>JARHVA010003018.1:367500-932500 GCA_037957365.1 Torreya grandis | reverse complement strand
TATAGCCATATATAATATTTCATGTATTAAATATTACACATGTTGTGATTTATTAAGTCCTACATAGACTAGACCTCACAAAACAAATATGAATTCTCATAACAGTAGCATATAACCTGATTCAAATAATCAGGAACTCACCCAGAATACACCAAGAGATTATTGGGAGACTTGTTATAAGAACATAACACAAAGATATATGCATGCACACAATCTAAGAAACACTTAACGTATATAAATAATAAATATGATGACACATATCATAACACATTCATACTTGTGCATATAATAATCCATTTTAAATCTCATATAAAATAATGTTACAAAGAATACACTCATTTCATGTTACAATGATCACCATCTAAGGATGATGTTCAATTATATAATTTGCTTGATGATATCTTTCATACAACCTTCAAATTCTAGTTTGCATCCTTCACAAACTTTGACTCTTTATTTGCAAATGTGTAAAAATTTATATAAGTACCAAATGAGAGGTTGACATCCCTATTTATAACATTCTTTAGCCCCTTCAACCTATGTAAGTTGTCACTTTGACAGTTACACCTATCCATTATTTGTCCATATATTATTGTCAAACTAAATTGATCCCTTTCTATCTACCTTCTCCTTGCTCAGATGCATTACATCTACGAACTTCTCATCATTTGTGTTTCTTCCACCTTTGTGTTTTTTTCTTATATGAGTTTTTTTTAACCCACACATTGATGTTTCCTTTCATGCCTTATTAACTCATGCATAAAACTTCTTAATGTTCCTTCTTAACATTAAGATAGATCAGGGATCTTATTTTTTTTAAAAATTTATTACCCTAATAAACAAGTGCCTTGGATTCATTTTTGAACTTGTCATCACAATATAAACCTATGCACATGAATCTAGAACTGCCAAGCCTATTTCCAAGTAAATATAAACCTAAAAATGTGAGTGTTAGCACTAAATGAATGATCATATACAATGTTAGGATAGTATAAATGATCACAATTAAATTATATATTCTTATTTTAAGACTTGAAAACTGTGACAAATATCATGATTTTTTTCACTTGTTATCTCCTTATGACCTAGTTATGCACTCTAACCTTTTTTCTTAAAATTAGAAAATTAAAATTGAGTGACATTTTGGTTTGGGGGGTATGTACAGATAGGATTAGTGTTGGCCATCTTAATTTTTTTTTATACCACTAGAAGTATAAGGAGAAATTGCAAGTTGATAAACATAAAATGCATAGAATAAATTATGCCAATAAAGTGCCATTAAAAAAAATACTCATTAAGGATTAAATAAGTGTTTGATGATCAAATAAGCCTAATATAGAAGACTTGAATTCAAACATAGGTGAATTTGGTGGTATGATATACTTCTAATAACTAGAAACAATAAATGTGAAAAATATGGATGAGATGATCTAATTTAAAAGGTGGCATAAGAAAGCATGTTAGAGTCATACAGATGAGCTTTACAAGTGTCAAGATATTACAAATAGTCATAGAAATAGGTGTGATAAAATTTGGGATAAAATAAGGTTACATGGGGATGGAAAAAATGGGATTTCATGCTTAAAAATTTTCCATAATGACATAACAATACAACATTTGAACCATTCAATAGTATGTATAAAAACTTACACGACATGTATAAATAATGGGAAATAAATGCCAAGAGGCCAATTTTTAGTTTATACATTTTGTCCCAATTTGAGGTGAATGTTGAATCATAGAATAGGTGGTGTGAGCACACACTTTGAAGTATAACATATAAAAAGTATATATTACACCCTTAAACTATGGTGTGTCTAGGGATATGTGTGTCTGACTTGTGGCTTACATACCTCCTATATTATCTTGTCACATCTCTCTATGTTCTTAGTAAGGCTAGCCTATGAAATAGATATGGATAAGTAGAGTATATGTAGGAGGTAGTGATTAATATTTGATCATCATATTATGAATTCTACTTTTATTTCATTATTTTGGAGTTTCCCCCTTGAAGTGGATTAATTATATTTATCAATTATTCTACTCTTCTGTCAATTATTATTATGGATATACATATGAAAATATTATTTCTATGATATATTAATTCTATTTTGCAAACATATAAGTAATTTTAGTACAAGTGGTATCGGATCTTTAATTTGGGCAAGTTTTTATGACATTATTTTTTAGATCTGGTGTTGTGGGTATCCTACGAGTGGAAGGATAAAAAAACATAAATTGCAATCAAGGACGAATTTATTTTTTCCATCATCGTAGTATTGTTTAAAGTGATTTTTTGGAAAAAAGGGTCTAGAATTTTTTTTGCCTTCATCAGATTCATCTCAATGAGATGATCATAATAGTATAATCTAATAGTATAATTTTTAAGTCAAAAATTTTCACCCTTTTACACATTAGTAGTATTGGATTCATCTTGATAAGATGATTATAACATTATAGTTTACTGATACAATTTTTGTGTGGATGAAACCCTCCATGATAGGGTTTATGTATGATTGGTCCTAACACTCATATATGCAAGAAAGGGAAAAAAAATTCAAATTTTTTTCACAAGGATAACATGGAGTCTAACACTTCTGATCCATTTGTTTTTGAGTTGGTTTACCAACTTCAATTAGATTTACAAATCATGGTGTGGAAATATGATCCCAATGAACTCAAAGGGGACATCATTGGGGTAAGAGGGGACTTGAATGTTTTGAAAGATTAATTGACACTTAGAACTAGGAAATTATCCAATATTACAACTCAACCTTCACAAAATAATCCTCCCCCACTCCAACTTGATTCTCCCTATTCAAACAATCACACCTCCAATCTTGGTCTAAAGCAATTTTTTTTAAAAGTGGACTTGCACAAGTTTGATGGTAAGGATCCACTTACTTGGATAAATCAAATATAAAATTTATTTGATCTAAATTAGACTCCATGTGTAAAAAATGTGGTCATGACATCTTTGTATCTATAACCTAAGTAGTTATAACCTAAGTAGTTAATTTAGTATAGATGGTTGTGTGCTCAAACTAAAAATAAAGGCCTTAAAATTTCTTGGTCTATATTTTTTGAGGATCTATAGATCCAATATTGAAATAATGTTTCATAAAAATAAATCAATTAGCCATCCAACTACACCAAACATGGAATATAAAGGACTATATTCATTGATTCCAAAGTCTCTCCTTATGTGTAGATGACATCACTGAGTAAAATTTAACTGATCTATTATTGGGTGGCCTCAAAGATAGCATCCAAATAGAGGTTTGAATGTTTAGTCCTATTTTAATATCTGAATCCATACCAATGGTATGCATGGTAGATTAAAAATATATAGTCAAACAAATACCTTTTGTTAATGTTTGGAAATGCAATTTCCTAGCCCCATGTCCTAAGTGTATACTATTGATCCCTTAGTAAGTTAAAGAGAAGTGTGCAGAAGGGTTATGTTTTGGTTGTGAGAGAAAATGGAATGGACATAAATATGCTAAAAATATGTTGTTTTACATTGAAGGTGCCAATGAGGATGGATAAGATGATGAGGCTTGAGGTGCAAGTCTGGAAGAACTTGAAGATTCTCAACCTACTATTTCATGTCATGGAATTTCAAGTTATTAGTACTCCTCCAAATATTAAGGTGGTGGGTTTAATCAATAAATATAAGGTGACTATTTTTATTAAATCTTGGAGTATAGACGACTTCATCAATAGTAAGTTAGCGACTCCTTTGAACTATTTCATTGACTCATATCCAAAATTTTAGGTCATGATTACAAATGATGGTACAATCAAATATTTTAGAAATTACCATAATATTAAGCTTGATATGGGAGACTACCTATTATATTATACTATGTTGTTATTCCCGTGGATAGGTTGACATTGTTTTAGGAGTGCAATGGTTCACCACTTGCACAATTGATACAAATTTGTAGGAACTATTCATGCACTTTCATTCATAAGGTAGGACATTTAAACTTGTGGTTTATGGGATAAATATCTCACCAAATGATGAAAATGCTTAAAAGGGTTTGTTTCATGATTGTTTTCCATAGAAGTTTAACCAATCAAGGAATCTACCCATCTTTATTTACAACTGGTGTTGGATGACCATTCTATTTTTTGGTGCCATACCTAAAGGACTTCCACCAAGTAGAGTGTATGATCATGCCATTAGACTACTTATAATTAATAAACCACCTAACATTAGACCTTAAAGGTATCCCTATGCATATAAGAATGCAATTTAAAATATGATATAAGATATGTTAGACGTAGGAATTATCAAACACAACCAAAGTGAATATTCCTCCTTAATGGCCATGGTGCGTAAGAAGGATGACACTTGGAGGATGTTCCTAAACTACAGATAACTCAAAAAGTATGCCATCAAAGATAAGTTTCTTATTCTACTAATTTATGATTTTATAGATGAATTACATGGCTCTATTTATTTTACCAAATTATAACTTCACTCTAGGTATCATCAAATTCGAATATGTGAAGAAGACATACTCAAAACAATTTTCTAAACTCATGAAGACCATTATGAGTTTAAGTAATTATTATTGGTATCACAAATGCACCATCTTTATTTCAAAGTTTGATGACTACTATTTTTAGGCCATTTTTGAGAAAGTTTTTCTTGGTATTTTTTATGACATCGTCATTTACAACAAAAATTGGGAAGACCATTTGAAGCATGTGAAATAGGTACTTTTAGTTCTGTAATAACATCAGCTTTATGCCAAAATCTCCAAATGTGATTTTGGTGTCAAAAATGTGAATTAATTGGGTCATATTTTTTTCACATGAAGGTGTGAAATTGGATCCTAAAAGATCTAAATGATGATGGAGTAACAAGTGCCTAAGACCTTTTTATAGTAAATTGGGTCATATTGTTAATTCTATAGTTATGTAGTTTTATCCTTTCTGACTCTAGTCTTTCCAGTGTTTTGTTTTGCTTCTAAATTTGTTTCTCGGATGTGTAGTTGGTTCAGTGCTAGCATCTTTTGTTTGCCAGCCTTCCTGTCTTTTTTGACTGTATAGGGTTCGGCCCCTGGTTTGCTGCCTTAAATAATCAAAAACAAGTGCCTAAGACCCTTAAGAACCTTTAGGGATTTTTGGGGCTAATAGTTTACTATCACAGGTTTATCAAAAGTATCATAACCCCACTCACATATTTGTTGAATAAATAATATTTCTAGTGGATTAGAAATGGCTATGTGCACCACTCTAGTTTTGGCTACCCTTGATTTTTTTACAACTTTTATTTTTGAATATTATGCATTAGGATATGACATTGGGGATGTAATCATGCAAGAAGGTAAACCACATGCATTTGAGATTCAAATAAAGGGAAAAAATAAGCTCAATATAATCTATGATAAATATATTATGGCTATTTTACATGTAGTTAAGTAATGAAGACTTTATTTGATAGGTTGGCACTTTCAGGTAAAAACTGATCATGATAGCCTCACATGTTTTTTGGAACAATGATTATCATTAGAAGAACATCATAAATGGATGAAAAAATTCTAGGATATGATTTTGAAATAGTATATAATAAAGGAAAAGATAATGTGGTGTTAGATGCACTATCTAGGTGGGATGAATCGATTAAGGTATGGTTATGTGTAATGACCAGTTGGTGGGAAAATTGGTTAGATGAAGTAAGATAAAAATGGGAGAATGATAGGGATACACATGGTTTAATTTAAAACCTTCAGCTTGGTTGGGGGACCTAAAAAATTTGCATGGAAGGGGAATGAATTATGGTATAAATATTAATTATACCTCTGTAAGCATTCTCTCCTCAAACATAAAATCCTTTAAGAAATTCATGCATCTCTAATACGAGGTCATTCAAGATTTTTAAAAACATATAATAGAATCAAGTAAGATTTATTCTGGGAAGGACTCAAGTGGGATGTCTAGAACTATGTGGTTGAATGCATGGTATGCCAAAAAAATAAAGGTGAAACCATTAAGACCCCAAGTATTTTATAGCCTTTATTCATCCCTAGCTAGAGATGGGAGGAGGTTTCCATGGATTTCATTACTAGGTTACCATGGTCTAAGGATAAAAATGTTATCATGGCAATTATGGATCCACTCACCAAGTATGCTCATTTTTGTTCCTTACCACAACCATTTTTAACTAGTATAGTAGATTCTAATTTTCTTAATACAATGCATAAATTGCATGGTATTTCAAAGATCATTATAAGTGATCAAGATCCTATATTTACTAGTAATTTTTTGATTATTTGTATGTTTAGGCATCCAATTGGGACATGAATGTTTGGATCAAATTATATTTACTAGATCTCATCCTTAATATGATGGAAAAACATAGGTAGTCAACAAATATCTAAAAGGGTATCTTCTTTATTTTGTTAATAAAAAAGAGGATAAATGGGTTCATTGGATGTCATTTATAGAAAGGTGGTACAACACTTATTTTCATAGTTATTCTAAAATGTATCCCATTGTGGCACTGTATGGGTATCACCCCCCATCTATCATTTCATCCTTCAAGGTTCATCCCAAGGTTTGAGTTGTCGAAGAACAAATTCACCATCAAAAAGAGGTACTCACTAGTTTGAAAGAGAATTTAGCAATTGAGTAAAATAGAATGAAGCAACAAGTGGATCAACATTGTAATGAGTGTAATTTTTAAATAAGTGGTTTGGAATTTGTGCATTTGCATCCATCTAAGCAGATGTCTCTAAAGTAATAGAAAAAGGATAACAACCTATTCCCTGGGTATTATGTCCCTTATAAAACATTTTAGAAAATTGGTAGTGTGGTATACAAGTTATAATTTCCCTTGTCCACTTGTATACATCAGGTATTCCATCTCTCTTACCTGAATAAGGTAATTAGACATAGAGTTTATACTTAGATTAAGTTACCTAAATTAGATGAAGAAGGTTGAGTCATTCTAGAGCCTAAAGATATTATTCACATGTGCACTAAGCAACTATAGACTAGAGTGATTAAGGATTATTTGATCAAATGGAAGAAGTTACATTTTGAATATGTAACATGGGAGGATGAAATGTTCCTACAGAAACATCTTGGTTTGATTCAATGTTGAGGACAACATTGTTCTAAAAGGGAGGTACATAATACACCCTTAATCTATAGTGTGTCTAGGGATATGTGTGGCCGACTTGTGGATTACATACCTCTTATATTATCTTGTCGCATATCTCTATGTTCTTAGTAAGGTTAGCCTATGTAATAACCATGACCAAGTAGAGTATATATAGGAGGTAGTGGTTAATATTTTATCACCATATTATGAATTATAATTTTACTGTATTGTTGTGGAGGTTGTCCCCTTGAAGTGGATTATCTATATTAAGCATTATACTCTTCCGTCAATTATTTTTGTGGATCTACATATTCTAATCTTATTTATGTGATATAATATTCTATTGTGTGAACATCTAAGTAATTTTATTATAGGATATAGATGATGTTATAAATTTGAGTCTTTGATTATTAGAATGTTGATTCTTGGAACATGCAAAATAACACTTACCTTTCCTATACAAACATGAGTAAGTTTAAAAGTGGTAAAAAATAGTAAATGTTATTCAAAATACCTCATTTTCCCATGGTATGTAATAAATTTTGAATGGGTTTGTTACATCCTCAAAGTAATGGAATGTGGAGTGGAGTTAGAAACCTATGTGCCATCAAGTGGTGGGCCTCACACTTGAAAATGAATTTGAGTCACTAATATTTGTAATTTTAAGTTTAAACCCCATAGGTAGCAAGTGAGGAACCCTTAATTCAACAACACTTGATATGATGAGTCACATGCCCCTTTGTCCCTACTATGTATTGAAACTCCCTTGGGCCCATCGTATTATTGAATAAAACATGGTTTTGAAAAATGTAGTGAGTAATTTATGCCCCTTTTGAGATTTGAGGTTAATCTTTGAAAGTCACATCTCAAAATAAATTAGATATATCATTTAAATATAACAAACATATAATAAAATAATACAATGTAAAAAACTATAACATTTGATAAATATGCATACAAATATATTTTTCCCATGTTACCTCAAGATATAAGTAGAAACATTTTGACATTGAATATGGTGATCATAACAAGTATATTACTAGTTTTTTCATAAAAATGAGTCATGAGGGTGTTCTAAATATTTTTGGTTTATGATGAACTAATGTACACACATAAATATTAAAACTAGTGCACACTTAAAAATGAGTAAGTTTAAAAGTGGTAGAAAATAGTAAATGTTATTCAACATACCTCCTTTTTCCATGGCATGTAATAAATTTTGAATGGGTTTCTTACATCCTCAAAGTAATAGAATGTGGAGTGAAGTTGGAAACCTATGTGCCATCAAGTGGTGGGACTTCACACTTGAAAATGAATTTGAGTCACTAATATTTGGAATTTTAAGTTGAAACCCCATAGGTACCAAGTGAGGAACCCTTAATTCAACAACACTTGATATGATGAGTCACATGCCCCTTTGTCCCTGCTATGTATTAACATTCCCTTGGGTCCATCGTATTATTGAATAAAACGTGGTTTTGAAAAATGTAGTGAGTAATTTATGCCCCTTTTGAGATTTGAGGTGAATCTTTGAAACTCACATCTCAAAATAAATTAGATATATTGTTTAAATATAACAAACATATAATAAAATAATACAATGTAAAAAACTATAATATTTGAAAAATATGCATACAAATATATTTTTCCCATGTTACCTCAAGATATAAGTAGAATCATTTTGACATTGAATATGGTGATCATAACAAGTATATTACTGATTTTTTCATAAAAATGAGTCATGAGGGTGTTCTAAATATTTTTGGTTTATGATGAAATAATGTACACATATAGACATTAAAACTAGTGCACAAGGGAAATACATAAAATGACAATTAAAATGGTTAAATAAATTAGACTTACTAGATGAAAATAATAAAGAGAAATAATTCAAATTGATTTGACAAGAAATGGACAATATTAAAATAAAAATAGATGGAACAGTCACACCTAGGCATAATCCTAGGATTCTAGAAGTGAAATAATGGTTTAAAATAATAAATTAGCTTTGTGTGAAATCTAGACTAATCACTATGTAGGAACATATTTAACACTTGTTATGCTACCGTATATATGGAGTGAATTCAATGCACCAAATATGATCTATGTATTGTGTTAGTGAATATTTTTTGGTGTGTAGAATTTTTAATGTGCATCTTTTGAGGGTTTATATTTTTTGGTGCAGGTTGACCTCCCCTTTCATATAATCCTGTATTTGCACTTCAATGCACCAAACATGCTCTATGTATTATGTTAGTGAATATTTTTTGGTGTGTATAATTTTTAATGTGCATCTTTTGAGGTTTTATATTTTTTGGTGCATGTTGACCTCCCCTTGTCATATAGTCCTATACTTGCAATTCACTAAATTGGTGGGTAGAATGTTTGAATATATATCTTCCTCTATTGACATAAATCACCACAACACACATGAAAAGGATAAGGGATATAAGAATTTGGGTCAGGAAACCTCAAGGGAGTTATAGCTACGTATTTGACATGTTAGAATAAAACCCTCATAGTTCTTGTGTAGTCTAAATGGAATGTTGATCAAGAGTTTTGACCTTCTCTTCCCTATCAATGATGTTACAATTACATGAGCATTCACCTAAACCCTCTTTGGTATAGATGGATGATGTCATAATATCTTGAAGTAAATAATGGCTAAGGGTGGCCCAATATGCAGGTTCCTTCCCAAGTGTAGTAAAGGATTTTGATCAATAGATGCCTCTACATTTGGAAGGCTTTCCAACTGATTCTTACTTAATAAAGGATTAGGAATGATTTTTACATATAGGAATCCTTAAGACATGACATGGGTAACAAAAAACCATATAAATTAGTGATATACAAAATAAAATATGTGAGAAATCAAAAATTAGGCCAAGGTGGAAGGACCCCCAAAAAGGGGATAAATTTGATGGTAGACCTATAACTATTGAAATCATCCCAAGAGAGATAGATGTCCAGAATGGGTGCAAAAAAATTAGAATATATGCATATAGGGATCTTAATCTTAAATAAATGAATATTAGAGGCATCTAAAAGGTGAGAGGTCAAAGAGAGAGAGAGAGAGTAATGTGGGCTAGGATGTGCCCTAAAAATAACTAATATAGACAAGTGGAATAAATGTGTAAGAAAAGGTAAAAGATGATATGGAAAAGGGACTTATACCAAATTTGGGTGTCCACATAGGGATAAAATATGTAAGTGTGGCATATTTTAGGCTAGTAGATAAAATATGACACATAATATATTTAAGCATAAATATAAGGAAATTCATTTTTTTTACATTTTTGGCTTGTAGTTTGTGCTATTTTTTCATGTTAGTCTAAATTATGAAGGGCACACATAAGGAAGAGTGTTTCACCAATGTTTCCATGGTGGATATACATGATAATTAACATGACAACATCATAAAACACAAGTGTAATGAATATTATAAGCATGTGTATAACATAACAATTGTGCATCATGGTAATATTGTATCATGGCAATCGTGTAATAATTAACATCATATTGAAAATTGTATCACATAATTTTTTTATGAAAATAACATGTCATTAAAGTTCTACATCATTGATAATGTTAAAAATAGTAAATACCTATAATACGAATATTGCACATATATGAAATGTTATTTATGATAGTATTTAAGCATAATGCATAAAGGTAAATGGAGTGACATGTATAAGATATTTTTTCTCTCATGTTTCCCCAAATTAATCATGAAATATGTCATCATGGAACAAAAAAAATATCGTGCATATAAACTCTTTAAAGGATTTTTATTGAATAAGCATGCAAATAATTATTGACTTCTAATATAGAAAGGTAATATGCCTCATATACAAGTGAATAAAGAGTTGTTCCTTGCATATTTTGAGTTCTAATAATGAATTTTTGAACCAAATATTTTTGCATTTATCTTTGCAATCAAATCAAAACCTATACAGAAATAAAATGGATTTGTGTCTCTATTTATGTCCATATGTGTGAGCATGTGTGCACTATGCATGCAAAAATATGTGTGATTCTACTTTAAAAACAAACATGACAACACAAAGAAAGAAATCATAAGACCATTAAAGGTAAAACAAAAAAACATGATCAAAATAAACAAGTTCAAAGTAAAATAACTCATAGTGAGCCACCTCAAATTAATCTTTAAATTTTATGACATAACACATTATAAAACAAATTCATAGCATAACATTTGTGATATAACATTAGAGTAAATTATGAGACATTAAAAATCACTTACATTCATGTAAAATATTTTTTAACAATTAGTTTTATATAATTCATGTGCATAAACATATGTTAAGTATTTGAATCACTAGACATTAAAATGCTACAAGTCCAGCCAAATAAAGTAAAAAAAATAAGAAAAAGAAGCTTATTCATTTAATATTTCCATCAAAATACCTGACTATGTTTAAATTAGCATAAGTTTTTATTTATCATATATAATTTGATGAAGGATGTGGACCCTCCATTTTGTATGCATAAGATAATCCAAACAAATGTTAAGTATGGAGAGGTGAATTTGAGACACACTTATTCATATCTAATAATCTTGTAAGTTCATTAAGAAGGATGGCATGTAGGTGTAGTTATACATTAAGGAACTATGACACATGTTGCAAGACTTAGAGAAAGCATAATTTTAAAGACATAATTATAGGCTGCAAAGAAACTCAAAATGGATCACAAAAAAAACAAATTAAATGTCTATAAATCATAAACATAATGATTATGAAAATGGGTTGAGATCAATCCTAGATAGAATGATATTCGATGGAATTTGCCTAGCCAATTGGTTAGCTGGATAGGTGAAAGTTAAGTCAGTGCTAGCTAGTAGGGATAAAAGGGATCTAGGAAATTTATAAATATACTTCTTGACCTCTCATTTGATTTTTTGTTAGAATTCAGATGTTTTGTAAATGAGATGTGAATTGAAGATCATGGTTAGTAGAAGATTTTGAGTTGTGAAAGATGATTGTGATAGTGTATGTGTTTATAGCTCAAATGCTTATAAGTATTTATTTACTAGAGTTTTTGTACACATGTTTCATGAGATAATGTTAATAAAATGATGTGTTATCACAAGATAATGTGTTTTTCACTTTGTTTCATTAGATGTTATGATTTAGATTATATATATTTATTTATGCATGCTATCTTCACATCTATTTATAGTATGAGTTTCTCTGGGGTCTCTTGTTGTACCCTGGGTGAGCATTTAAGTCTTTAGGTTGAAATGATATGCTAGCATGGTAGGTTTATTTCTATCTATTATTTGTGATCTCTCTTGAGTAAGGATATAAAATATCAATAAAAATCATAACATTCTATTTATGTTGTTAGGAATCTATTTGTAGATAGTGTGGAGATCGAGAGAGTATATGGGGAGAATTGATGCTTAGAAAAACAAAAATTATGTTGAACCCTAGGCATGTATAGCTAATCCTTTTACCATGTAAAGCTTAGGCATGGGTAAATTAGAGGAGGGATTGATTAAATACAAGGAAATGGAAGGATGGATGACTCTATGGAAATCAAAGAGATGTTGCAGGTTATATATCCCTAAAGAAGGGGGAACTAAGTCATTTTAATTCCATGAGGAATCACACAAAATAAGGAGGACACATGATTAGTTTGGAGGAAGAATATAGCCTCTAAAATGAAGAGATGATGAATATTAGAGAATCCCTAAGTGAGGAGAGTTAATTTATGAAAATGAATGTGAATCCACAAGGAAGTAAATGTAGATGAAAAAGTATAGAAGGTCTTGAATATAAGTTTGCCTATAGTTGATACCTATGTGCATCATGTTTGTTAATAAGTTATAGACACTAAATTTTGGTATTAGACACTTGGAAATGTCAATCTTGACCTAATTTCACCTTACATGACTCGTGTGTACAAATATGTCTCCTACACATTCTTATTTGACATCTACATGCTTTCCATGGTTTCAACCTTCCTAATTTTTTATCAGTCACCTATAAGAATTCTTTAGTTTGTGCCTAACCTACTTCATATAATACTTAGACTATATCCAAATCATTAGATCAATATTTATGACTTTTAAAATGAATCTGTCAAACTTAGACACCTAGAAAATTATTGTTAGTAAAGGTTATTAGAAACCATCAAAATATGGAAATGTTTATTACTGTGTGAAGTAGCATATAGGTTTTGAACTCAAATAGAATTATAAAACAAGATGAGTATTCATTTTGTTTAGGTTGAATGGTTGTCCATAGAAATGTAGACTTTAAAAGTGTACAAAAAATCCATTATTACTTCTCCAAACAATCCTACCATAAATATGTATCTTTGTATACAAATTGTACTCATTTCATCCAAGTTAGACACAAATAACAAGATAGAGAATCAATAGTGTATCACATACAAATAAAATACAATTGTACTCATTTCCTACTTAGATGAGACCTTAACTATTACATGTAATGCAATATATAACCAAGAAGCAACACTTAAGGATAGTTTATATAAGATGTAATGAGCTATATAGAATGCTCATCAGTCTATGAATGTATATGATGACCTTGTTTTCCTCTTTTGCATTGCTGCTACCTCTTTTAAACTCTTGCACCATCCTTTTCTTAGAGTTGTAGCTCAGTTATGGATTGGTTTCTTCAAGGATTTGTCTACTCAAAAAGAACTATCTAGATCCATTATAAATTAGGATCTCTTCTTTTCCCCATGCCCTTCTCTCTTTTGTTTTTCTTTAATTAGTTTTATTAGTTTAGAATCTATGCAATATGTTCTTAATGTTTTACCTTGTTTGCTCAATGTCTATTGTTGCTTGAGCACTATTGAATCCATATAATCAATTTTTTTTTTGAATCAACTATTTATATCCATGGATAAATATCTATATGTTGATTTTATATGCATTAGCTCCCAGTTTAATGTATATAGACTTGTCTAAAATGCTCTAGTTTAACCATCAAAATCCCCTTGAATTGGAATGGTCATACAAGCAATTGAGTGAATATAAGTGTGCCTAGAATAGGTAGAAGAAACATTAGGGTGTTCATAGGACCTCCTTGCAATAGGGGTTCTAGTGCATCAAAACCACCAGAGCCTAGTTGTTGTTGGCTATGTCAAAACAACCGTTAACATAATTGGTGTTAGAAGTAGGGCTTGAGATAGAATTTATACTTATTTACTATTTTGAAGAGATTTTTCTTAGTAGTCCAATGGCCTTAGCTTGGATAGGATGATGCAACTATCTTTTAAATGTTCTAGGTCCTTCCCATTAATTTTCTAAATACCCCCACAAATTATATGTAAAGTATATCCATGATGCGAGTCAAGATTGCTAAGGAACATGTCTAGGATTTTAAAAAGGCCATTATCAAAAGGCAAATTCAACATGAGATTGATGGCTTGTCATATATTACTACCATTTTCTAAACCAAACAATGTATTATCATTACCTTAGTCTACCATAAGGATGCATCACCTCATGGGTCATCTTTGATAATATGTTCCTTAACCATTTTATTATGCCCATTAACCCTTCTATCTTGTTATATCAATTTGACATGGCTCATAAAGAGCTCAGTGATCTAATTAGTGCATTTAACCATACATTACATCAACTATATACTAGGTTGAAGGATCCTTTCTTGTAAATGGAGGACAAAACATAAAAATTTACCTCAATGCTTTAGATCCTTTAACTATTGTGTTTAGTATAAGAAACCTAGTTGTCCTTGCATCTTTATTTTGACCTATGCTGAGGCTTACATAATAGAGAAATATTCGATTCATTATGGATATGGTGTTTATCCTTATTATCCATTAGGACAAACTAGGGTCTATTCCCAAACTCCTTTGAGCTACATGATTACAAATCATCCCATGAGTCATTATGTGCCATACAATGTGATACCCCAAGTTTACAACTAGATTAGTCTTCCTCCGACAAATGAGAACCCTATTATTAGTTTTAATGCATATGATTATGTCAATATAGCATATGATCAATAGGTTGTTTTTATTTATGATTATAGTTAAGTTTTTTTTGATTCTTCTATTAATTACTTACCATGTGTTACAGGAGAACCTCAAACAATGCCTGACCCAAGTTACAAGGCTATAATTTTGAATGCATCAATGGGAGTTTATGAACATGGATGTGAAAATAAGGTTGAGATGATCATGCATGCTGATAATATTACATATTATAAATGTGATATTATTTAAATTTTATGACATCATGATGAGGATTCTGATGGTGAAGTTGCATAGAAGGTTGCAATCAACCTAGTGGCTAAAAAACAAGTGGATGGAGAGTTGCTTGCTCAAGAATAAGAATCAGAAACCTCTTATTATTAGTCAGAGTAAGAATTAGAAGGAATAGAAGATATAAATAAGGAAGATGCATATTATGCATATAAAGCATCCTTCTTGTATGCTCTTGTTCATACATTTGAAAAGCTAGTCCAAGATAATTAATAGCTTTGTGGCTAGTGGTGTGACTTTCCCTACATCATTAGAAGGGAATGCAATAGAAGAAAAAAATAGTGTTGAGTTGGATTGCTTGTGCTAATAAGATGAAAACCAAGAAGGGGATTGTCTCTTTCAGGGAAATGAGTTGGATGACCTCGAAGTAAATGATCTCTCTCCTCAACTCAACCTTGTTTTCAAATCAATTAAAAACAATAGCCTATATGAGGCAATCATACCAATGGGGATGCAAGCTAAGAGTAATATAATTCAACCCATATATCTACATAACTCAACCACTGATGATAAGTTTCATAAGGTAATTGATATGGGAAGAATCTGAGTTAATCTCATGCCTTCCAAATGACAAAAATGAAAAAGAGGATGCTATGCAAACACCCATCTACATCCAAGAACAACCACTAACTGGTTCATCTATTGGCTACAATGAAGAACAAGCCCTTACCAATTTGAATGCTTGGTTCTTTCTGGTATGTAATAATTCCTAACCCTTCCCTTTACCACAATTTAATGTTCAGGTAGAGATGTTTCTCAAACCCTATCCCTCATGATTTCTATAATCTATATACAAACATAATATAGAATTTTTGCAGTCCTAGTTTGTTGAATTGCATAAAAAGTAGAAAGACAAATATTTATGGGATAATATCCATGAATGTAGATGAAAACATAGAAAAAAGTAATATTTTCTTTTTCCATTCTCAAAATTTTGAAAAGAAATAGGTGTCTAACTAGTTTCAATCATTGCATCTACTTGAAAATCTCTGTGAATAATTTATCTTTCCCTTTCTTGTTTCCTTTCTATTTTTTCCTTTTCATCCCTTGTTGTTAGTTTAATTTCCCTTTCTTGTTTTATTTTGTCTGGTCCTCTTTTTTCTTGAGGTTCCCCCATTAATCAAGGAAATGAAATGAAAGGCATGTTGTGTAGCTAGCATCAATGGTGCTAAAAAACATGAATGAAAACCTTTCTTGAACACTTACATGAATTGCTATGATTCTCTTACACATTTTTATATTTATAAAGTCTAATGATTTGAAACAAAATGTTTGGATTTATTAAGGCATGTTCTCTCATTTAAAACCATCTATATACTTAATTGAAACATTTGAATAAAATGTAGAATTGTCTTTTTTTTGTTTATCTTAACTAATCACGAACTTTCTAATTTTTCCTAAACCCATGAATTAGGCCCCAACCTTTCACATATATATAAAAGTAAATTCTTCTTTCAAAATAATTGAGATAGAATGCAAAATATAAAAGTATTCCTTGAAAGAGTGATCTTGGTAACCTCTATCATAGGATTTATAGTATGGTCAGTAGTGGAGTGAGGCCTTAGGAAGGGACCAAACATATCTCTATCCGGGCTATAAATGCCTAGTTGGTAGTAGATAAATGCCCATACCATTCCCCCCATGCCAAATAGATAAATATTATTCCTTTCATAAGTTCTAATCATTTATACAAATTCAAAATATTGTGTGTGCATGTAAACAAAATGAATTAATCACTTGATCACACCCATAGATGGTATTTGTCAAGATTTTAATTGAGTATGCCACATATTGAAGTATGAATTAGTGCTTTTATTTATTTTATTTTATCTCAAGTAATCATTTGTAGGTACTACATATTATTTGGATGCAAGAACCATAGATTTTGGATTTCTTTAGATACTCAGGTGTTTCTATTAGCAGAAGTCACCATTTATTGTTGCCTTCACCAACATGCCCCATTTTTAAATTGAAAAAGGAGACCCTCTTTTATTATATGATCTTTTTCTATGGGGTTGTGATGGTCTATTTGATTGAGATCTTATTGAATAGTAGTTTACTATATGCTAAGCTATAAATGATTATTCGTGTTCATTACTAATGCCTTTACATTTTGCTCAATTTCAGTCTAAGATTTCATCTATAAACATTAATGTCTAACTTGTAGGTTTATTTAAGCCTGTGAAGTCTTATTCTTTGATAAAATGCTTCAATATTCAACTAATTAAATGTTTATGCTTAAAACTTGATTTTATGCAAATGAGTAGTTTTGATTCCTATATTAAATGAATACTTCATGCATAAAATTCACTTGGCAAAACTTAGGTTTTTAAAAAATATTTACTTAGTTGCTTTCTTATTTTCTCACAGGTTTTTAAAAGATTCCTAGGACCTCGTGGATTATTCCATGCATCCAAATCTCATTGATGTATGGCTTCAGAGCCAAATATGTTTATAAAAATTTCTAAGTATTTTTAAAGCCTAGGGCCCTGAGAACATGCCATGTGGCATCCTCCTAGAATCCCAAGAGCACAGAAGATTGAAAGCATTAACAAAGGCTTGGAACTTCAAAATCTAAAAACCTTAGGGGTATTAAAGCATTATCCCAATAACATACAAGAATTAAAGCAATAAAAAAGGCTTGAAACCTTGGAATCTTAGAACCTCAGGGGTATTAAGGCATTAACCCATAATCCTAATAGTCTATCAACATTAGTAAAGGCTTATGACCTCGAGGCCCTAAGAAGACACCACATGGCACCCTCTCATAAGTCTAGGAGTTTAGAATGATTACAGAATTAACTTGAGAGCTTGGTGTAATAACACGCACCAAAGCATAAATAGCCTAAGAGGTTGAGAGGAATCCACATGGACATAATAATGACAAAGTTAGACAATAGATTAAATCTTAGGGACACCAATAAACCGCCAAGTGGAAAAGTGGGATCTAGTAGGCAAAGATAGAACACTATAAAATGAAAAAGAATGTGAAGTTGAAGAAGGGCCATGTGGAATTGGTGACATCAAAAGATGAAGGGACTAAGATTGAAGACACGTCTAGCTATCAAAATTGTTAAAATCCAAAATGGGACTATGTATTTAATTAAACAACCAAATCAAGTTACAGCCTAGTAACATGTTGATAAATGATGGAATTCAAGGTGTTTAAGTTGGTGTAATGATAAAAAAGGGGTGGATTCAACTAAAATCATGAATAATACATGAATCATGGACATGGTGTGCATATTGGGATCAAGTGAAGAGTATAAGAAAAATTTAGCCTTCAAGAGGCATGACACATAACTACATGGAACACATCTAAATGGAAATCCCAAAGCAATCCCAATGACCCTCTACTACTAGAGTTCAATTTAATATCTATAACAACATGGTCAAGTTGGAATGTATGTTAGAGAATCAACTTCACATTCTAATTGCATTGATGATTGCTTGTGACTACCCTAGTAATGGGATGAATTTGAAACTCCATAGACTTGGAGGTCTATATAAGATCAACTCCTATATTTTAGTAAGGGTTGGTCTTTATGGTTTCCTCCTTTTAGTCTTAGCATTAGATTAGTGGACCATTCATTTTATTTCATATATCATCTTGTTTTATAGATTAGCTTGTTGAGTCAAGCTTGTTTGAGGCTGAGTCTATAATCCAACCAAGTATTAATGAATATCAAATGATATTTCATGGAAATATCTTTATTTGAAAGCTTTTCCATTTGATAGACTTGATCAATACATGTATATGGTGACCTTATTTTACTGTTTTGCATTTCTATTACCTCCCTTAAATTCTTGCACAATCTTTTATCTAGAGTTGTCTTAGGTCTAGCTTGACTAAGGATTAGTTTCTATGAGGATTCATCTAATCAAGATGAACTAACTAGATACATTAAAAAGTGGGATCTCTTCTTTTCTCCCTGACCTTTTCTCTTTTGATTTTATTTAATTAGATTTGTTAATTTAGAATCTATGTAATATGATCTTAATGTTTATCTTATTCGCTTGTTCTATCTATTTCTACTTGAATAATGTTTAATCCATGTAATAGATATGTTTTATTTGAATCAATTATTTATATCTATGGATAAATATCTATATGTCAATTATGTAGGCATTAAATCTTAGTTTAATGCACATAGACTTGTCTAAAATACTCTAGGTTAACCAACAAAAGCCCCTTGAATTGGAATGGTCACAATGAGGCACTAAGTGAATATCAATGCACCTAGACCAGGGAGAAGAAATATTGGGGAGTTCTTAGGAGCTCCTTGCAAGAGGGATTATGGTGAATCAAAACCATTAGATCCCATTATTGTTGGCCACATCAAAATGACCATCAACACAATTAAATTATTTTTAGAGCTGATATAGATTTGTTATAAGGTATGATAATTACCGTCTTTGAGAATATATCAACTACCACATAGACACAGTCATTACCATGATTGGTAGTAGAGTGGGTTGAGATAAAATCCATGGAAATAGATTCCCATGGTCTCATTAGAATTAATAGAGGTTGTACAGACCTTGATTCTTGTTGACTAGCTTGGCTATGGCACATGTGGTACATTACTTGGTGTCTTTGGATAAATTAGAGTTGAAATGTGGCTAGTAAAAACACTTTTGCAACATTGTAAGAGTCTTTTCAATCCCAAAAAGTCCCATAATTTTTTTTAAATGAGCCTCCCATATTATTTTATGTTTCCCAACCTCATGTGAAATGCCCAAGTGCCCAAGATGATAAGAAGTCCATCATGCAAGTATAAATATATAAGTGAATTATTGTAGAGTAATTTTTTATAGATATCTACAAAATCCATGTCATGTGGATAAAATTATGATCATGTATTGACTTCATGTCCATGTACATCAATTACAAAAAGGATATTTTGAACTAGAGGGTGGATTAGAAAATATGTTACTAGATTAGAACTTTGCTTCTTATGCATGATGTTCAAATGGAAATACTGAAGATAAGAAGACCACTTTTAATTTCAATCTTACTGTAACTTGTTATGCATAAGCAATAATTGAAGTGCCTTATGATCTATATGGATCACGGTCTCCTTACCCAAGATAAAATGATTCCAATGATTACATGCTTGAACAATAACATAAATCTCATGATCATATTTTGAGTAGTTCTTTACTAGTATGATGAAGGTTTCATTATGGTAATCAATCAGGTGGCTATATTGAGTGAGAAATACTCCAAGTTAAAAATTAGAGGTGTTTGTCTTGAGCTCAAATAGTTGTTAAAGATCTCATAAAAAAAGTATTGGTGTGAAACATCGTCTAATTTTTAATTCCTTAAATTATTTCTATTATATGGTATTCCAATTGAAGTTACTTTAGTTCTACCATGGGTAATTTATTTTATGGCCAAGTCATGTGAGACAAACCAAGTGCAAATCTCTAGTAGAAATTAGCTAATTCTAGAAAGTCATGAAGCTCTATAAGATTGTTTGGTTGTGGCCAATCTTGGATAACTTGAATCTTGGCCAAATCTAGATGCATTCTATGTGTGTCTCCAATGAATCCCAAATATTAAATATCTAACATGGATAATTAACATTTTCCCATGTTTTCATACATTTTGTGTTTCCACAAAGTGTCAAGCACTTGTTCTATATGGTGTAGATGTTCATCCCACGTTCTTCTAAAGATCAAGATGTCTTCAAGGTAGACTATGATAAATGAAGTAGTGAATGGCCTCATGATATCATTAATCATCCACATGAATATGGTTAGGGATTTTTTCAAGCTGAAGTGCATGACTAACCATTTAAAGAAACATTATTTGGCCTTAAAGTCTTCTTTCATATGTTTGTAGGATCAATAGGAATCTGATGATACCTAGACTTGATATTAATCTTAGTGAAGTATTTTATAGCATGGAGCTGGGCTAAAATATCCTCAATCCTTATAATAGGATATGAATATTTCATTATGATCTTGTTGAGTGCTCAACAATCAACATCCTATGAAAAAACAATAGACAATAATGTAGTGGTAAATAACATAGTGGTAAAAATGTAGTATGACAAAACATCATGAGGATAAAATGTAGCGAGGAAAAAACATAGTGGTATCAGTAATGTCATGAAGATGACACAACTTTTAACTAAATGTCTAAACTCATGAAATTATATTTTCCTCTGTTATTTTGCTTGTAAATTTGGTGCATTACTTTCCATCATCAAATGTTAATTACTGTCACCAAATTGAACTAGACAAAAAATAAAAATTGTGATAATCACTAAAATGTCCCATTTATGCTTTTCATGACATTTTTGTGACATTACCAATACCGTTACATTTTTCCTAGCTATGTTTTGTCTTCATGACATTTTTATCATCTATACTACATTTTTTACCATTACATTTTTTTTGCTACGTTATCACATATAGCCCAATAATCAATTTAGAGCCTCCATGTGCCATCCTTTTTTGGCACAAACATAATTGAGATACCACAAGGTGATGAATTAGGCTCAATATGTCATTTATCCATTTGATGGATATAACACTTGATTTATTTATTCTCTAAAAATTATTTGTGGTATAAAGAAGTATTAGAAAGAGGTAGTCTAAAGATCAAATTAATAATATGTTTTACCACATAGTGTGTAGGCACTTCCCTTTGTAACTGGAACACATCATTGTATTTTTTGAACTTGAGTTACAATGCAACAATCTGATTTGATGCTAGAGGAATTACAATAATTGTAGGAACCACAATAACTTTACTATGTTCATATCTTACCATCAAAAGCATGAACTTGTTATTAAATGTGACTATATTATTACAATGTTTGATCTTGATAAGTGATAGCTTTGAAACTACTTCTGATATATGGTATCTTATATCACTAAAATTTATGACAACATTTCTATGATTTGCTTCATATACTACATGCTGATGAAAAATATATGGTTGAACTTAATAGAATATCACATGCCTATAATGGAGTGACATTGACAAAGGACTACATCTTAAAAAGGTTTGATGTTCTATACCACTTGACACTGTTAAGTGCTGTGTTTCTCAAATATCATACTAGATCATCCAATGGAGTATGGTTGTGGGTGAGGAATTGATAAAAAGTTTAATATAATAAAATATTTAGGATAATAAAGTTGTTATGACTTTAATTGTCAATAATGAAGTGTACTAGTTGGTAATTAATCCACATTTGAGGATGGAACAAATTTTATGCTTCTTTGTTTCATAGGGGTAGTAGAGATGTTTTGGGTACCATCATGGCACTAGAATTAGATTAAATTATTTTTTTACATTAATTTGATGTTTTGGTGATCGTACCTATGGACTCAATATGTGCAAGTAGAGTTTCTATAATGCGGCATTCTTTGTTGGAATGACTACTAGAGTTATGAGCTAAACACCACTTGCCAATCTTAGACTACTTAGTCTAATCATCTGACATCTATTGCTTCAAATTTTATGGTTGTTTAGAGATATTCCCTAATTTTTAAATCTACTTGGAATATTTATAATATTGCTTGGTCTAAGGCTTTGCATCTTTTGTCTTAGTCTTAACCTTATCTTTTGATTTAAACTTCCAAGCATATATGTAGGATTATCCAATGGAGGATATAGTTAGAAAATCTAGGTTATTTTGGATGTGAGGTCTCAATCCTATCATATAATTTAAAAAAATATTCTAATTTGAAACTTGAATCTCAATTTTAGGCATTAGGGCATGGAAAGTATTGATACGTATTGGAGAAGCCAATACACAAATTTAACTGATGCACTGATCAATGGAGCTGAACACATAGAGACACATTTTTAGCACAAATAATATTCTTCTCTTTATTCTCATTAATTCCTTCAAACACATTAAAAATATATAGGAATATGATTCTTATAATTTCCACTAATTTATCTCACCCAAAATCCTATGATTATGCAAATCACTAACTATGATATATTTTTATAAAAATATAAATAATATATCTCAACAATATATATTCAAACTTATACCATAATATTGTTATATAACAATATTTTTATGAACAAACTAACTAATTATATTTACCTCTTGGTAAATATCAACTTGTAAATACTCAAACTTACACAATGTGAAAACTAATCTCAACATTCCCCCCATAGTTTTTACATGGTAAAATATATCTCTTTTTCTAATTATAGCATGCCACCTATTTATGCTCATGATATTATTTGAATACATGTGACATCACACATCTCTTCCTTCACACTCATCTACAATTGGTTTTCTAGGTTCACCAATAACCTTCCAAAATGGTTTTCATAGGTTCACCAATAACCTTACAAAATGGTTTTCTCAGGTTCACCACTAACTTACAACATGGTTTTCTCAAGTTTACCACTAACCTTACAACATAGTTTTCACAGGTTTACCACTAACCTTTCATTATGATTACTACAATGGTTTTTAGATCAACATTATCTAATTTAAATATAAAAAGGAGTTTGCATGGGAATATCATTCACAAGTGAATAGGTACAACTATTCTTATTTTTGACACATGCTTGAAAAATAATTATAACTGCCACACCACATTGAAAAAATTGAAATCCACACAACTAAAAATAACACACCACATAAAATATCACCACATCATTAGTGTGGCCCTATTGTTGGTGATTAAGGAGAGGTTACTAAAAGATCTCCATCCTTTGTGTATCCTCCAACCTCCAATAGGTTAATCTCTTTACTTAGCTGCTATGTCGATGTAGCTCAGGTGCATGAATTTTCTAAGGAAACCACCCCCCTGCGCCCCCAACAATGTATACATCTCATACAAGTGAAAATGTGTCCATGACTCTAAGCCTAAACAACTTTGACTTTTTTGACATAACTCTTTTTGATGACTTTTGACTCTAAACTCAAAATTGACACTTTTGATATTTTGACCATTTAAAATTTTTGATGACACATTTTAACAAATAATGTACACAAAATATCATGTATATATAGCTTTGAGCTATCAAACCTAAAGGATTACGAAACTAATTTGAGTTATAAAAGACTTAATCACTTGAATATTTACCACTTTGACACATCAACTGATTAGTATTATGGATTAAAGACCTAGGACAAATTTGAACCCACTATTTAATCCCTCAATACTACAAAACAATTGAATTTTAAAAAACATAAAAGAATTAAAATATGACTTATGAATATTGACCTTGAAATCATAGTGGACAACTTGCATGGAGATCTCCCAAGGATGTGTGGATAACTACAAGGTGTCAAACAGATGCATGCTTGAGTGAAACAAATAGTGAACCTTTTTCATGATATGCATGAAGGTCTCAACATAAAATACATAAGAGAATATTGACACATGTGGTAATATGAACCATATGAAGACGTATCAAATCTGAGTCATGATGATCACCTAACCAAGCTAACTGGTAGTAAAGGCACAATAAATTAAAAATTGACATGACTTGTAAAAATAAATAGATGGAGAAGAAATAAACTATGAGGTGAGGTCCATATAGATTAAATCAACCATACTTTATTTGGTTGCTACAATTGGCTGCTATAAGATCATGAGCATGCCCATGAGCTACAACATAAAAATTGTGTATCTTCAATGATAGAGTTGTTCACTCGCTAGTTCCTAGCATAGATACATAATGAAGTTTGTAAGAATATTCTACATTACATAAATATTCCACAAAGGTGCAAGCCATATAGAGGTCAACTTATTTGGTATTGTTAACTTATTTGGTGTTTAGATATCTGTATACTTTTAGATTCACTGAGTTGTAAACACCACAAACCCATTTTTACAATGAACAAAATTGGTGCCCTTATATCACTGTAGTTATGATAATTAAAAATAATGATGCTAAAGAAAAATGTATTATTTTTTAATTTTTGTCAAAACTAAATTAAATCCCAGACCTTCAATTATTAACAATAACTACAATATCAATCCTTCTACAGAATGATACAGAGAACTCTAGAATTTAATTTATAGGGGTGAATAAGTAGATTATAACAACCCCACACAAATTCATTATACACCCTTCATCAAGAGATCTTGACACTGCTATTCTGATACCAATGATAGATATAGGAGAAGCCAATACACAGATTTAACTCATGCACTGATCAATGGAGCTAAACACATAGAGACAAATTTTGCATAAATAATATTTTACTCTCTATTCTTATTAATTCCTTTGAACATATTACAAATATATAGGAATATGATTCCTATAATTTCTCTACAAATTTATCTCACCCTAAATCCTATGATTATGAAAATCACTAAATACGATATATTGTTATAATAATATATCTCAACAATATATATTCTAACCTATATCATAATATTGTTATATAAAAATATTAAAATTAACAAACGAACTAACTATATTTACCTCTCAGTAAATATCAACTTGTAAATACTCAAACTTACATAATGTGAAAACTATCCCAACAAGTATTTGTGAATTGTTACATAAATTGCACTTTGCCTTGGCACAACTAAGATAGCTTAATGTATTAATCATAATATTTCACAATAAGATAATAGGTTACTTTAAGTGATTCTACTAAACCATTCCATGTGTCTAAACTAAGATCTTATTCATGTGTATTGCAATAATTTTCTCACCATTTCTTAACTAATAAGAAAACTTTCAGAAGAACAAATGTGATTTTATCTCAGTCAGAGAAGTGATTTATTATGTAGTATGAAAACATGAGGTTAATATAATTATCTATTTCATCTTCATCTATTGTATATTAAAAAATGGGGATGTCTAGATTGGCTTGTACCTTATATGGCATTTATGTAAATGGTCAATGAGAATGAGATGTTTTAGATAAGTTTGCTACTTGAGAAGGAGTGAAAATTGATCAATGATACTTGTTCATTCATGTACATGAAATTATTCCAAATATTCCCTCTGTCACTGTAATTCATCCTCTATCATTTTCTATAACATCTCTAGAGTTGGCCTCATTGTGGATTTGTGTCTTGTCTGAGGACATGAAGGTATGATGAAAGGTCACAAGTCTCAATCCCTAGCTTCCTATAAACATATATTATATATGTGTAGATAAAAATAATGATAAAACTTAATAAATACTAAGATACCATTTTGTAATGATATGAAGTGTGTAGGCCCTAATACCATTGATCTATGGCCCAAACGGTGACCTAATGGACAACCTATTTAATTTAAATTAAATAGGTTATATGCAGAAGTGGCTCACTAAATGAGAGAGAATATGAAATGTAGTGAAATAAATAAAAATGAATGAAATAATAAGGTGAAAATAGATTTATAACTATAGCAAAAAAGTTTTATTGTGTTAAGTTATGTATAATTTGAGAGATCAGATGTTGTTGTCATAAGACTTCCTAACTCTATTATTCTATGTTGTTCGACACAATTTTTTTCTCACCTACAAAGAATGGAAGTGTATATTATTATACAATATGATAAGATGAAGTGTTAGTTGAACCATCACAATAGTTGGTAAATTTTTTTTCATAACTTTCAAGTGTGGTGATGTCACTTACCACCATTACTGACAAGTCATTGACTATAGTACTAACACTACAAGGGTTATGTGATAACATAATAATGGATTTACAAGGAATAATTTTATACATAAGTGAAAAACCAACTAACATAGTTGTTAACATAAGAACCATGTTGGATGTGAAACTATGGTAATATGCAGTATGAATTAGTGACCTAGATCCTCTTGGATCAAAACAACAAACCACTTTTGGACACATTGGGTTACTTCTTCAAGTGGTCCCTACTATATTATCTACTCTTTTTATAGTTATTCTACAAAAGGGGATATTTAACATCATATTAAGATACCCTTGGTTATAAAATCTTTTTTTTATAACTTCCATGATAAATATATTCCTAAAGTATGTTCATTGTAATCATGTTGTTATAATTTCAAGAATTAGATATGAGTACCCTATATAATCTATGGTACCTCTTCCTCCCCATCCACCACCATAGTTCATTAATACATGTATGAAATAAAAAATCATATTTACAATTTTTTACCTATGCAAAATATTTATTTTCAATCAACTCATAAACAAGTGCAAAAGTCTCGAAAGTAATTAGTGTAAAAGAAAGCATATCAGAGAAATGTGTTAAGTTAGCAACAACCACCATCACATTCAACATATTTTTAAATGGTGATACATATAGATAAACATATTTCATATAGATCAAAACACATGGCATACTATTCTACTATTCCTCCTCAAATATCAAACCATTCTACATCTCTTAGACCTACTCCTTCCACATAGGATTACACGAGTAGTGATCTAGATAGTTTCATTATAGCACATGATGCATTTTTAGATTTTGAGTCATGCACATCTAACACATTTTATTAATGAAATTAAATCCTTATACTAATTATTACATATTATTATGACTCTCATATTGATGTGATCATTGGTTAGCATGCTGCATTTTCAAATACTCTAAAATTTCAAAAACATTCAAATAATTGAAAAAAGTAAAAAATTGATTGTAAATAGTTTCTTGATTATTTCAATAAGTTATTATTCTAATTATTTCACATGTGATTGATTTGATTAATTATTTTAATATGTTGGATCTTACTAAATTTTTGGCGTCTTGGATCTTCTTTTTCACTTTCCAAATATGAATAGTCTGACACAGTCGTCTAAACTACCATATTTTGTCATTTATCTTATTGCTCTCATAGTTTGAACTTGATAAATTATTTCCAGTACTGTCTTGAGTTGGTCAATCCTATCTTGTACCTTTTTTCATATCAAAATAATAAATAATCACACATAGCCTTAATACATCCAATTTTTTGATATTTCACACATTTATAATATACACAACAATTCTTATTCATGCCAAATTTTATTTTTTTAATATGCTATATTGCTCATACATGCACATTACATATTTTGACAATATGTACATTTGATGAGATGAGTATGCAAAATATTTCCTCTGAATATCTATTTTATTCCCACATGTTTTTAGTTACATTCAAACATATAGTGGGAGCATCTTGCTCAAACATGACCATGTCATCATTTTTAGTGCATATTACACATTGACACATGTTGCAGATTATTTAGATCCTTTTCCTTTATTTTTATTTTTTTACCTATGGTTTTCAATATTTTCATTGGTTTTAGTTTCAAAATTCAAAAAATTACCCAAAAAATCTAATATTTTAAAAAATACAAAAACATTCAAAATATTCTAAAAAATCCAAACTCAGGATCCCATCCTAATTAGATATCTAGTTTACATCATTGTCATATGTTATTTATCTTATGATTGGTAGATATCATATATTTTTTCTATGGCATGTGTATTTCATAGGTGTTCTTGAGTTTTATGTAGGGCATACATATTTTACATGGACTGAGATGTTGGACTTTCCTCTACTTAGTAGCCTTGCTAAATTTGGGTTATCTTTTTCACATATTATAATATTTACAGGTGTTACTATTCTATGATTCCTATACTATTGATATTTATACTCTTTTAAAAATGTCTTGATAATATTTATATCTTATATTGTGTACATGGATATGTTATTTTATAGGATATTGTCACATTAAATTTACACGACGAGACCAAATTTCTTGTTATATGCTCCATTGATGTTATTACTCGTACATAGTATATTAGACTCTTGTTTGTATATTATGTATGGCCCTTGGCCCTTGTGTGAAATTTTATTAAACATATATATGAGATTATTATTTGATATGTGTGGAATTTGAACCTTTTCATTACTTTTGGAGCTTAGCCCTTTGTTTTGTGTGGCATTTGAACATGTCCCTTGTTTTTGAGTTTATTAATGTCCTTTATGTGCGACCCTTGGCCTTATGTGTGTAAACTTTACTTATGATACATTTGAATATGTCCCTTATATGCAACCCTTGGAATTATTGTATGATATTATGATAGTTATGTTTGTGTGCTTGTTAAGCTTATTAATTTTGATGAGTTCCATGATCCATAACATGCACGAACTAATGCTTAGTATTCTACTTTTACAATTCACTAATATGGGCATCATTGATACATTTATATAGACATTACCTCATATATTACATAAATAATTTGAATGGTACATATCTTACTATGTTGAAATAATTTTCACATATGCTACATTATTCAATGATTACATCTTAATTTCATGATATAGTTAAATTTTATTTTGAGATGAGTAACTTTCAGGATACATAACTCTTTCACCTTAAAAGAAGGGAAATTTCAGTGGGATTTTCATACATGAGATAAGCTTCTTCAAATGAAAATCAGTTTTGGGTACAAAATACAATTTCAAAGGCTTCATACTGGCTCAAAAATTCAATTATTAGTACAGATTATGGGGGACATATCTCACAAATATGCTTTCACATTACAAGAATGATATTAAAGATTCAAACAAAGCTTAAATACATGATATAGATTAATGCACAAGTTTTAAATAGAATTTACAATTTTCATCTACATTCAATTACATTTTATAATTATCACAGTGTGGGCAAGATACATATTCATTCAAAATAATCTATCTCTCAAATTTAGGGGGTGTGATATAGATTCATGCACACTATACTGTCACTCAAATTCAAGGAACATGATATAGATTCATGCCATATTTTTAATAATACTTGTTATTTTTAGACATGATAGAAGCATGGATGTTCTCCATTATTTTTTGATCATGCATTTATGAACTAAGGAATAAAGTGAAAATTGAGTCTAAAATTAATCTACAATTATTGATTTAGTTAAAGTGCATAATTCATAACTTAGAGGTTCAATGCCCTTTATCATTATGCCTATGAATCCATTATGGATTCCAACGCATTAAATGTCGTGGTGTTATAAATACCAAAAATAAAAATTGACTTAATGAGCTCTATTTTAATCCTAATTTGGGCTTGATCATCCTCAATTCACCATTGGTTTAGTTAAGAAACCAATATCTCCAAGTGCTTCATGAGAAACACCAATTTTATAATGCTTTAAGGAAGCATAATCTCTAAAAAAGTTACAAGAGCAACATTTATTTAACAAATAGATGTGTGCTACTTCCTTATTATTTTGAATTTTTTCAAATTAAAGTTACATTCAAATTTTCAATTTTACATATAGGCATTAACTACTTTTACATCATTACATGATTTTCTATGAAATACCTTGCATGATTTAGAGCTTTCTCCCAAAGTCAAAGTGTGTGGTACACACTCAGGTATATATTTAATTTTACTCTAGAAATTTCATTTATATACTAAAGGAGGGACAAATATAGTCACTAAAATTTAGTCATGATTATTTGATAAAGTTTCTTTTTTCCCACTTTCATTTTAATTGACTTGAGCAGTTAATCTAGACCTATTTTTCCACCTCACTTTATCCTAAGCTCCTATACATACCTATTAATTTTTAAGTTATTATCTTACACCTACATAAATGTTATAAATTACTAAGACCCCCTTTAAGCATCTATATAGACATCCCAGATCCCAAAATTCAGATGTTTCCTTATAGGATTAGATTGACTAGTAGGGTAAAATAGTTGTAGTTAGTTTTGACATGTATGGATTGATCCAATCCTTCACCCTAGAAGTGGTCACTTTTAAGATTTTAGACCCTTGATTATAGGTTGGTTTGTATTTTTAGTATTTTTAGCATGATGTTTTCCCCTTTTTTATTTCTATAAAGGCTTATCTAAGCCACACATTCTATCACTTGGAAATTTCAATATAGAGGCATAATTATACAATTTCACACTAAGTAAAGCTTCCATATTCTTCCCAAATATGATTATAATAATTTGAGTCAATCCTTAGTTAAGTAAATAACATGTTTTATCTAAGTCATTCAAATAATTATCAAGTGTTCAATCCACATGTAGTGAAAGGAACATGGTTACACAAAGCACTCTAAGTGGGAGAAATACATGGGATTGATTTCCCTCCTTAGCTTATTGGATACATTAGTATCAATCAATCATCATGAGGGTTATTAGGTTTAGATTAGTATTACACTCCCCCTTTTTTCCTATTTTCATGCTTCTAGGTATTGAAATCCCTATTTGATCCATGTTATGAGGGCCCAAGTTTAAGTGTGGGGGAAAATCGTATGGTAGAGGTAACTCATATTTATAAAGATTGATGCACATAGAAGGATTCAAGTATAAAATTTAGCACACATTAAATGGAGTGGAATTCTAATGTTTTGAGAAATGTAAGTTATATTTAATGAGAGTGAATATGGAAAAGTTTACAATGATATACAATTCATGTATGATAGATTAGATATACAGAGCATGATATCTATTTGTATGATTATGTATGGCATCAACACTTGTTCAAATGCATATGTTACATATTTATACATGAAAATATAATAAAAATTTAAAAATGTTGTTGGTTACAAATAATATGGTTACAAGTCATTTTATCTTCCTTATTGAGTGATGGTTGAGCTTATAGGTATGTGGCGAGTAACTATCTAACTAGATAATTGGTAGGTTTTAGGTTGAGAAGTGGTACTTATAAATCCATGCATTCAAGTCAAGTTGACTCATGGATGTACTAGAGGCAGGTAGATGTAAGTGTTTATAGGTGATGACAATTTTAGCATGAAGGATAAACATGTAAGGATATGAGTAAGGAATGTGATACTATGAGTAAGTACAAGTGAGGTGTACAGTACTACCATCAAGTAAGAGGTTTTTATGTAAGACTATGAACAAACATGAGTGTGCTATGTATGACTATGGATAAGTGTGGGTGCAAGAGTATTATGTAGGGATACAAAGAATGCAAATGTGTTATGTAGGACAATGACTTAAACTCTGAAGTGAGATGTGCATGCAATGTGTAAGTGTACAAAGGATAATTTCACATAGTGTGGAAGATACATAGAAATCATTCATCCTTTATTGAAGAGAAATGGTCTCCATTGTGTCCTTGTGTAGCTATAGAAATTGCACTTGAAGTTTTTATGATTTGTACCACTTAGTTTGATCAACATATTACCCAATATAACCACTTTAAAAATTTTATGCATGGCATGGTTGTTGTGTGTGTCTATCACTTCAATGATCTGGTCCTTATCTACTCATTGCAAGTGTTTGAGATTAAGATCAAAAGGATATTATGACATTACTAGCTCAAGAAGTAAAGAATGTAATATTTGAGAAGTTCCATGTTGAAGGTTTGGTGTATTCCCAAGTATGGAGGTAGATAAATGATGAATGTGTTCTCAATAGATATGTGTAGAATGGTGTAAGGACCATATGGAAGAGGCTTGATATTCATGTGTGAACCTTTGAAGTGTTCTTTATAAAGGTGAAACTAGAATTTTTCACCAACTTAGAATGCATGAGGTGTGTGATGTGCATCATGACACTCCTTTTAATTTGCTTGTGTGTGAGAAAGGATCTAATGAACGTACTAATAAAAAAATTATATAAAACATAAAAAATTCTTGGCTTTGTCTATTTCTTATTTATGTACATGAAACTTAGTGTCGGTTGGTACATGTAGGATATGTCTAAAGGTGTTTCATGTTGAAACCTAAGACATGCTTGGAATGGACTATACCTCATAGAGTTGTGAAGTGATATATTGTAGGCATGTTTAATGCATAAAAGGTTATCTTCTTAAGTGTGAATATGTATGAAATTATACATTCCCATCATATAAATAATTATTTGATTGAAATTTTTTATTTATGGATGAGATGTCATTGACTGATCTTGTTATGTACCCATTAAGTCTCATGTGCTTTCCAAAAATGACTCACAAAACATGGATCTCTATCTCTATCAGAGATGATGGATGTTAGGAGTCTAAAGTGAACCTAAACATGGTTAAATAAGGCTTGTGAAGCTCTAGGTACATCAATATCTTTATTAAAATTTACCATGATATCCTTATTTGAAAGCCTATCTACTATGTCAAAAAAAACATCATGTCTAGTATCTCGTCACATGCAACCCATTCATGAAATCTATGTCGATAGATTCCCATTGTTTGGATGAAACTAGTATATGTGTGTAAATTACTAGCTTCATGTTCATGGGTTTGATGATACAAGTAATGTAATAATTAATGTGGCACTCCACATATATGTTCATGTGTTGCCTAAAATAAGTGTGACTGTAATGTGGCTAGATTATTGATCATGTTGAAGTGTTAGAGGTCTTAGCATAGTACACCTTCCAAATGAGTCATTGGTGAGGTGTCCCACTAGAACATAGAGATGCATGAGATTGTAAATAATTTGGTTAGATAAATATAAATCCTAAATATGTTTACCTTGTATGAGCCTAGCGTAAGGTCGTATGATGTCCTAATTGACTGAGAAGTGGATACTCAGTTTGTAAAGTTGTTTTTATGCATGTTTAGCACTATGGTGAATGCATGAATTGGAACTTAGTTAAGGCAATTTTTTGACTTGTTATCCTTACATTTATTTTGATTTATCATGAGATGGAATTATTATAGGTAAGTTATACATTTTATGTGGTATGTATTCTCTATCTTAATTTATGTCTATAGAAACTAAAGTAGCTATGATCAGAATGAACAATTATCTCCTTCCCTAAGATGTAGTGACACTGTTGCTTAATTACTTTCACAATAGCATATAACTCTTTTTGATATATGGAGTACCATTTCACCATGTCTCTGAGTGTATCTAAATGTTATGTGACAATATGTCCATGTTGTATGATTACTTCATTTATGCATAGTCAAACACATCATTATGAAGTTTAAAGGAATGTGCAAGTTAGGCATTGCGAGTATAGGAATTATGTAGAGGCATTGTTTGAGTACCTCAAAAGTGATTTTTTGTGCATGATTTTAATAAAATTTGGATTTACCTATGTTATCTAACTACATATCCAAGAGATATGAAAGAAACCATGGATGAACTTGTGGCAAATTTTTGTAAGTCCAAGAAAACTCCTCACTTTTGTGAGATTGCATGGAGTTGGCTAGTCCTAGATCACTATGATATTCCTTAGATATACATGAATTATTTCATGATCAATGGTGTAGTGTAGGTATTGGATCTATGCAATGTCAAATGTATAGTTTATTAAGTTGGCTTACAACTTATGTTGATGAAAGGTGTTTAAGCCACACATGATATATTCTACATGCTCCTCCAAATTATTGTTGAATATGATATTCTCATCAAGGTAGATTATGACAAAGGAGATAAAGAAGGGCCTAAGTTAATCATCCACCAAGTATAAAAATATTGATGGTGCATTAGTTGGACCAAAAAGCATAACCATCCATTCATGCAATCCTTCATATGTATTGAAGGTTGTCTTTCAGATGTCTTCAAGATGGATTGGAACCTAATGGTAACTTTAATTCAATTAAATCTTGGTGAAGTATTATGTACATATAATCTCATATAGGAGATTATCAATACATAGTAGTGGATATTGATTCTTCACCATGATTTTTTGAGTGAATAATAGTCTATGTAAAGGTGCTAAGACCCATCTTTTTTGGGTGCATGGAATATCATAATCCTATAAGGAGAAGACATAGGCATGATCTTTCCCTAATCAAGGAGATCTTGTATTTGGTGTCATCTTTCATCATTCTTTCAAACTAATTTATGATATATAGGGTTGTTATAAAGAGGGGATCTAGGGACCAAATTGATGCAGTTATTTATTGCACACTATATTGGAAGGACTTCAGGCTAGGTGAAGACTTCATCATGTTGCTTCAATAACTTTTCAAGTTATTGTTTTTGTTGTGGCATGGTTCATGTGATGTGTGTTGCTAAAGATTTATTTTTTTTCCATCTAGGTGTGTCAGGATGATCCATGAGCAATATTAAATTTTGCACATGTAAGATAAGTTTATGACATTGTTTAATAGAGACCAAGGTGACTTTGGTTGTTGGTGTTAACTCAAAAAATTTGAAGAAGCAATATTATGTAGTGAAATGTCAAAAGTGATGGTGTTTTCCATAGGCTTGAATTTATACTAGAAGGTGCATTATCAATAGAAATAAATATATTTCCCCTATTAAAACCACCCTAATGAGTATGGCTTAGGGTACACAACATTTACAAGGCCAAGGTGTTGTGTTTAAGATTTCACAATGATATTATTCTAATTGCCACTATTGATAATGACACGAAGAGGTTGACCCTTCACCCAAAACTTAGTGTGGAAAATGTGTTCATGATCCTTAAAGGTGTCTATCATAGTGGTGTTTTTTTTAGACAAGTATAATATATATTAGTGTCATTAGTTGGTGTGGGACTTGATGTAGATTAGGAAATCAAGGATTTTTATGCACAACATTTAGCGTCATTATGGGTGTGTGAGTGATGAAAATGACATCACTTATCAATAGACTTATTCTTGTAGTTATTTAAAGTAGAATGCATATGATCCTTTGAGTTTTGTGCAATCTTCTTAGGCTACTCTCTTTTGTGAGAAGTGATATACTTATGTACATAAGGTTGTATTGAGGAATTGTACATGGGGTGAATTTTGTGTGTGGTGTTTGATGAAGAGGTGAGATGTTTCTTCATATTTATCTTGGCTTTAATTTGGTAGTGTTATGATAGGCTTTCTCAAAAAGTAAAAGTTCAAAAATTCCATCATTGAATAGATGTAAAGTGATATTTTTTTGATGTACTTTAGCACCTTATGTTTTTCACTCAAGTTCTCTTGAATGTGTGTGGAGTAGTCATGGAATATGTTGGTGTAGTCTTCCACTGACTACTCCTTTCACTAGCATAATTATTGGATCTTGGTGTCTTCATCATCAAAGTGACATATAGGATAGTAATATTCTTTTAGTGTGTCAACAAATATCTTCCAAGACTCAATTGGAACACACTCTTACACATGTTGTGCACTAAAATTATCCCATCAGTGAACTATTTATATGGACATATTCAACACTGTGAAAGTGATCTTCTTAGCATCAATGAATTAATTGATGATAAACAAGCCTCAAGTCATCAAATCCAAGAATCCAATGTTATGGAATTGATTTTTCCTTGAGATAAATGAATATTAAGATTGAATTATACTTTAAAAGGGGTTGTCTTTCTAAATTTTTTGTTGAGATTACTGTTGAGGAGGTTCATAAGGTATTGAGTTAAGCTACACCATCAACTCATGGAATTGACTAAATATTTTAGTGTATTGTGCCTTAAGTGTATTGATAATGAGCCTTTGAACATCTAGGTCTATATTAGGTTTTTTTTGGGTGTTAGATATCTTAATTTTGATACAAAATTCCTCTAGATACTTTAAAATAGAACCAACTGATGTACCTTCTTTTTATTGTTTCACTCGTATGTTCACAAGCATAGAAAATAACTACACTTTGATACCAATGATATATGCTATAATGGCCCAAAACTAGGTGTGTGAGGGAAAATTATGTGTTAGAGGTAACTCACAATTATAAAGAGTGAATGCATGTAGAAGGATTCAAATATAACAATCAACACATATTCAATGGAGCAAAAGTTTGATGTTTGCATAAATGTATCTTCTATTCAATGAGAGTGAATAGGGAAAATAATACATTGATATACAATTAATAAATGATTATGTAGATAAATAAAGCATGATATATATTAGTAAACTTATGTATGGCATCAATACTTAGCTAGATTCATAAATTTATACATGTAGATAAAATAAGGAATTACAACTCTTATTGGTTACAAAGAAGACAGTTACAAGTCATTTCATCATCATTGCTTAGCTGATGGTTGAGCTTCAAATTACATGGTGAGTAACTATCCAACTAGATAATTAGAAAGTTTTAGGATGAGAAACTCTAATTTTAAATCCACACATTTTAAGTAATCTATTACATGAATGCACTAGAGGTAGGTAAGGTGTAGGTATGCATAGGTGATAATAGGATTGGTGGGAAAGAGAAGCAGTGCAATATTATGAATAAGTATGAGTAAGGTACATGGGACTAAGAGCAAGTGAAATTGAGGCACATGAGGCTATTAAAAAATTATGAGGGTTCTATGTAGGACTATGAACAATCACAAGTGTGTTTTGTGGGACTATGAACAAGTGCAAGTGTGATAATGTTGTAAAGGACTGTGAACAAACATGAGTGTGTTGCATGGGACTACAAGATGAAATCTAAGGTTAGAGGTGTGCACATTACGTAAGATTATAAAAAAAAGTGTACATTATGTGTAAGTTGCAAATGGATCACTGTTAGGGTTTCAAATTTAAATTAGCTATTTCTAGGATACTCACGTGCATCTAAGGGTCATTTTTTTGCACATAGGTGTGTTTCAATCAACCATAGATGATCATACCCTGATTTCCCTCTTTTTTGGTAGATAATATAATTGACCAGTAGAGGATAATATTATCAATTGAGCCTATATCATTTCGGATGATGATGTCCCTCATTATTTTTAGTCATAGTTCTTATGGCACTTACATAATCATTCTATGTTGATTAGTTCCATCGATATGTCAATAATGCACATTTACATCACAAATAGTTAACAAATAAGTCTTTTGTATTGTTCATAGTTACTCTTATTTCATGATTTGTCAATTTGGATATGCTTTTGTTCTATTTATCACAAGTTATTTTACATCATTTTATTTATTTCAAATTAGTTTATCTTAATTATGGTTAATACACCTATTTATTCCAAAATTAGATAAAACACTCCTTTAATGGATGTAACTTTTAATCTAGATTTTGACACTTGGAAAAATAAAAACTTGTCTTATCGTAGGTGCTTTAAACTTGGTTAGGGATTACTCTTTATGATTGATTACTAAATTGGCCAGTTTAAGGCAATCCATTTGAATGCGTAGAAGTGTGTAGATGTAGTTTTAAGGAGTGTTAGACAATAAAATAGGCTTATACCTACTATGAATTTATATGGTACTCTTTGGTTACTTTCTCCTACCTCTAAAATACAAAATGTATAGACCAACCCATGAGAGATATTTTTAATTTGAAAAATGACCATTTATTTATGCACGACAATTTCATTAGGCTTGGATGCCTTTGAAACTCCATAGACATATGAGTTTAATAGATTAATCTAAAAGTTAGGAATATTTATTTGATGATCTAGACACATTAGGTGCATGATTTTATATAGGTCAAGTAAAAACTAAGGAACTACTATAGATGATTGATAGAAAATCAAGAAGGTCATACCCATAGAAATCATGTAGATTTGAGAGAGGGATGTGTAAGATCCATATGTGTATTCACAAGTCATGTAAATTTAAGTTAGGTCAAGACTAACATTTCCAATTATCTAATACCAAATCTTAATTTATACAAATTACCCCTTTTCATTTTAGTATTGAAATTAAAAATAATGTTAGAGTAAAAGGATAAAGAGATGTACCTGAGTGTGTGAAACACACCAATATATTTGGGAGAAGACTTTGAGTGTGCAGCTTGCTCCATGAAAACTTGTAATGAACATGTAACAATCAATGTCCATATATGAAAATGAAATCTGAAATGAAAATGAAAATTTTGAATCTTAAAGAGTAAGGAAGTAATACACATGTAAGTGGGTAAACTATTTTTCCCTGTGGAATTGTTGGAGATGGTGATTCCTTAGAATGAATTAGAGACTATGCTTATTGGTGTAGCACTAGAGAATTTGGCCTCATGCTAAAGCTTTTGGATAATTTTGGGTTACCATTTCCCGATAAATGTACTAAGGTAAAGGCCATAGGTTGGGAAAATAAATGCCTCAAACTTTGGGAGTAGTCTTAGGCCTTTGAGTAACACTAAAACTCAACCACACTACTCATTTAATTGATCTCAAAACTCAAGATGAAAGGGGTTGCCTATGCTAGGATAATGTATGGTAACTATAAATAGACTTCTATATTTAATATGTAACCTTTGATACCATTAAAGTTACATAAAATCCATGCTCTTAAATATAAAATTTTAATAGTGTGTGTGCGTGAAGAATATTCATGACTCATAATTTGATCCAATATGTGTCAACAAGATATATATATATATATATATATATATATATATATTTTTTTTCCAAGTCTAAATTATCTTAAATCCTATAATGTATATTCCTATAAAATGTGTGCCTATGAATTATATATGCCCCTCAATATATCCCAATCTATAAATAATTGTCCCATTATTTGAATAAAGCTAATAATCTTAACCTACCTGAACTCTCTAAATCATGTAATATATCCCAAAATCTATTGTTTTGTAAATGGAGGCTTAAATATCTATGATAATCCCACTAATATGCCCTTATTTTTAAGTGAGTTATATAGCTTGAAAATTACTCATCTCCAATGAAAAGAGTTAGCATCATCATGATATGTAAAAAATCATTTAGAAGCATGTGCTAACATGTGGAGAATATTTAAGCATAATAATGAACATGTCATCAAAACATATATGAAACATGTAGTTTAAGGTGCATAAGTGTCATATATATATATATGTATGTATGTATTAGGTACACTATGGTAATCATCACTACTATAAATCATGAACAATAAGTTATGCAGGAAGATGCATGATATGGATCATGGGACCACACACGAATAGGGAGGTACATGATATGGATCACAATACCACAAAATTAGAAAAATTGGAAATAATCTTAGTTTTATCCACTAATAAGCACACATTTTCATGGCCATGACACACACAACATAACTCAATGTCACACAAGGCAAGATCCATAAGTAATGGATAATCAAATGTCATATAACAAATGCAAGGGCCTAAAGAAAGAGTCACGTAATGAAAACTCAATTAGGTAAAAGTAGTAAAAGGAAGAAATGACCCAAATAAAGATAAATACAATGATATGTTCAATAAAAAGTTTTACACATTAAATTAAGATCTAAACAAGCATAATTAATTATTATGCTATAGGATTGAAATAGAAACAATGAAGTATAAAACAAATCAAACTAGTCTACACTATCAATCTCTAGCAATGCCATTGGATAACAAAGTATCCTATCCATGGAATCTAACATTGTAAAGAATATAATCAAGATAAATACATGTGTAACCAATCAATATAGCTCAACATGATAAATAGAAATGTAATAGAAATATGTAACCTAGTAACCTATGGAATGAGATATCTTTGACATTTGCATGGCCTCTAGGTATAGAAATGCCCTATATTTATCAATCCATGTATCGTGTAAAACTTGTATGCCCTACATCTCACTCATACATACTATGAAATGTATGTGAATATGGAAAAGGATATGTAATATACAATTTTTTTAATAAATAACATAAATGAATAATGTAAACTAATAAACATGTCATGCTTTGGTACTAATTTTGGATTTTTTGGATTTTTTGTGTTTTTAAAATATTTTAAAACACATGTATATAATAAAGGAGAGACATGTGGCATAAATTTGAAATATAAAAATGGTATGGATTCAAATAATCCATAAAATATGGTAAAGTATAATATGAACCAAATTTAATAGCACGGCAATGTGGAACAAGTGGAGTCAAGAAATGTGCCCCTAATGTAAATGTGATTCATAACATTGAGCTCAATGAGAGTGTGTGGGAGGTGGAGGAATCAATGTATATGATCATATAATATGTACAAATAAGTGTACATGATCATGTAAGTTAAATTTAAGCCATAACATGTATAAGTAGTTGATATGTAAGAGTGAGCAAGTAGCATGCTATAAAGTATGCATCATTGCAAAAGGGATGTTCAAATCAATATAAATAATCAAAACAAGAAGGTCCAAGTGAAAACAAATCAAGGGATATATTAATGGTCAATTCATGATCATATTAACATATGTATGCCAAAAATAAATGTGTATTAGCAATAAGTAATGAAGTAAAAATCAAGAAGCTATATACAATGGACTATGTGTTGTTCAACTAAAAGAACTCATGTGTAGGTCTTGTATCAGGTGGTAAAAATGTCTCCTACATGGAAAAAAATAATTAGATGTATCTAGTATATATGTACCAAAATCTGTGAAGCAATCATATGTCATATAATATCCATCATCACTATCATACTCAAGTTATTCCTATATATATTGTTTGACTAGACTATCCATAGCAGTCAGTTCATTGTCACTGTATATAAAATGTTAGAATTTACTATGAAATTATGCCCAATTTATGTTTGAATGTACTAATATCATTAATCTCAATAGATTTATAATCAATATGATCTTGAATCTTATATTGTTTTGAAAATCATTGATTCTTATAATGTCCCATGTATTTATGATTATAACAATATGCATTACTGACATGTCCCTTAAGTATAGGCTTACTTATATCAATTTATTTTGGTGGAGATAGAGATATAAAATTGCACTCAAGTAACAGTGTCAATATCTTATGAGGGTTTTGGGTTTTTGTGAAAAATTCCCCCTTTGGGGAGATGATATGACAAGCTGAGTAGCAGAGTGTTATTAGCAAAGGTTCCTTGAAAACCCATCAGAACATGCTAATGTTTATTTTAGTGTGAAGTATATTATAGATGCAGAATGTAGACATAATTAATGAGCATGTTGAATAGTTATTTTGAATGAAGTTACATATTATCCATTAAAATATAGACTTAATGATATAGAACATTCATTATTATTATATAAGTAAATATATTTGCATAAAATATAATTAAATTGTGCATGGAACATGTATAAAAGACATTCAAATAACCAAGAATCAATATTTATATTTAATCTCACATCATTCAAAACTAATTTATTTTACATTAAATCAATATTTAAAGACCTACAATGTTGTATCACTTCACATTCTGACCTTACATTTCTTCCTTCAAATGAGTCTTTTCATATTCAACCATATTTTGCTATACATATATAGGATAAATACATACAAAATGATATATGTTACACAAAAATGCTCTACATGCACACTTGTCATGCATTTACACTATGATTTCATATTCCTAAGTCTACTGCCAACATTTTCTAAGACTTAAACAATTGTCTCATTTTGAGATAAAGTCACAAAAAGTGTGCCTATTATTAGAGCTGGTAGAATTATTTGCACCAAGGGGTTGGTCTAAAAAATTACTTGCGATAATCACTCAAGGTGTCATTTATAGTTTTTCACCCCTTGCACATTATTTAGCTTCCCTTATGGATTTTCAATAGAATTGCATAACCAAGAAGCCACCCTTTATGTGTTTTTAACCATCCTAGCCCTGTGCTTAATGATTATGTCCTTCACTACTTTAAAACTCTTCAAATTTTCAAAATTGAAAAGTATATAACACCAAGATAGATGGAGAAGGCATGGAGTACATTGATGGTACTATAGGATGCTACAAAGAAGGTGAAACTAGTGTAATGTCAAAATATGGTGTTACCAAAGAGTATAGTGTTATGGGAATTATAGCTCCAAGAATATGAATGGAACCACCAGTGTTTTACAGGGTGCTAAAGCAAACCACTAAGAGGCTATAAGGCTCAAGGGTTCTACATGATATAAGAGAGCTATAGTGGTTATCTGGTTTGCGAGCTTCAGCACCAAGCTATAATTAGACTTCCAAACTAGGTTGGGGATAGCATGAACAAGCAAAAAAAGTAGTGAATTATTTTAATTACTCTACTACATCTAACCATAGTAAGGCAAGTAGTTAAGACTAGACTATGGATTGCATAAACAAAACAAGAACAATGATACCAAATGAAGAGAGATAACAATCGAAATGTAAATCTAGAAGCTAAGGAACTTTGAGGCCAAATGAAAGATTTTTTAAGAAATAAATATCTTTTAAAACAAGTGAAAGGGTTTAAGAGAATGCCTATTCTATATTTGAGATATCTTTCCAAACAAATACTATTGTTTTCTAACAATGTAATGTTCTAGTTTAGCAAGAGAGAGAGAGAGAGTGTGTGTTTAAGTAAGTTTTCTAGTTTGTCTTGAGAATGTATATTTATAATATGCAATGAGGGATGTTTCCAAAGAGAGAAATGATATGAAAAAAATGAATATTTAAAGCAATGAAAGTACTCTTTACTCATATACAAAAGAAATAAACTTTAAAAACTACTTTAAGTAATGCAAAAAATAACTATTTTTATGAAAACAGTTCAAACCCTAACATATACACTACATAAGATAATGGAGTTTAAATTTGCATGGAAAAGTTCCCTTAAATCAAGCTCAAATATGAAGTGCAGATGATCTACCAACTAGGAATCCAAGATAGGAATCAATGTAGGAGGAAGATGAAGCTATGTGCAAGTTGAAGTCCAAACCAAAAGCCAAGATCAAAGGAGGAGGTGAAGTGAGAACTTGTAATGGTAAGAGCTCCAAAAAAGTACACAAGTCAAGTGAAATGAAAAATGTAAAATCTTGGAAATAAGCCACAAGGAAGTAATAATAACTAAGAGTAGCAATGGAGTCACAAAGCAAGTGTGTAGCATATGGGATCTTCTATCCCTAATCAAGCTCAAGAGTACCAAGAATGAATCAAGAGAGATTTAAGAAGACATGAGAGTCAAGATATGGAAGAAGAATTAATAGAGTGAGGTAATGGGAAGAGAGAGAGAGGATTAAATGAATGAGAAAGAGGCATATATCCCAACCCAAATATTCTAAATGACCTAAAAATAATCATTTTTTACCATTAGGATTCATATTAACCCTTTTAAACACATTATGCCTAGGATACAGCCTAGGACACAACTTTGGTGAAGGAATTGTGTAGCCTAGGATATGATTTTACTTCACACAAGCCATGTCCTGGGTCAAACAGGGTCCAGGGGTGGTCAACAAGCTCTTGGGAGCCCTCAGGAGGGGTCTCTAGAAGGCCTATCTTGTGTGTAAAAGGGTCAATATGGACTAGGGATATATGGGGGGTAAAAATATGATGCGATAGAGGACCAAAAAGGTGATATATGTCTCAAAGTAGGATGATCAAGGCTAGTAGTCTGCATGTGAGTTGATGTGTAATCATAGGGAGGAGTAAGGTCATGAGAAGTATGATTACATATGCCCCTGAGGTACAAGCAACCAGTGTTTGATTGAATAAGGAGTATTATGTAGTACCTAGAAACCAAACCAAAGCAAAAGAAAGTAATAAACTAAAAATATAAAAGGAAACATTACCTACACTGACCAGATAAGGATGGTAGTAGAAGAAGTTGATGGCATGATCCATGGGTAAGAGTGCAAATGCTACATAATCCAAAATCCAACTCTAACTCTAGCTCTAAATCCTAAAATTAAGGGACATAAGTGATATCAAATCAAATCATAGTATCTAAAATGACATTCACTAGGGTGTCAACCCTAGTGTTCTCCCTATGAGGGATATGCATGAATTGGATGTCCTCAAAGAAAGAGATAAAATTGTGCACCAACTCAAAGAGGGGGAGTAATTTAGAACTAAGGATGGCCCATAAAATGGTGAGTTAAGACATAACTAAGAGTGAGTCAGATGATAACTACACGTAGAATGTGCCTAACTCATGGGCATCAGTCAAGGTGTCAATGAGTATGTGATACTCAATGACATTATTCATTTCACTGGTAAGGAAAAAACTGATTGTAAAAAGCTCATGGATCCACTAATCATTGATAACCCAAGCCATAGTGCTAGTCTTGGGTTACTACATCTTGGGTTACCCTGACTACCACCATTGGTGTGAATCACCACTAAGAGGTATGCCATAATAGGGGTCAAGGGTGTAAGACTAATGATTGTAAAAAGGTGATCTCAAAGTGGAGTGGCGTAAGTGAGTTGCATGAGGGAAATAAATCAAAAAATTAAGCCAAAATATTAATGGTTGACCAATACTAGTCATGGTGAGAGGTAACAAGGGAAAGTGGGGGGAAGTTTAGAGAAGACAAAGATCATTCAACAAGACTAGAGTAAGTCTTGAACCATCATAGCTAGTTGACAACCCTACTTGTAACCATGATGAATAAGAGAGAGAGAGGAAGTTAGAATGGATAAAATATGGAAAAGTAGAGAAATAACTAACTAAAAGAAGCACAAGTAACTTCTATCCCTAGGTACTCATGAGGTGGGACACAGGCTTGGGAGGTCAGCAGGGACCTAGAAGGGGTCTTGGGAACTAAAATGGGGCTAGAGTAGGCCCATAAAAGCTCTATCTTAAAAAATGGAGGCTCTTAATGCACTTAGAATGTGACAAAACATTTAAGATAGAGGTTTCATGGTCTAAAATGCAAAAATGGGCAAAACACCCAAAAAGGGCTCACAAGGTGCATCTGATAAGGAGTGCATGAGCCTGATAGGCTAGAGGACCTAGGGGTATAATATACTAAAATGGTCATAAAACACATGTAAGGAGGTATCAAATAGAGAAATAGACCTTGCCATTACATCTAGAATGGTCCAAAACCTCTAAGATAAAGGTTTAGGTGTTCTAGGAGCAAAAACAAGATTAAACAAAGGGCCAAAAAAGGGCAAAATACAAGCTTCTAGCCCAGGTCATGGCTTGGCCTACCTAGGCTATATATTTGCCTATAAATCCATGGCTTGGACTAGAAGAGGCCAAAATAAGGCCTATAGAGCATGAAAAAGGCCTAAAACCTCCCCAGAATGGAAGGGAAAGGGGGAAATAAGAAGAGAATGTTTATGAGCTTGTCAAAACACATTTTTCTTGTTCTAAAATGCACATGTCTAATCTAGGGTCATGTTTATTTCTCATTCAAATGTGAGGAGGAGTCAAAGTGTAAGAGGGAAAAAAGACTTCTCAGTCGGTAAGGCCATCATTGCTATGTGGGGGTCAATCATGAGAGAGTGTCTTAATGCTGACCTGAATGAGAGGTGAGGAGGTGTGGTAGGAGGCTTGTGATAGACTAAGACCAACTAGGGAAGGCCATAGAAAGTCATAGGAAACCATAACCACTAACTTAGATCACCTATAGACACTATAAAAAAGGAGAGAGGGAGTTGATAGAGGGCTAACTACTAGCAAATAATAGCTTGACCAAATAAAAGAAGCAAAAGGGTTTTGCTTATATCCTAAGGTACATCTAAGGAGGAATGCACAAGCCAAACAACAAAAAAGACTCATAAGGGTCTGACAATGGATTCTTCGAGAGGGGTAATCCACCAAATGAGGGCCTTGAGAGGGTGTTCTAGTAAGCTGTGAGGCTCACCAAATCACCATAGGCCTAGGCCCAACCTGCCCCTGAGGGTAGGCTACCACTTCTCCCTAACTAGAGGCCTACCCCTAAGGTAGGCCACTTATTAGCCTAAAAAGAGTCCAAACAATAGGTAAAAATCAAGAGGAAGGATATGGAGTACCCATATCCTTAGGTTCATAGTCATAACCTGAAACACAAGAGTACAGAAGGTGGGGTCATTATTGGTGAATGAGACCTCTAAACCCAAAAAAGTAAGAGGATGGTGGTGCTTAAGATGCACATACATGGGATTATGGTAATATCTCCTCTCATTGATTGGGTTGGGTGTTATATCATGGATGGAGTAACACTCAAGATCAGACTCAGTGACTTTAGTGGCCTCAGTGAGATGCATTGAGAGAGCCAATACTTTGATGGTAAAAACATGATGCAAGGGGAAGCTTAATGTTTGGGGAGACATCCTAAAAGAGGTATATGAAAAGAGATGAGTTGGCCTAGTGTTGTAGAGTGGAAAAGGGAGTAAGATAATGCACATTAGACTCCAAAGGAGTAAATGTTGCTTGATACTCAATTAGATCACAACATTTATCCTTGAGAAAATGATATTTAAAAGTAGGGGGTGTGTGGGAATCCATAGAACCCAATGAGGAGACAACCAAAACCTCACTTGAGGGCTTTATATTTACATAGAGAAATGCCTAGGGATCTAAGTTAGCCTCCATGGTATGAAACTTACCTTCATGCAAGAACTGCACCATACAAAACATGGCCAATATGATGTCCTGCATGGCAACAGTCTAAGGATGGCCAAGAATCATGTTGTATTAAAGATCAAGGTCTAACACACAAAACTCTATTCTAAATATCTTAGGGCCAAAATTCACTCAGATCTTCATGTTTCCCACTAGCATAACTATGTCATTATTGAAACCAAGATAGCTATGGTGAGAATTAGAGAGCTTCTTCCAATTGATCTTGAGTTCATTGAACACATGCAAGGGTATGATGTTTAATGTAGCTCCTTCATTTATGATACACCACTTAACATGGAAATAATCAACAAAAGTCTTGATGTAGAGAGGGAATTGAGCCCTCTTTGCAAGAATTAAAGCATCTAGCAAAGAGACCAGGTTGAAAGATAAGAGGAGGACAAGGGTGCTCATGTGCATTAGAGTTGACCAACACTTTGACATCATCATATATCAGAGCCTCATGAGAGAGACCAAGCTCATGGAAGATGAGGCCCCTTTACTTAGGGAAAAGGTGAAGAAGGCCCCAAATAAATATCCTAGTTGATAGGCCTTATAAATCTTCTATGATGGAGTAGGGATGTTGTCTATCATATCGAGGAATGTTATGCCTAAATTTAAATCTAACCCTAGGATTTCTTGCCCTTGTGGGATAGATAGGGGCCACAACACCATTAGTCTCTCTAATAAGGTCTATGGCCTAACTGAAGTGCATGTTGACAAAGTACTCATACCTAATAAAAGCTATGTCGATAGAAACAACAACCTTGATACTCTCATGATTATATTTCCCTCTTAGGTCAACCTGAGAAGAAGAGTTAGAAGAGGTGGAAGATCAAGAAGGGGAATGTGGGGCCTCAACATTTGATTTATTCTTCTTTTTTCTTCTTTTCCTTGTTGTGGTTAGGTAGAGGCTCCTTGAAAATATTCAACTTATGGTTGGGTTTCATAAGAGGAGAACTCTAAGACAAAGGTGAAGTTTGCACACTAGACTTTTGAGTGGCACAATTGGCATCATCATGCCCTCTCGTTCGATGAAAGTTACAAAACTTGGTGGGGTCATAAGGAAACACCATCTATTATTTTGTTGTACTTGAATCAAAATCCTTGTTTTTAGATAGCTTATTTCTCAAAGCATTGACCTCATGGTTATCCTTCTTATCTTTCTTATCAAGAGGAGAATTAGTGACACCATCATCAATCACATTATAGTTGTGATCATGTGCAAAGGATGACTTTTGGGAAGGGTTGGGCTATTTTCCCACTTGTACCTCAAACATTTTGATCTTTAGACACTCATTAACAAATTTATCATAAGAGGTAGGTTCATGCTTAAAGACCTCTAATGAACCTCCTACCTCAATGCTCATGTGAACATATCATAAAGCTGGTCATCCAAGAACTTAGTCCTACACATATGAATATATGAATGGAATCTATGCACAAAATCAAAGTTTAATTCTCCCTTAGATTGTGCCATGGAAGTGAGTGCTTAGATGCCAAGGTTAAAGGGTATAGAGATATCGAAATATTGGAGGAAGTCATCTAGAAGGATTTACAAACTAAAAAGAGAATTTGGTAGTAGATTATGAAACCAAACAAGAGCTTTGACTCATAAAGAATGAGTAAAGAGCTTCAAAATCATGCATTCATCCTATTCCCAATCCATACACACCATTATGAATGCCATGATATGATCCATATAACTAGAGTCTTGTGTTCCATTGAGCTTAGGTAGTTGAGGGATAGGAGTAGGAAGGGGAATAACACACACCTAAGGGATAGAGGATTCTGGTAGAGTTCCTCATAAGCATGGTTGATAGTAGGTTGGTGATGAAATCTAAGAGTGGGCTCATGATGGTGATGATGCTGCCGATGCCCATAGGCATTACCATGACCATGATTGCAAGGAAGATGATGTTAGGGAGGTTCCTAATAAGGAGGACACTCATGATGGAAATCATCTCTATTATGGGGTGGAGAATGGCCATGGAAAGTGTAACAATCCCCATGAGGATGATGGGAAGATGTGGCATGTTATTGAAAATGATCATGATAACCAAGATTTGCATGGTGCTGGTCACATGCCATCACATGAAGCTTATGCTCGTAATATGCATCTCATGGATCTTTAGTCCTCAAATGGCAATCTAAATCCATATGCTCATTGAAAACTCTAAAATAAGGAATAGGAGGATGAGAGGAATCCCCAAGATGGGGATACCTTGTTGAGTTAGAATACCTATGACCCAGAACATGGATAAGAGGGTATTATTTCTCTATAGTCTCTAATTAGGAAATAGGTAGGGAAATCACATGAGAACTGGTCAAGGCACTCGACACTAAGTGGGTGCAGGATCTCTTTCCATAGAAAGCACACTATTGACTCTTAGGGGGAGAAGGAATCATTTCATTCACATGAATATGTCTATGATAATAATTAATGATTAAATGTAACTCCTCTAGCCCTAGCCATGTAAGGAGATGCTCATCACCTCAATCAGGTGAATGAGGCATAGCATGAGGCTGAGATAAAACATCCTCAGATAAATGAAGCTTGGATAGGAGAAAATGAGATCGAGTCCATTAGATATAGTCCTAATAATCTTGTTCCCTTTCAAATGTAAGATGGTGTAGACTACCATGTTGGGTCGAGGGAAGCTCCTGGGTCTTATGGTGTCTATGGTGTTTTATTACAAATGTGGTTTACTCATTAGTGAGCACAAGGATGAGACCCTGAATTAGCCAAGATTAGCATCCTAAAGGTGGGAGATAGACCATGGATGTAATGAAGCACAAAAAACATGGAAGATAATAGAAAAGGAAAACCATTGGAGAAATAATTGGGAGAAAGACCCAACCAAAATAGGAAAAAATAACCAAGGTGAGAGACAAAACACAACTGAAAGCAAAGCCTAACAACTAATAGAGGGGATTTGGCTAAGAGAGATCTAAATGGGATAGAAATAATGTGAAACCATATGTGAGGTCCCATTGGGTGTGCTAGACTATAGCTCCAAGAATCTGAATGGAACCACCAGTGTTTGATGGGGTGTAAAAGCAAACCACTAAGAGGCTAGAAGGCTCAAGGGTTCTATGGGCTATAGGAGATCTATAGTGGCTATCCAGTTTGTAGACTTGCACCAAGATATAGACATACTTAAAAAATAGGTTGGGGTTAGCATGAATAGGCATACAAAGTATGAAAATTACTATAATGGTTCCAACCATAGTAGGTCAGGTAGTTAAGACTAGACTATGGATTTCATAAACAAAGTGAGAACAACACTACCAAATGAAGAGAGATAACAACCAAAATTTAAATCTAGAAGCTAAGGCATATTGAGGCCAAATGAAAGATATTTTAAGAAATAAATAAATTTTCAAGAAAGGGTTCAAGAGCATGCCTATTATATATTTGATCTATCTTTCCAAACCAATACTATTATTTTCTAACAATGCAATGTTCTAGTTTAGCAAGAGAGAGAGAGTGTTTAAGCAAGTTTTCTAGTTTGTCTTGAGCATGTATATTTCTACTATTTAATGAGGTATGTTTCTAAAGAGAGAAATGATATGCAACAAAGAAATATTTAAAGTAATAAAAGTACTCTTTACTCATATACAAATGCAAGAAACTTTAGAAACTACTCTAATCAATGCACAAAATAACTATTTTTATGAAAAAAGTTCAAACCCTACAATATACACTACACAAAACAATGGAGTTTCACTTTACATAGAAAAGTGACCTCAGATAAAGCTCAAAGATGAATTTTGGATGTTCTACCAACCATGAATCCAATCTAGGAAGCAATATAGGGGGAAGACCAAGCTATGTGCAAGCTAAAGTCCAAACCAAAAACCAAGAGCAAAGAAGAAGGTGAAGTGAGAACTTGCAATGGTGTAAGAGATCCAACCAAGTGAACAAATCAGGTATAATGTCAAATGTAGAAGCTTAGGAACAATACAAAATCAAGCAAGAATAATTTAGAGCACTAATGGAGTCTCTAAGCAAGTGTGTAGCAACATATGGGATCTTCTATCCCCAATCAAGCTCAAGAGTATCAAGAATGAATCAGGAGAGATTCAAGAAGGCATGGGATTCAAGAGAGGGAAGAAGAATAAATGGAGAGATGTAATGATATGATGGAGAGAGGATCAAATGAATGAGAAAGAGTTATATATCCCCACCCAAATCCACCAAATGACCTAAAACTAACCATTTTTTACCATTTAGTTTCATATTGACCCTTTTAAACATGTTCTGCCTAGGCCACAACCTAGGATAAAACTTTATTAAAGAAAAAGTGTATCCTAAGCCATGGGTTTCCTTCACACAAGCCATGGATTAGGTCAAATAGGGTCTAGGGCTGGTCAACAAGCTCTTGAGAGCCCTTGGGGAGGTCTTTAGAAGGCATGCCTTATGTGCAAAAGGGTCAATATGGACTCAAGATGTATGGGGGGTAAGAATATGATGTGAGAGAGGTCCAAGTAGGTGGTGGATGTCTCAAAGTAAGATGACCAGGGTTGGTAGTCTACACGTGAGCTGATGTGTAATCATAGAGAGGAGTAAGGTCATGGGAAATATGATTAAAAGAACCATGGTAAAAGATTATGTAACTGTAGAGTCAAGTTCCTAAGATTATTTTTGCTTTATTTTGACTACCTTCCTATTTTACAGTTCCTACATGAGTTGGGCTGATAGAATGATCTATGGCTCATCAAAAATTGTAGAAATTGAGTTTGATAAGTGTGAAATATCTTTTGTGAATTATTTCCAATCAACTAATGCATCTTAGACCATGTTGATTAAAGTATGTAGTGGGGATTAAATTTGCATGATTGCCTAAATGTCTTCATCTTCTATAATGGAAATGATAGCCTTATTCAATGAGCGATTCATTTGGATGTCTTGTGATATTTTCTCATGTATATCTATGTACCACTAAGTTTGGATTCTAATAAACATGTTATGAAACATATTATTTTTCCATGTAGTCATCTTCATCATGACATTATCTCTTGATTTAAGAGACTCCTTGAGCATAGCATCCATGTGATCTAATATGGTCATATGATATTCCATGATGGTGTTGTCCTTATACACCTTGGACAAGTCTATTTTCACCTCATCTAGTGTATCTAGAAAGTTTTGCTTCTAGTCTAGCATAGTATTAGTAATTTGGGTGGCTTGTTGTGTAATAGTGTCCAACACCTAATAATATTATTTAAGTAGCTATAAGAGGATTTTTATTTAAAATTTTAGGTGTTGTCCTTGTCCTTAGATCCATTTAAAATTTTATGCAACCAACCAATCCTTGGTGATTCAAGAAATTAATATAGTGAATTATTTCTCTTTGAATATCATTTGGTCCCCCAAGACTTGAATAACCATCACCGAACAAGTATCATCTATGATCATGTGGGCTTTGGCTAACCAAGCATGAAAAAATATGTTTTCCTCCCTTAGCTATAAGTTTTCATGTTCCATCTCAAGGGCCTTTTTCACTATATACTCTTGAAATATAGTTGATCCCTCAATCTAGTTTGTTAGTGTTAACTGGGTCATATTAAGTGATGCCTCTTAACTTGTTGTGGTCAAAGAAAAATAAGTCATAGTAGTTTTGGTTTGGGATGATTGGTATCATATTTTCATAACTAGGAGTGTGATCTGTTCATCCTAGGAGTGGATATTTCACATCCCATAAGCCTTGGTTGGTTGTTTGAGGTCTTTCCTATGACACCTCTTCTTGTGTGCCTCCCAGTGTCAATCTTGAACCTTGTAATGTGATGGAATGTTGTGGAGCATTAGGAATTGGTTCTTGTTTAATCTCCTTTATTAGTTTTGTAGGTTATTTTAGTTTCTTAACCTTATAAGTGTCAGTTGAGACTTCAACATTTTTCTTTATTTATAGCTATTATTTTACCTTGGTATTTGTTTATACCTAGACTTTTGATACCTCTTTTTCTTTTGGCATAACTTCCTTGGTAGTTTTCTCCTTGGCCTTTTTCTTGCCCTATTCTTCCTATTTTCATAGGGTTTCTATATTTTTTCCTCCTTTGCCTTGGTTGTTATGTCATCCTTGACCTTATTTGTCTATGCCTATTGTATTTCCCTATCTTCTTATTCCCTTTTCTTTCTTGTAGCTTATTATTCTTCTTGTTTCTTCTTTTACTCCTCTTCTTTATTTTGCTTCTTTTTCTATATGTCTTCTACATATTCATCCTTCTTCTTCACTTCATCTTGTTCTTCCTTTTTCTTTTCCTCTAGTTGTTTTTTCCTTTGGTCTTCTTCTTCTTGAGCATTACACTCATCTTCTTATTTATTCTTCTTTTCCTTTCATCTTTTCTAGATTTTTTCAAAGCTTATTTTTGTGCCTTCTCTTACTTTATTTTGGCCTATGTAGTTTTAGGTTGTGTTATGATGTCATCCTTCTATGAATGAGTTGGGGAATGGGTAGATGGAGGGGTAAAGGGTTGAATAAACTTGTAAATGTTTATGAGAGGGGAAAGGAGAGGATGTCACCATTGTGAAATTATTAATTGGTGCCTTTAAATGGGTAGGTGGAACCAAACCTTCTTTATTCATTTATAGGCTCGAACTATCATAATAGTTTTCTGATTTGCTGCATGATCTTATTTATATTTGATATCCTCTACCATCTTTGGTATGACAAAGGAACACATGAATTATACAATGAAGGTAGAGGTCCTCAACGTTATGTGTGTTTTGGGTTTGTGTATTAGTAGCTATTAAGGGCTTGCCTATTATTCTATACCTTATATTGCCTCTAGTTTTGGATGGGTAGCTTGCGCTATAAAAGATCCTACTCCCAACACTTCTTGGAATATTTTTTTTGTTATGAATTTGCACTCTTCTTCCTCTATGATAGTGTCAAATATGTTTAAAATAGGAGGCATGGGAATGTTGACTACTAGGAATTTTGGGATATTGTTGCATGTGTGACAAGTGTACATTACTTTCTAAAAGAAAAAATATTTTTCTTCCTCCTCTTCATATAGATTTATGCTGATGTTTTGTAACATAAACCTATATAATTCTTCATCAGTAATGTAAAGCTATGCAATATCATAATTTATAGAAATCTTAGGGGTTAGTGTCATGAGTCTTCCTCTTTGGTGGTAGAGGTGGTGTTTTCCTCTGTGTTGGTGCCTTCCTTTTGCCTGTAGTAGTTTATGTTAGGGTTATAGATGTATATGGTGGTGCTTACTAATAAGATTATGATTTTAGTTGTGGGTGCACCACTAACTATTGTGATTTGAGGGCTATGGAATGCAAAGGTGATATCATCCTTTTTAATAAGGCTTAATTCCTTATAACTAATACTTGTGCATCCAACATGGTAATATATAATGGTAATGAGATGTATGATGCTTTAGCCATTCCATAAGGTTGCACCTACACTCCATCATAAAGTTTGGTGATTTTTTGTGTGGGGTGAAAGGTATTGCATCACATCAATGGGTAACTCGGTGTGATGCAATAATCACTTATACTTAAATCCACCATTGATTGATTAGGACAATTTATTATAGTACTACCCTATTCTAGACTAGGCAAGATTCAGTAAGGTGGTTACAAACCAAAAATCTCCATCCACTATGACAAGACCATCAAGAGACTTCCATTGATTAAATTATAGTAATAATACCATGAACTATTATTAGAAAGTATATGATGTGCCTAAATCAATCTTATCCAAGTTATAATTTATCTTAGCCACTAAGAACTCTAATCAATTTAAATTATCATTTAAACAGGTCATGTGATATGCAATGTCAATGACCCCTTTGTTGAAGAGTTATCATGATGATGTCATGGAGGTGTCCTAATGAGTAAATGAAGTTCCTTGATAGTCTATGTGACAATGACAAAGTGTGTAATGTGCTTGTCTTAGTATATTTGGTTCATCTTCAGAGTTTGCATGGTTAGATTTATTCAAGGATGAGTATGAAATATTGAGAATGTGCATAAGGGTACCTAAGATGTTTTATATTCTTTGAGTACTTATGTGCATAAGTAGAATTCATCTGGTTGTCCATTGTTTTCATCTAGACACTTTGGGTCCAGTGGTAAAAAATTTGAGTAGGTAGTTTGATGACATCACCATTGCCATGTGTGGATGAGTCAAGATTAAATGGTCACATGGGTTTATTCAATTTTGTGCCTAGTTCTTATGTGCCAAATTTTAGGTCATGTGATATACTGCATCAAAAGATATGCAACTCAAAATTTGGGCTCCCATGCATTTTGACAATGTTTTCCCATACTTGGTCAAATTTTCATGAGGCAAGAAATAACTGAGTAAGCATTTTGATGGTAGCATATCTCACACATATAGAGATTTCAAGAGAAGGTGATCATATTGGTTTATTTAGTTTTGAGCTTAGTTTATTTGTGATAAATTTTAGATCATGCACTAAAGTACGTCAAAAGTTATGCATGTTCAAAGTTGGCCTCTTAGGTAGGTTTTTAACATAGTTGGCTCTATGATAAAAGATTTTGAGAAGTCATTTTAATGGAGTTATATATCACACGTGTGAAGGATTTAAGATTAGTTTGTTACATGGTTGGATTCCTCTTTGAAAGGAGAACATATGATGTAATTTGTGGGACATGAGATGGATTGCAGTAAAAGATATTTCTTTCAAAAGTTGGTCTTCTAGGCATATTGAAAGGGTTCCCATACTTAGTCAATTTTGAAAGAGGTAAAGATCGAGCAAGTCTTAAGAAAATCAATGAAGTGAATTTATTCTAAGATGTTAGGAAGCAATGAGATGGAAAGAAGTGTATATTGTTTAATTATTGAGTAGAGGTAAAGGATAAGGATCTAATGGTGAGTGGGTGTTCGTACAGATTGATTGAATGGTGGGTGTTGATATTTAAAGCACTGATAGATCTATAGAGATCGATGGAGTGTGTTGAGTCAAAGTTTCTAGATTACACAAGATGAGGTTGACTATCATATGTTTAAAATTTGAGAATTGGTGCCTATAAATTAAAGTTTGGATAAAATTGATGGTGCATAATTGATCTAGAGCTGAGAGGACATGAGATATGAGCATAGTATTCAAAGTTTAACTGTGACCATTGTCATTCAAATATTTGAATTTAACATAGGGAAAAATTATAGATCTATATTTTATCCATATATTTCGATATAAGCTGAATTTATTGGTGTTATAAAAATTAAAGATGAATAGGACTCTATGGCACATCTAATGAACATAATTTGAAGATCTAGAAGTGTGTATAGTCAAAGATATTAAGGTTTCAAGTTGACTGTGTGTTTGTGCTTGTTCTACAAGTGACCCAAGAAGGATATTCAAGCTTGTGTTGATGTTTTTTTGATATCTCTTAGTGAATTAGATATTAGGGAGTGTTTTAGACTACACGAGGATGCTCTATGTGCATTATGAAGGATTGCCAAATCATATGAAGTATGAACAAAGGTTTAGATGGTGGCTATGTGTTTGTTCATGGTGATTATGTGTACAAAATGTTGATTGAGCTTGAAAAAAAGAATACAATGATGACTGTAAGCATTTAAGGATGACTAAGGGGTCATGTAGTGTGGACCTATATATTTGGAAGTGGTCCTATGTTCTTATTTTGTTTGATAATGTGCTAAATGGGTGAACAGGTCTCTATGAGACCTATAAGAGCTATAAGGGCCTTATTAAAAGTTGTATCTGCTTAAGGGTGACCCATACATGCTATGACCAACCTATGAAGATTGTATTGAGCTGTCTTCATGTGAGAGATGTCTTAAGGTCTAAGGCATGCTTAATGGCCAACCAAGGTATTGATTATTAAGATTGTTCGATAAATAGTGGAACAAAAGATGACGGTTTCTATATTTTGAGAAAGTGACTTGGTGAGAGATTTGAGAGAGGCATGTATGTGTATTATGGATCAAAGGAGGGGTAGTGTGCCTTGTGGATGAGTTGAAGAGAAAAACATATTGACTATTTGTATGACCTATTGGTCATGTTTATACTGGAAAAATAGTGCTCTTATTGTTTGAGTATGAGTGAAGGTGAAGAATGATAAATAGAGGTCCATCATCAAGTGTTGAAGACATCAATTCAAAGGTTGATGTGTTCATAGGTGTTGTTGTAGAAGCTAAACATCTAAGGTGGTTGCAGCCTCCTTGCAAGGTAAACCTTGCTAAAACTTTGATTATTATTGTAGCTCAACTAAAAAGGTGTGGTAGCAACTTATGGGATTGTAGTCTCACTAAATAGGGATTGTAGTTCCTTGATCATTTGTAGATGGTGTAAATTGGTTCTTGTTATTATAGGATAGTAGTCTAATTACAAGATCTGGTGGGTTTTATTCCCTAAGAGGTTTTCCCATGTATGCCATATGTTATGTGATTGATCTTCAATTGTCTTTATTACTCATTGCTATGAATGATTTGTATGCTTCACGAATGCTTGTGGTAACTGATTAAGTGTTTGTAAATATTAGAATGGAATTTGGATTATTTGGGCTCACTAATTCACCCCCCTCTTAATGATTGTACCTCTACCACCCTTTTGTTATTTGGCATGTACTTTTAGTGGTCTTATAGAATCTACATGAAATGTAATCAAATAACACTTGAATTATGGCATCTTATACTAAATCAAGGGCAATTCCCATATAGCTTTGGCATAGTATCTTTTATGTTTGAGTGAATTAGATGGCTCTTGTTTTTGTATGACATGATGGATTTACCTTGAACTAAAAGTCTGGTTACCCTCACCAATATTATTTGTCAATCTATATGGTATCATCCTTGGACAAGTGAATTTACCCCTCATTTTAATAAATTAGCAGCATCTCACAACCTCATCATGTTATCCATAATTTTAAAGCTTTATCAATGGCTCCTAGTTTTGTAACATTGATTAGATCTAGGATGAATAAAGTTCTCTACTATGTATATAAAATCAAAGGGCTTGGGGTCATGGTACCTTATCTATCTCAATGCCAATCATATTCCCATCTCCTCCTTATGTGCTCATCCAATGGTATGAGGAGTCTCTGATTGAATCCTTCTTTCTATGTTGTGGTAAAAAGTTGGACATTTTAATGTTTGGGTAAATAACTTGAGCTCAGATTGCAAAATGATTTTTTATTCTAAGGGGTTAGAGATGTGCTACACTCTGTGTGCCCTATGTTTATATATATTTTATTCACTCCACTCATCTAACACTTCACATTGAATTATTTTGAGTCATTTTTCATGTCTTTATGCTCTTGGTTTAAATTCCATCTATTGTTGTGATGTGACCTTTGTGCTTTTATGGATAGATTCATTACTTTAGATAATAGCATTATTTGATGTGATGCATCACTTTTCTCCTAAACCTTTCATTTATTGAACATTACTTAAGGTTGACACCCTAATATGATTTGGGAAAGGTATAATATTTTAAGTGATTTATCATTAACTTATTTATGAGTGATCATTTTTTACATGTCTTCAATATACCTTTTATCAGTGATTCATTCCTAGACTCAATTGATTGACCCTATGTTGACCCCTCTTTGTGTTGTTACTTTATTATTTTTTGTTTTCCTTTAATACTCTACAAAAATTTATTTTTTATATCGTGTTTCAATTTCATACAATATAAATATCACACTACACACAACTACACTACAGACCTATAAAAAGACAATAAAAATGTAAATGAAACACAAACCCTAACTACATGGTGTTAATCCTATAGCTATTTACATGCCATTGGAGGATGGTTCCTTGAAATTCCCTTAGCACTATTGTTATTTGTTGTGGTACTTCATAGATGATGTATGGTCCTTTCCATCGAATGTGAAGCTTACTTGGATGTACATGAAATCTTATATTGTAAAATAATATTATCTACTCTACATAAAACTATTTATATCATAGATTGTTATAATTCCCTATTTTTTTACTCTACTTATTTATTTCTTATGTCTAACTCACTCTTTGCCTCATTTAGTCCATGTGAGTTAGATCTAGAAACCTTGCCTAAAATGAATCCTAGTTTCCCAGTCACATTATTAATTTGATTCATAAACTTATAACTATATATTTAATAATCATAATTATTTCTATTCCATACACCAACTAAAAAGGATTGAACCCTATCATACACTTATAATTAGTATTGTATGCCTATAAGATTGTAAAAATTTGATCCTCCCAATCATCTCTCTACACATTACACATTTTCCTAAGCATCTTATCAAGTAATTATTTGTATGATTATACTTGATAATTAGCTTGAGGATGATAGGTTATGATTTTTGGTGTGATATCATAACTTCCTTTGTTAGGGTCTTGATAGTATTGTTTATAAAGTGTGTTCCTCCATCACTAACCAACTTCACATGACATCTAAACATGCTTATGATGTTCTCATATAATAACTTGGTTGTGTCTCTAATGCTAAAGCTTGGTGTCACAATAGCTTCTACACATTTCATAATGTAATATATAATAGTTATTATATATATCATGACTATGTTTGCTTGGCATATTATTAGGTCCTATAAAATTAATTCCCCATTGCTCAAATGGTTGAACTATAAGTATTAGGTTCAAATGCATTTCATCCATTTGATTCATCCTACCTATTATTTGATAAACATCATAGTAATTTTAAACTTTATGTGTATCTTGGAAAAGAGTAGGCCACCATAGACCACTTTGTAATATTTTCCTCCCAGTCGATTCTCCTACAAAGTGTCCTCATGTGACTCTCTAATGTACTTCTTCCATTAATTATAGTCGCTCATGATATAGGGATATTATATGCATCATGTCATATTTATACATCTTTTATATAATCCCATTAATAATTTTGAATGGTATAGCTCTTGTGACTAGTTGGTTTTTATGTTTCTCAACATAATATGTAGAAAAAACTCCTTTTTCTAGGAAAATGGCTATCTCCTCCATATTCCCTAGAATTAAAGAGACTTTAAATAAGTGTGCATCTAGTGACTTATGTTGTAATTATTTTGGATCATCACCATTCCTTATTTGGATAAGATGTTTTTGTCACATATTATCTCTCCCTAGTTTCACATTGATCTTAAACTAAAATTCTTGGAATAACATTAGCTTCCTTGATATTCTTCCACCTATCATGGACTTATTTAATAGATACTGTAGAGCTCGCTGATCTATAAAAAATTATAATGGTGTTGGTAAGAGGTAATGCCTAAATTTATGAATTGAAAACATCATATATATGGCCTCTCACTCTATTGTAGTGTAATTTTTATTTATTTCTAACAATTTCCTACTTGTGAAGTGAATAAAGTGATCCAAACCTTTGTCTCATGGCCAAGCCAATATAACCCATAATATGTTGTTGAATAATTTACATGCACATGAAATGGCTTGCTCCAATTAAGGAAAACTAATATTAGGGTTGTTGTTGTAGATGCTTAAAACTAGATTTATATGTTAAACTAGTCTTGTACACTTGACAAATATCTATTAAGGCTTTATACCCTTTAGTTTGACCTTACTTACAACCAAAAGGACTTCACTCACCACCTCACTAGTTATAATTTCTTATTTATTAGTACAACCATGATTATTTTGATTATCTAGATCACTTGTAACCATAAAATGCTTGAAATCTGATATATATAATTCATTATTAGTTACATAACCTCAATAACTAGGCAGTTGCATTCAAGGTAAGACATTAACATCGATGCTACTATCCATACTCCAATGTAAGTGTCCTTACCCTACAAACACTCAAATTTTCAAATATTTTGATGTGTACAGGTTGGTCTAAAAATTTCATTAACCCTTTCATGAGGATCATTTCAAAAGAGTTAGTATAGACATCTAGTAATTATCAAGAAAGCACCTACTCAAGCTCAATCAATCAATTACATAATGAATATATTATACCTTATTCATTCTTATTTTCATATCAATCATAGGAGTAGTCATACTATAGGTCTAAAGCACTCAAAAGTCAACCCATGAACTATATTTGTCAAGTTATAAGCTAGATCATTGTATGCATTTTCATATAGTATATTTCACCCTTATGCACACACATTATCACACATAGGGGATAAGTACATAATTTTGAGGCCATCCTTAGAGTACTATTTATATAGGTAGCACTTATTGATAGAGAGGTCTTTGAGGTTAATTTCACACCATGATCCCATTAACACATTTTTTGGCAAGGTAGCCTAACCTAAGGTGGAGAGTTAGGGTTTGAGATACAAACATTGATATAGAGGATGTGCATGAAATCTAGGTCATTATATGAAAATTAAAAAAAACCCTATAAATATGTAGGTAGTCACATCTTGATTCAATGAATATTTTTTATAGGATAGTTCCATTAGGATTCAAACAATAGTGTCGATGTAAATTTCCATAGGGTGACACAAGTGCCTAGGTATCCAAGAAGAATATTTATAATAAATAATAATTATTTTTTAAACATTAGATATCTTATTTCCACACCTGTATATTTCATATTTGTCTACGCATCATTGCATAAGCTAAGTATTCTTTCTTATTCATGATTGTGTAATCAAAATACAATTTGGCATTGTGTTTTTTATATTTAATATTTATGTAATATAGCATTGAAATTGAATATCATAAAATGAATTATTTAATTGTTCATCTCTTAGGAATAGGTTATCTCACTCTTAAATATCTTATTCCTCCCAACCCTTAATTTTCAAAAAAGGGTTAAACATTTGGTAAGCTTGACCTCTGTGTCTTTCCATGCAACTCCTAGTGTGCTCTAGGGTTTTTATGATTTTTTATTTCTTAATTGTTAAAATTTATTTAAAAAATGTGATTGATTTCCAAATCAAAATAATACATGAACATAATGGATTATTCCCTAAAGTTGGTGTGACTCTCTTATCTAGTTGTCATTTTAGTATTTAGAACGTTTTCAATGGATAAAATGGAACCTATTCCTCTTCATAACCCTAAGGAGGGTGGTAGTTAATCTACCTCTAACCAATTACTTGTTATTACTCCTTCATAATGTAAGGTGGCCCTTCCTCAAAACCCTCCACCACCCATAACTACTATTGATGATGGGAATATAATTAGGCAATATGTGATACCTAGGGTTTGTGTTGGTCAAGCTCAACTCACCATCACTAAAGAAGATCTCTAAAAATAAAACCAATATTTGATTTCAAAGCTAACATCACTACAAAATCAAATTTCATATATACACAATTAAAAATGTACTAGTGATATGCATACATTTGTATCTTCTACCAATGTTGTACCCAATAAAGGATCATTTCAAAATTAAGAGTTCAAATTAAATCTATTTCCAATAATTGATTTACATAATATTCAAAATGATAATATAATTCCAAGTGATATTCTAAGGGTACTGATTAGACACAACTTGATCAAATTACCTCCTTTATAACCTCTAAGAATAACAAAATATTATTTCTAATATCATAGAATGCATGGGCATCATACAAATCATTGTTTAGATCTAAAGAAGAAGATCCAATCTATAGTTGACAATGTTGATACTACAATAAATATATCTCACTTTCACCAATAAAAATTCAAAAAAATCAAAACAATCTAAAAAAATAAATATTTGAGAAAATACAAAAACATCCAATTAATTCAAAAGTACTAAAAATATTTATCATTTCACATGTTTTATAGATTTTGCATATGTTGTTTACTTTATGTTATTAGATAAAATATCATTTTTATACACACATATATTTTATGAGTACCTGAGTGTGATACATGAATACATTAGACCCATGATATCTCAAGCATGCACATGTTGGACCTTTCCTCTTCCAGCATGATACACTACATTGGGGGCATATTGCTTCTTTATGATCATGATTGACATATGTTCTATTGTTTTATGATAATTTTCCATTATCTTAATGAGTTTATATATCTTAAAAATGCCTATACTCATGTTGTTATCTTACACAGTGTATTTGATATGTTATTCTACATGACATTTGATAACACATGTATACAAGGACTAGTATCACATGATTATGCTAGTTACTTATGTATCATTACTTCATCTATTTACATTAGATTACTTGAGTGTGATTCTTGTTTTCTTCTTTATCTTGCTTATGGAACATTTGAATATGTTCCTTTTTTTGTTGGCCATAATGCCCTAAGTGTTGTTTGTTTATCTAGTGTGTGGAAATTTGCACATCTTATACTTAAGTGTGTAGCATTGAACAAACCCCTTATTTTTAGTCTCCATGGAACCTTTTTTTGTGTGAAATTTTAGTAATCTTTCATGTGTGTTTGATTATTTGTTGAGCTTTTTATTTTATAGACATTAACATGATTCACATCATGCATCTTAGGGATTCTTAGGTATGCATACTTGTGAGATTAATTGATATATCTACTTTGACATGACATTACTATGTGCTTATTTAATACATGATTCATATAGATACAACATAGTTGACTTGTCCTTTTAGATAAAGTGATTATCAATTTTTCAATCCCCTCACCTAAAAAATATGGGCATACTTGCATACATATGATTAACAAAATGGGCATAATTTGATTCAGTTTATATAATTTACATGATTCAGATATACATTTTGGACAAAATTCTATGTATTGGGCACATATTTGGGATAATTTTTTTCAAAATTTGTGATACATATTATATACATGTTAAAAATCAAAGGTTACAATTTGATAGATACTTCAGCTTGAGACACATTCAATGTGTACATGCACCAAATTATAAATACACTTTCAAATTATGCATACATTTATGCATAGACCTTACCAAGATGCATCATTTGAGATTTTATTTATTGCAATAGTTATCTCTTTTTTATTAGTTCAATCAAGATTCTATACCCTTGATGGACTTATCACTATGATTCTATTATTATAGGTTGATATGGTTACACCATTTGACTCGGGTGAGATTGTCTAAATTGGCTAGATTGGTTATACTTGAGTTATAAGATTTAGATTATGTTCTCTCAATGGACTTATAATAATTCATCCTTATACAAAATTGAGGCCATGATCACCCTCTAATTATACTCTTCACATCTCTAAGGTTTAGTTGTGAACCTCTCTCTAATGATTTATCTAGGAAGCATCTCTACCTAGAAAAACTACCAAGGGGGAACATGTTTGCATCAACACACAAGTATACTCCTTCCTTGATCTATTTATTTCAAGTATTTTAAAATTATTTAATTTCATATTATATTCACTAATTACACTTGTAACATGCTCTTGGTTATAGGACATTCACATATATCAAATTAAAATAGACTCAATCAAAGACGAGGTGTGTTATACAAACCACATCATGCTTTCTTTCTTTTAACATAGTAATTTCATCTTTATGTATTGATATATTAAAGGGAGAAAATGTAGATGATTAAATCTAGATTTATATGTTAAATTAGTCTTGTACACTTGAAAAATATATCTCAAAGCTCCACCTTTTAGTTTGACCTTCATTGTAACCAAAAGGCTCTCTCTCATCACCTCACTAGATATAACTTTATTATTTCTTAGTCCAACTTGATTATTTTGAAAACAATAAACAAAATACCTAAATCACCTATAACCACATAATGCCTAAATATTGAATCAACCATTTATCATACTAGTAGTATATAATGGAACAAATATTTACTACTATGTGTAGAGGGTTTTTTTTAATAATTCTATAATTTTAGAAATCAATACTTATTTCCTCCATCCTAGACAACATTTAGAGAAATATAGTAACATTGACATTATTATCACTACTCCAAAGCAAGTGTCCTTAACCTAAAATCACTCAAATTTTCAAATCTTTTGATGTGTACAATAGACTAATAATTTCATTAACCCTTCCATGATGATCATTTCAAAATAGATAGTATAAATACAAGTCAAATCCAATCATTTTGTCATCTAGAAATTATCAAGCAAACACCTACTCAAGCTTAATCAATTAATTACATAATTAAGATATTCTACCCTATTCATTCTTATTTTCATATCAATCATAGGAGAAATCATACTACATGTCTAAAGCACTCAAAAGACAAGCCATGATCAATATTTTTCAAGTTACAAGTTATATCATTGTATGCATCTTCATATAGTATATTTCACCCTTATGCATACATATTACAACATAGGGGAGAACTTACATGAAGATTGAGGCCCTCATTAGAGTATTATCTATGTAGGTGGCACTCATTAACAAAGGGGCATTTAAGGTCAACTCGACACCGTAAGCCCACCGACCTATTTTTTTAATTTGAAATTTAATAAAAGTCAAAGAGACTAAATAATAAATATAGACCAAATTATAAATTATAATGGGTGGGGGGGGGGGATCTTAGAGATGTTTGCGCTTTGATTTAATTTGACATTCATTTAGACAATCACAATATATAATTCATAAACACTAATATCAAATGATCTAAACCTCTTTTAACATTAATTATCTATAAATATCATTTATCCAATCATAAATGATAAAAATAAGGATAAATAGACTGCATAGTATTGATTTTACTATTTTCTAAAAACAAGTTTCAATGTTGTCATACAAATAAAAACATATCACTACCAAAATGCATCTATCCATAAATTCAAAACTACAAAGTATCCATAATAATAATGTACTATTACACCAACAAAAATGAAACATAAGTCAAATAAAATCAAAACCATGTCAATCAAAGTTACTACTAAAAACAAGGCCAATGAGTGGGGGAGTCTTATCTATCTGATACTTTGTATACTCCATCGAGGTAGTTGAAAACTCAATAAAATTAGTGCCTCCATAGTCATCATCAAACTCTAGCTTCACTTTATTTAGCACACATGTCACCATCAGCTAATTCATAAGGTTGCTATCATGTTTCTTAGAAGAGGTGGGTTTATCGTGCTCAAGAAAATAAGTTGAGTAATCAATGCCAAGGAAGGATTCAAATTAATACATTTAGGATTCAATCCAATAATGAACTTAGGGTGATTAAATATAAGAGAATCATTTATAATTGATTCAATGGCAGTATGCATTTATTGAGAAGACTCACTTAAATTAATTCATCCCTAAATATGAGATATCTCTAAGGGTATCTCCTTGGAATTCTATGGTGTATATCATGAAAAATCACTGAAATAATATGGAATGTTATCAAGAAAATTCCATAATATGGGATTAGATACATCATAATGAATTGAAAACACAAATTTGATGGTGAAAAGGCTTGGAAAACATGTTAGTATCCCTCTAGCTACAAAAAGCTCCACCATGAGAACTATCCCATGAAGGAGTACCCTCACTTTGTCATCCACTATCTCTTTCCTACACATTCCTCCCTAAAGTATGGGAGTTTGGGATCCACCCTGACATACTATTTTGAAATAAATAAAAATAAGAACTCAATATCAATTCAATCAAATATTCTTAAAACTCAAATATTCAAAATTTATTTTACCATAAAAAGTAATTTTGAATACTGCCACTAATCTAAATACTACCATTATTTTGTAATTTGTAATAAACAATTGAGTGCATTTTGAATGAATTTGAAGTCACAACCATCATTATTTCCAATATAAAATATCAAACTGCATTCATGATTTCCAATACCATATTGTTGTTCATATGATACTCAATAGGTTTCAAGAATGAACATAAAAAAAATCCAATCATATGATTTTATGAAAAAATCAAACACTACACATATTTTTGCATGCAACTAGAATATCCTTGCCAAATTCTTATTAAATGAAATCTACCTGTATTTTGAATTCAAACCCTTATGCAAATTTATGTATATGAATCATTTGATATAAAATAATCAAACCCCCCAAATTCACATCAAATTTATAATCACTGAATGTACTCAAAAAATTATTTGTATGCAAATGTTTAAACAACTGTATCACAAAAATTACTACCCAAATCTCCTATTTTGCAAAAACATGACTAAAAAATTCTATCATAAAACTTGCCAAATTTATCAATATGATTGATTTGAAAATCAACACTAATGCATAGACCATAAAATTGTTTTCACAAATAAACCCTCGATGGTCATGATACCAAATAGTTATAGGTTCAATTTTCATATCAATAATAATAGACCCAATTAAACTGCATGCAAACAACAATATTCACTTCATGATTTTTAAAATTCATGCAAGGTATTATCTTTATAAACTCAAATCCATGCAATAATACTTTATACTTTCAAGTTTGACAAATTATTTCAACCCTTCAAACAAACCTATTAAATCCTTCAAACACAACCAAGAAGAGACCAAAACAACATCCATATATGTTATTACAAAACAAAAATATTACTCCAAGCATGCGGTGATGAATAAGCTTAGTAATATTTACTTATAACTACCATGCAACATGATTACAATGTTTAATTATTCGAAACAACAATAGTCTTCAAAAACCACATGCACCACTCAAGTAGATGAAGCTATCAACTTATATGCAATAAAAATGTAGCATGCAAACCAGAAATTAGATGTGTGAACAGTTTTCATCAAAAGAAAATAATTTCAACTTGAATTTAATATAATGCCATGAAGTACCAACTTATTTAGATTTTAGACAATAAAAGCAAGAGATGTAATATGCATGCATTATTTCTTGTTCATTATTTCAACAATAATCTTTACGCATGCACGAGATAAATATATCAAACAAGACACAAAAGAGACATGGAAATATTTTAAACTGTAACAAATATCAAATGAATATACCAACTGAAACCCATACAAATCAAAATGTACACATAGTTTACCGACTTCTAACTAGTTTTCTAAAATAAACTCTTATCTTCATTACTTTGCCTTCTCAAAATTTCATTTAATCAATCATGCAGTGACTAGTTCATGAATTCATTCTAAAAGGGAATTTATAATTGCACGAGAGACTCTAGAATGACCATAAATGGCAGAAATAAACAAATTTATTTAATAATAATCAACCAATGCATACCTTAATAGAGATTAAATCATGATAAATCACTAAAAAGTAGCATAATCAAACATTCTAACTCAACCAATAAACCTACAGAGTTTGACTTCCACCCATAAAACATGACAAAATGGTGTGATAGTAAAAAAATGAAACTTTTTTTGTGTTAAAGCAATTTTTGTAACCATTCATTAAATGAAACTAAGTAATGTGTCCACTAATTTAGTGGATAGTTACCATTACCAAAAACTTCAAGGCTCACTAAACCAAAACACATATTAACTAAATAGTTAGCTAACCTTTTAGAGCTTTACCAAGTTTTCCACCATAATTCCTAAGCTTGAGGTAAGGATAAGTGGCATTAATTTGATGTTAAATCAAACTACCAATAGATATTCTCATTGTGCTTCAAACACAATGCATCACAACTTGCCACCTAATGCATTAAATCTAGGGTTCAAATACAAAATACACATTTATTCAAATGTGTCTAAGCCATATGCCAATGTTCAAATAAAATTTGAACTTATAATACATATGAAATAAAAATACCCCCACCTATGACTAGTAAATGGATAATATTTTCCATGTACCACATAAAAATGCTAAGAAATTAACAATTTACAAAATGATGATATTAATCAAAATCAAAATGGGTCAAGACATGTATTTGTTGAAACCTTATAACTCACCAAAAAAAACATGTTACCTTAATATGCACAAGAATGATTCTGATAGTGCCAAGAGACATTGTGACAAAGTTGTGAAAGAGGATATTGCAGTCATATAACTATGCATTCTAGATAGAGAAGTATAATAATCAAATAACCAATATGTAATTGTTCTAAACTTTACTTATCATTTATCAATGCAATCAATCAACAAAGACATAACCCTATGATTAGCAATTGAATGTAATTGTTTCATAATTTAAACATAAAATTTGTTGTGAAATCACTATATCACCTTACGACATTTAAAAAAAATGTTCTAAAATATCAATTTATGTCACAACTACAATTTCAACTATTAATAAACAAGATTGATTTCATCAATTATGATAATTAAGAGTGTATAGTGAATTTTGAATGTAGTAGGTACTTACAATTTGATCAATCTTATGTTATGCATCACCTTGAATCAATGAAGTAAAAAAATCACTCAATATAATAATATTTCATATTCAAATACACACAGAGAAACAACTGCTTAAGCAAATGCAAACAAGTTGGCCCCATTAGATTTAAATATTATGACAAAACTCATCATATGGTAGCACTCATTATGTTAATACTTTTAAAAAAAAAAAGGGGTACTAAAATTAGGCATAACAAGTAATCCATTTAAACTTTTTATCTTTGTGTAATAATTTATCCATTGGGGTAGATGTGACTATGTACTCTTTAATGAACTTGCAGTCATATCCTATATTCTTGGGAATTATTGCACTTTAGTAGATCTTACAAGAGGTGTCATACTCACAATGACTATGATTTTAACTTGATCAACCAAAATACCATCCCTACACACTATGTGACCTAATATAACACCAAATGGTGTAAAAAACAAACACTTTTTCAAATTCAAAATGATGAGTAGAGTTTGACATCATTCTAAAATGAGTCCGAACTTAGATAGGTTTTCTTTGAATAAAGATAATACATCCCAATCATCAAGATAGAATTATGGGAAATCATAGATGAAATATTTGAATTCAATGACCACAACCCTAGATAAAATAATAAGAGGATTATTCAGACCAAAAGGAATTACCTTGTATATGAAGGGACCCAATTTTTTTACAAAGGTGGTTTTAGCTTGATCTTTGTCTATGATTGGTATCTAATGGTAGTCACTAAAGGCATATGTGAAGGGATAAACTTCATGCCCTATAACTAACTCTATAACTTCATCTATGAATGGAATTAGAAATGGGTCATTAACATAAGCATCATTTAAATTCCCTAAATTCCCCACAGACTCTGACCTCCCCTAACTTTTTGGGTTGTACCACCATTGGACTTACCTAGTCTTCCTTTTCTACAAGATAAATAATCTCTACTTATTGCTTTCAATCAATTTTAGCATTAACCTTAAGTTTGATAATGGGATTTAGCCTATATGGTCACTTTTAATTAGGCTATACATACTCTTTAAGTTTTATGTGCATCTCTCCCGATGAAGGATATATACCCTTGACTTATCAAAACTTTATTGGAAACACATCTTGATAATATCATAACTATTTTAGACCTTTTAATATCTCTTATTGTGTCCAATAGTCATCCAAAGTCACAAGCTTTATCATAGACTCAATACCAATGTTCCCTATCATTTTATTGAATGTCTCTTGATATATATTATTGAACCCATTTGGCATAAAGTCTCACAATGTTGTTTGTCCTTCTTTCTCTTGAATGTTTAAATTTCATAGATGTGCATCTTTAGTTTTCTCTATGATTTTATCTTTGGTTCTTATATTTCTCGCTGAAGTTCAAAGAAACCCTCCAAATTTAGATCTTCATCATTGTCACTAGATTATGTATGTTCTATATTGTCCATGATCCTATTGAAGGGTTTCACAAAAAACTTATCTTTCCTATGTTCAAGTCTATAACTAATTATTCCTAAAAAGAGCAGTCCTATGCACAGTTTAGATCATCTACTCACCCATGGCATAAAAATATATATAAATCTATAGATCTTATTGCACCATGGGATTCTCATCTTCAAAGATAAAGTTTGAATAAAATCTTGGTGGAATTATGGCCAAGTATTAATTTCTCAAATGCATTCTTGGTACATGTACCAAGATATTAGAAGAGGTGCTAGAGTATAGTTGAATACATGTACCCATTTTTTATGTCTCACACTCTATAAAATACCATACATCAACACATAGATGAATATGCATTTTAGGACATTAACATTATAGGAAAAATGGCCATTGATTTGTGGTCATGGGTGATATTTGAAATTGAGATCATAGCAATTTTTAGGAATCATCCCAATGCAATTGATTTTAATTATGTTATACCCACCATGTCACAACAATGCTCTTTAGTGTATAATTCATTTCATTGACTCGTTAATCTAAATTTGGAACATGTTGTTCCAATTTGGAAATAAGCTGGCCCAAGTACTTAGTTGTTAAATATTAAGGTAATTTTCACATTTATAGTTGAAAACCATTCATTGTGATTGTACCTTATGGTATACTCTTACCCAATTTATAATATGAGTATATAAATCACTACTAACTAAAGACATCACTTCCCAAGGTAGAAAAACTTCCCGAGTTAGTTCAGTGTAATCCATCTCTGTCACACCCACTTAATATAATAAATCTACTTCAGACCTTATTGGTGACTACACATATGGAGATTTGCATTACCCATATATAAAACTATGGGACTTGTTCTTTTGTTATCACTAGTCTAAAGGAAGGTTGCACTGGTTATTGCAATTATAGAATTGGTTTTGTCTCTAGATGGAAAATTTTGCATTATCTTGCTCATAGTGCATTATGATTAGATTTTATGTCAACCTTAAACTAGTTGTTATACCCATATATATAGGGTGATGTTAGTTTAATTTTAAATGATATAAGGCTTATTATCAACATTATTTAGAGGAATGATGATAATCTTATCCCCTTGGTGTGCCTCTAACTGATTATGTATTGTGTTGATGGTCATTTGACCATCATATGACCACTTTTTTTGGATTAATGTAGGGTGGTACATTTCATATATATTCATATCTATGAATTTGAATTCACCTCAAAAACTAAGATCAAAAAATTTAATTTCTACATCTTTCAGTCACCCAATAGGTTTTACCCTTTCATAATTTATGAGACTCAATGTCATTAGGTTATAACTGGGAGCATGTCATCTAATGGCTTCCCATATTGATCGAGGGATCATATTTATTGTGTTTCAAAATTCAAATAGTTTTTTTTTTAAATTTCATACCCTACTAATTTGATATCCATTGGGGAATAAACATCCCATGGCTCCTTGGTCTTAACATACCATACCACCTTATCAATGTGATGTTGGCCTCTTTGTGTGTAGTCTAATAGATTATACATAATATTTGTGATGTTATGCAGTATATATTGATGTTCATAGAGTACTTATTAATTTAATTAAATTTATTAAATAAATAATTGTTCCATCCTAACTCATTATTTTCATAATTTGACCATGCATATATGTGTCAATGGTTATAACATCACCTTCAAATGTAGTTTGATGTCATATATTATATAATACTTATGTTTATTGATATATCAGATCCTTTTCCCTCATACGATCAAGATATTTTTCTTGTTTCACCTTTCTAATTTGGTTATATTCTATCATCTCTAAGGGTGGCAATCCTTGCCCTGTGTTTTGATGTCAGGTAATTACTTACATGAACACATGAACCCTTAGGTGAAAATTCACCATATTTACATTTTGGATTGGTTTTTCACTATTTTATACTTTTCTAACATAGGGAAATATTCTATGTGAAGTTACCCTAAAATTCTATAGTCTACAATATGTATAATAGACTTGTATCTATGGATTAGTTGGATGATTTTGTACAAAGTGATTACATTCTCCACATAGATAACATATAATTATTTATCGATCACATCTCTCATTTAGTTTATGATAACCTCCTTGGTATCTACCTCAATACACAACTTATATATCCCCTTATCTCTATTTAAAACACCAACCTTGTTGTTGTTGACCATCATATCCTCCATATGGTCCTTGGGGAGAATATGGGGCCCAACCTATCTGTTATTATTGGGGTGATGTAGTGTTCCATGTTTGTTGATACTAAGGAAATGGTAGAGTCTCAGCTTGTTTGTTACTATGAAGACTATAGTGTCTAATTTTTTAGTCCCTAATAATGATACTGAGGTGAGGTGGTATATATCTAGGGGTAGTTTGAGTCATAGTTTTCATCTCTACATTAGGGCTTAGGACCCCTAGTTTCATAGTATGAATCTATTGCATCACTACTATGAATACATTATTGGTGATGTCTTCTTTAGATTTTTAGAGGGTTATACAATTTTTATCATCAAGATTATTCAAATTCTATAAATTATAGTATATACTCTGAGATTATTGGGTGTATTGTTATAAGAGATGACATTTTACAATGGCATGCCCTACTACATAACAAGTCTCACAAAAATATATTTTGACTTTTAAGAAGTCATTCCTATGGTGACCCAATTTTATTCACTCAATCAACACAAGCTTAGTTTTATCCTATTATTTTAATGCAACTCATCCATCTTTCATAAAATAACATCTATCTTTATGTTAGATTTTGTAGTAGGTTGTGGGCCATCTCCATAATCCTCTATCTAATATACTTAGAGCATAACTTCTCAAGCATCCACCTTATAATTGAACTATGTTTGAGAAATGGAAAACCTAATCTAACATCATAAGACTTATATAAACCATGTAGTCTTAATTATATCTAAAAAATAAAATCCACTTTGTTCATCACATTAGAGAACTTGTGATCATTTTCCCACACTGTTCACCTATTTTTTTATGAATATCTTTCAAATCTTGGATTGTCTAACTCATACATTTATTCATTTTAAATTCTCTTATTAGTTGATCCTTGAAATTTTGAATGCTCAATTTGGTTGCATCCCTTTTGTATGTGAACTCTAGTTCTCTACATGTTATATCTCCTATGAGCTCACACTTCTTTGCATCTTTCATAGTTACATGCTTAACTTACCATTTCATATTTTAGGTTAACATGTACTACTTAGGATCAAAAGACCCATCATATAGTGACAAGGTGATAAAAACTCATATAGTGAGAGCCATGCTTCCTATGATAGTACCTAAAACCATTGGTTTTTATGGACTAGACTTCACTGTCATCTTAAAATTTTATGTGATTTGAAGCCTAGCCTCAATCCATTTCTTCTTATCCAATAATTTCTTAGTGTCTTAATTATATTTTCCAAATTTATCGATAAAATAGACAAATTGTGCACTATATTTACCAGATTTTACACTTTTTATTATTATCTTTGTTGATAAATTAGGCATAGGGGATGTGTACCCTTGAAATGAATGATCCTTATAAACAAATTTTTCCTCATTTGAACTTGAACATGATTTAATCCTATAACTTAACATAACTTCTTGAAAATATTGTTCCTTATATTCTCCCTTGTAACTATGATCTAAAACTATCTTCTAATTGATCTAAGCACTCCTCTACTATCTTTGCATTATCTTCCATCTCCTCTGAATCCATTTCCCAATCTATGTCTCTTCATGTGATCTCATTTGTGCTATCTCCTCTCTTAGGCCCTCTCATTTCATCATTTCCATAATATCTAGCTCCCCTCTAAACTCACATTCCTTCTTCATCTTATAAACTCTCTACTCTACTCTTAATTGTAGCTATATTAGGATTGTTTTGTTTATTCTATCTCCTTTTTTGTCTCAAGTCTCATATTAGCCCCAAAATTCTCTTCTCATTATGTTTCTTTTCATACTCCATATTTTGGGTTCAATTTCAAGATTCTCCTCTCAATTATTTGATCATTCACTTCTTCATGACACACATACCTATAATGCCTGAAGTGACTAATCTATGTTAGTTAGGATAGGCACCATGGCCTTTTCCACAACTAATATTTTAAGTAGAGTAGGTAATCACTGTGAAAAAAACCCTTTAATGCTTCTTATAAACACATCCTATGCATATTCGAACATGATGTACCCTTGCATAAAAAACTCATTGATATTTTCATTAATGGTATTCTTTAACTAATGATTTATTTCTTACAACAAATCAGTGTCTAGATCTCATAGATTTTTATATTTTTATCAATCCACATAAAGTGCTCTATCATTCTTAGCCTAAATCAATAGTATTCAATTATTAACAACCATTTATCTAAAAACCCAAGAAATTCACACCAAAAGATTTTGTATATTTTGTCATGTATATGCTTAGTTATAATCTCTCTCATAGAGTTTCCTATTCTCTTTACCTCCTCTTTTGTAAACTTGAAATTTTTTTCATCCAATTATCATTCCAAATCTCTTTATCATGGTAACCATCTCAACATATTTTAAATTTCCACACTTACCACACCATTGTTAGTAGAGATTCCTAGAAAACACATTATAACATGCTAAGGTTTATTTTTTTATGAAGCAAATTATAAATGCATAACACATATTGAACTAAGGAACACGTTGAGTATTCATTTTGAATAAAGTTATAAATGACCCATTAAAATGTATACTTAATGATACAAAGCATTCATTATTATTATATAATTAAATATATTTGCACAAAATTCAATTCAACTGTGCACAAAATAAGTATAAAAGACATTCAAAGAACCAAGAATTGATCTCTCTATCTAATCTCACATCATTTTAGATTGATTTCATTTACATCATATCACTATTTAAAGAGTTACAATGCTATGTTGCTTCACATTTTTACCTTAAATTTCTTTATTAAAAGGAGTATTTTATTATTCAATAGTATTTTGGTATACATACATAGGCCGAACATAAAATGTTTTATATCATACACTTGACATGCATTTACACTCTATGAATTTATAGTCATAAGTCTACTACCAAAAAGTGTGCTACTGTATAATAATTCAAGGCACTTTTATCTATAGGGCATGTATATAGATTTCCCCCATGCATGAATTTCACACACCTATGTAATGTATGTGGTATTTATTCCATATCACATATTGAAGGTCAAACCAAGATCAAGTTTTAATGTAGATGATTAGATATATTTTAAAATAAGGTATATATTGTCTTACATCCCATGGTCACATCCACTAATATGGTTCTAAATACCTATTGAGGTGTGCCATAAAATCCTCTTATGAGCTGATGCGAGTTATAAATTTAATCCATGTTAATTCCTAATGCTTGTAAGAATTTTATGTTACAAATGTTCAAACTTGAATCATCATTTATTAATACTCACTAATTTTTTTTCATTAATAATTTTTTTTGAATATATAATGTAATATTTTATTTGTTTCAAGTTGAATAGACCTCCATTCATAATAATTACCCTCATTATTATCATCAATATCTATATGAAAATATTGTGTTTTCCTAAATAAATGTTTATGAATATGTAGTTTTGGATCTTTAATTTATTTATTGACTTGTCAATCATTGGTGTATCTAAGGCCTTGTCTTTTACAAATACATGCATTAATGGGCCTGATGATTCATTGTACATGTTTTCTCAATCCTTATCCATGGTATACAAAAAATTTAAATATCTTAGTCCAAAACCATATTATGTCAAATAGATAAGTATTAGTAGAATGTTATACTTAAAAAAAGTAATAATGAATTTATTCAAAGTAATATATCTATTCTTTGGAGAGGATTCATTTAGGTGAACCACTATAAAATAACATAGGACCATTTCTTGGCATGGGATAGGGGTGTTAGGTTTGGATGCCATCAAAATTGTTGGTAATAGACATAAGACTATAAAATCATAAAGTATAGACGAATGCCAAGTGTGTGATGTATAACATTTTATATAATGTATATAATTTTTTATGTATTTGGCATATGTATGTATATCACAAGACTATAGAATGTGAAAATCATCCTTCAAGGGAAGAAATGAAAAGTTAGAATGTGAAGTGGTAGAGTGTCATAAGTTCTATAAATATGGATCATATGTAAAGGAAAATGAGTTCCAAATGATTTGAGATTAATATAGAGATTGATTCATGGTTCTTCAAATTTATTTATAATTGTTTTGTGCATAATTTTATTCTATTATCTTTAAATCTATTTAACCATATAATAATGAATGCTATTTATACTTAAGTATATGTTTATATGGATAATCACTAAATTAAACATGATATATACTCAGTTTGTTATATAGTTTTGATTGAATTCTAAACCTATATTTTAATTCACATAATAATAAGAATTAACTTGTTTCAATGGGTTTTCCAAAAACCTCTACCAAATAATAAGGTTGAATTAAAGGGACAAAATGCCTTTAAAATAAATGTTAGCAGTGCAACCATTTGAACAATGGGGAAATAAATTCATAGGACCTATTAATCTACCAAGAAAATGCATTCATGTCATCTATATAATTAATAAAATGGACGACATCATAAAATTGGTAGATATTATTATGATGCCAAGCTAGAACACTAGAGATGCAACCAATTTTTTATATGAGAATTCACAACCAAGTTTGGATGTCCTGTGAAGTTGGTTAGTGATAGAGGAACACACTTCCTAAACAATACTATCAAGAATATAACTAAAGAATTCATGATATTTCACCATAAGAGCACAACACATTATCCTCGATCCAATGGGCAAGAAAAATTCCAAGAAAGTCCTTGAGAAGATGCCTAAAAAATATGAAATGTGCAAAGAGATAATTGGGAAGATCCAATTCATGTGATCCTATCGGGATATAAAACTAATTATAAACATGTGACATGGTTCACTCCTTTTTAGATAATATATGGAATATAAGTAGTTATGCCTATGGATTTTATAGTTCCTAGTTTGTGAATTGTATTGGTAATGTGATTAGGAGATCCAGATTCACTTTAGGAAAGGTTACTAGATACAACTCACATGGAATAAACTAGGTAGAGAGTAAGTTGGACACAAGATATAAATAAGTAGAGTCAAAAAATTGGCATGATCATAATTAATGATCTAAATAGTTTTATCCGTAGAAGATGGTATTATTTTATGATAGCATATTTTGTGCACATCCAAGTAAACTACACATTCAGTGGACAGGATCATATGTCATCCATGAAGTATTATAGTAAGGAAAAATAGTGATAAGGGATCTTCAAGGAAACATACTTTAGGGCACATAAAATGCTACAATGTTAAACCTTATTATCAATGATATATACTAATCTGATGCTAAAAAATTGAGTGGGTGTCAAGAGCCACCATGTAGATAGGTGTTTTGTTTTATTTTATAGTTTCCTTATTTTTTTTCAAGTTTTTAGTGTGGTTTTATATAGTACGATATCTATATCATAGAAAATTAGAACATAGTCTATAAAGTTAAAAGTTGTAGAGTATGAATATAAAGAATTAAATCAATAAAAAATAAATATGAAGAGGGGTCAATATAAGGTCAATAAATTGAGTCTAACAATGAAGCATTGACAAAAAGGGTATGAAGGACAACAAAAAAATTCACTCACAAAGTGGTTAATGATAAAACACTTCAAATATTACATCTATCCCAAAGTAGATCAATGTGTCAGACTTAGGTTATATATAATAAAGGAAATTTTAGAAGAGAAAAGGTGGTGTTTCACATCAAAGAATTCCATAAGCCAAAACACCAATGTCACTATTTCACTAAATTTTATCTATTTTATGTCTAAAGGAAACTAGAGAGAAGGATGGGGATAAGTGATTAGAATGAACCTAGATTTGGTTTGCTTGCTGTATCTAGACATTATGAACACTCTTCTTTGGCTGGGGAGGACTACCACAAGATGTTTTTTAGAAGATAAATGAGTGGGCTGCCAAGCTATGTGATTTTTCTAGGAAGTGTGAAACTTCCTAAGAGATGATAGTCCACTTTTGAGAGGCAAAAGTATAATAAATAACTAAAGAGAGGTAAATAGAGAGTAAAAGAGAGATAAGATTACCATTTTAAATAACCTATTCATAGCAGAGAGTGACAAGGTATAGGTGAGGTGTTTTATTGGTGTTTTAGAAGCTATTTAGGTAGGTTTAAAAGAGGTTAAGAAATTGATAGTCACCAACATCGATAGGATAGTGACTGATATCGATCAAGCTATTGAGGTCGGTATGGAGGTGATCGATGTCAGTTAGGTTGCTAAGGTTGGTAGGGGTAATAATTGTCTAAGAGTTTGTAGAAGGCTTTTCTAGGTCTATGAAATGGTTTGGCTTAGGTCAAAAAGGTTAAGGGAGTTAGGAGAGGGAGTTTATGACTTGGTTAATTCTATTTAGAGGTTTGGTATACCTATAAGGGGAAACAACCAGGGAAGCTTTGTAACTCCCTCATGAGGGTATGGTTAAAAATGCATAAAGTAGTGTAGGGTAGATATAAAGAAATAGAAGAATAAATATTTAAATGACCTATAATATCAGTGATATACTTAGCTGTGGTGGTCACTGAATGATAAGTGCTAGGTTGATGGTTTCTATTTGGGAGTTTGAACCCAAATGCCTAAATAAAGAGAACAAATAGATGTTGTTAGTCCTCAAGATCTCAGTTGCTAATGGTGATTGACTTATGTAGGGTGATTTTAAGTATGGATGTCAAAAAATAGAATGCTAAGAGCTTGAATGAGAGTAAGAAGTGATTTTCTTAATTTCTACTAACCTAAACTATAGGTTGGATTTTGGCTTATATTGTCATCATCGGTGATCCCATAGATGTTGACAGGTATCCCACCGATGTTGATTATGGGTTGACTGACATTGATGGCCCTATAATAGGTAAACCTTTTTATTCTTAGCCTATTTTCTATTGTTGTGCATGCCAAGTGTGACACCCATTATAAAATGGTAAAAATAAGAGGTTAATAAGGAATTAGTTATTTAGGAATTTAATTTGGGAGGAGGAATAAGTCTTAGGTAGTTAGGATGAGGGGACCAGATCTTGAGGTGACTCATCAGGAGAAAATTAGTCATAGGGTGAGGTGGCCAAGTAAGGTGGCAATAGGGGTTTTTAATTAACTTTAATTAAGTATTTTAAATTAATTAAATGTGTGAGGGGTAAAAGTATGGGTTAGAGAGATTAATTGTTATTATTAAAATAGGTTTAGGAGGGGTTTAGACATAGGGAGTTATGCACATGTGTGTGACATAATTTTGGTGTCTATATTTACCCATTTTTATCTTATAATTTGTACCGATATATTGTAAGACAAAAATAGGAGCTAGATGCTCCAAGTATTGGATGAGGTATCCCTCCTCAAAATAGGAATCAATGGAGGAGAAATTAGAATCGGGTACCAATTTGATAGAAAGGTAATTGGGTGACTGGTGGAGAATTGAGCATTACTTCATATAATGAGCTATAGTTAACAACATTAAGAATAGGAAAGGTTAAGGAGGACTTGAATAAAAGTAACCAAAGCACATCTTGTAAGTGCTAGCTGACAGGTCAAATTAATCAAAGTTATAGCTCCAATGGTTAATGTGTCCCAAGTATTTGAGGTAAGAAGTGCCCTTAGGAAACACAAAAGGGTTGAAGGTGACAGGATGGGCTTAGTTGCCATTCACAATACCTAAAATACATGTGTGTGCATAATAGCCAACTACAGTTAGGATAAGAAATGTACTCCTAGTGTAAAAGGGTCAATGAGTGAGGAAATATTTGTGATCTCTAAGCATAGTCATTGAGGGTGAAGATTTGAGTGATCTTTAATGTCACTTTATCATAGTTGGGGGAGATATATGTGATCTTCAGTTGCCCTAATGTATGGGTAAGGTTGTGTAAATTTAGGTGTTTTTATGTTGGAAAACATGGTTGGGAAGGTGCTAATGTTGATAATATGTGCTGATATCAATAAGATAAAGTGCCAATGTTAGCAAAACTAGGGCAACATTTTTGATGTCAATAAGTATAAGCACTAACATCAGCATGTTAGGTCAAGATTTTTGACATCGATGGTTGACTAAACCTGATAAAAGGGGGTTTGGTAGTCGACCAAACTCATATGAAACTTTATGATTAGAGAGGAAAAATAGGGCTTTGAGAGTGATTTGAGATGGAAGTATAAGGAGGGGACCCAATAGGAGGTACAAGACCACAAGAGCCAATAGTACCAACTAGGAGGAAACAAAGATATGAGGTAAGAACCCAAACTACTTCGATTTGGTTTTTACAAGTTTTAGGTTAAATGAGATGTGGAGAAAATAGGATTGGGGGGGGTAGAAAATAGGTTAGGGTAGGTGTAGGATAAGTTAGGGGTAGTTTTTTAGTGGAAATGGGTAGGTTAGGTTTGGGTTATTCAGTCCTGGGGCTGAACTAGTCATTGAGTCAGTAATATCGATCGATGTCAGGTGACATCAGCCAATATGACACTAAGGTTAACTAATGTTGATTGACATGACACCAAGGTTGATAGTGTGCTACTTATGTCAATTTTTATATAGGTTGATAAAGTGCTAATAAAGTGCTAACATTAGCATTAATGCTAACATTGACTACTATTGAAAATAAATAGATAAGAAAAAGGGTGAGTTTTTGATCTCCAGTGGGAGTCGTCAACTAGCCTAATGGCTAAGCTAGCCTTAGAAGACCCCATGTCATCTGAGTGCTACCTATATATCCCAATTTAGGGCCTCAATACAATGCCATTCTCCTAAAATTTAGGAAAAATATCTAAAAGGTTGGTTGTAGGAAAAAAAGGTAAAATAAGATAGTTGAGAGGTTTAGGTTTTAAAAGTCAGGTTTATAGTGTCAAGAGTCAAGAATATAGGTGGTGAGGCCTAGAGTTGGAATAGGTAGGTAGGCCTAGGGTAGAGAGAGAGAGAGAGAGAGAGAGAGATGTAGTGAAGCCTAGAGATGGAATAGGTGAGTAAGCCTAGGGTAGAGAGAGAGAAAGGTAGTGAAGCCTAGGGTAGTTAGTAAGGTGGGTTTATGGCCTAGCTAACCTTAGAAGACCCCAAGTCAATTAAGTGCTACCTACTTAGCCTAGTTTAGGGCCTCAGACCAATGTAGTTATCCCAATGAGAAGGGAAAAATGTGGTGAGGGAGTGGATTAAAATGGATGTGACTTGATTCATTTATTTATAGATGCAGGTGAGGATGGAGCTTACATTGTGAGACCATCTATCAAGGTTATTAACATATATGAGGAGAGATGTTACTCTAGATGAATGGGATCATATGTTAGCCATCAATTTAGGAGTGTGATGGTACTATCATGTTACATGATATATGCCATTGATGATAACATTGATTAAGAGGTGGGATCATACCACAAACACCTTCCATTTACCGATCAAAGAGTTGATAGTCACACATGAGCATGTCTATAAGATTCTACGGCTACCACTCTAAGGTGAGGATATTTTCACATGTTCAAGAGAGGAGCATGATATACATATGGTTAGTTTGTATGGGGAGCATATTAGTGAGGTGACCTACCACTCTACAAGTTTTGCATATGAGCCACTCTACATGGCTGATGAGGAGTAACATCATCTAAGCATCTTGATGATGATTGGGATCATAGTTTATTCATTACTTGATGTAGATAGAGGGAAATTTTTGATTGATTTGACTAATGTACTTATGTAGATGATAAATTAGTGGAATATTTTTGCTTGGGATTTAGTATTTTTGACACAGTTATATAGAGATCTATGGGGTTTGAGGCTACATCAGTGATACAATTTGTGTGTAAGCCATCTCTTGCATTATTGGGCATATAAGTACATCATGGTGACATGATCACTAAGGATACCTACCACTATTTTGGCTAGCTTCAGGGTTGCATTTAGATAGTGGAGGGATGGGATGACACAAACTAGAGTGGACAACATCATGCAAGACATAACCTATTATAGGTGCATGATCAAGGGCCTGATCCCTATAGATATCATGTGAAGACCATATTTGACATATCTAATTTTTATAGGGTAGGTAGAGTAGTTTATTAGGTTATAGAGCTCATTATGGGTTAGGGGGAGATAGGTCAGTGAGATAGAGATGGTACCCATGGCATGAGTTAGGAGATAGTTTAGTCTACTATAGGATATTTCACTTGCCTTCCCTTGATACAAGAGGGATGACATAGAGGCACCTTTACCATTACTCGAGGAGACTAATGGGCCAAATTTTGAGGAGCTACCAGTATGGCTAGGTGTTGGGGACCTAGGGTGTATAACTACCTATATATCTTGGTGGGTAGGGTTGCATTTGGTGGTGAAGGTCAAGAGGCCACTAATAGATGTACATGGGTTACTTAGGGAGAGAGATGTAATGCTATAGGCATGAGATATAGTAGTAAAATCTCAGGATGTAGTGGTGTAGGCTCAAGAGATGGCCTAAGTAGAGGTTTAAGCCTTATAAGGGTAGGTGGTGATGTTTCAAGGTTAGATTGGGGATCTGTAGGGTCAGGTTGTAGTAGTACAAGGCCAAATGACTATTTTATAGGGTTAAATGATTGTAATGATGGTAGAGAGAGATAGTCTAAGAGTAGTAGCAAGCTAGGCCACTCCTCCACCTCCACCTCCACCATATGGACCAATATAAGATGGGCCATCATCAAGTACCATGGGTCCTCCATAGACTGTATCAATGGTGAGGTATTTGACTACCCTAGATGAGATTGCTTACTATGAGAGGGAAATTATAGATTTCCCATAGATACAATGATATTTTGAGTTTAGAGATCAAGAGAGGTTGATGACATGTGTGATAAATTCTAGTTCATATCGATGTAGATGGATAGAGAATGATGATGATACTGCATCCTCATGACCTCAGGGAGAGCCTTGAGGACCCTGAGTATCAGTATTTGCTAGTTTTTTTGTTTATATATGTTATATGTATACCAGCCTTCAAGTCAAATATACGAGATGTACATTTTGAGAAAGATTGTGATGTTTTTATGATGTAAATGATAAACATGTATTTGAGCACATATTTATATATGAGATGTTCATTTATTGCCATGTGTTTATTTGAGATGCTTTGCTTGTGATTATGATGTTGATATAAATGATGTTCATTTATTGCTATGTTAATTTGGATGTTAATGTTGATCATGTTATTTTATGTTAGACTAGCCTTTCCCATTTATGTGATATTATATGTGTAGTTGATTGGTTAGCTTCATCTTATAATTTTTACATATTTGTGATGGTGTATGCTTAAAATGAGTAGATTAAGTAGGTTAATTTATTTCAGCATTTTCCATATGTGTAATGGTATATGCATAAAATAAATAGGTTGATTAGGTTAATTTATTTTAGCATGTTTCCATATTTGTGATGGTGTATGTGTAAAATAAATAGGTTGGTATGACATTGTTTCTGCATCTCAAATAGAAATATTGACAATAATGTGGATGGTAAAATAAAAAGGTAGAATGCTCGTGCATTGGTAAAAGATAGTAATTTAGAACATAAATAGGCTCAGGAAAATGAGCCTGTTTCATACCATATATATTTAAACCATTGTGTTTATTAGAGAAGCGTCATGTTTACCTCATGTTAAGTGAGCTTCATAGTCCCTTGAAAGAGTATGAGGGGAAAATGGGTAGAATGAGGGAAAATGTTTAGATAGCATAACTTGCCAAGTAAAAATGATATGTCCCTTTTGTGGGTGACTAAAGAGATAATATAGGCAAGTCCATGACTGAAAGCCTTTTTTTTAAGTAAGTTGATCAATCCAGGAAGCCTACAATGGGATTTTGTATAAGTTAAGGTCATGCAAAGAGATGAAGAGCCATTTTTATTTATTTTTCCCTTTGAGAACAAATCTTGGATTAGCCATCCTTTAAGGGAGTGGTCTAAGTGTTTTTTTTTTAAAATTTTAAATAGTTGTCCTTTAAGGGAACAGTCTATTGATAGTAGTAGATGGAAATTACTCAGATTTCCTTCAAGGGAGCAGTCAATGTTTAAAAAAAAATGACCTGAGATTTTAGAACTTTTTCAAATATCCCATTTTTTTTTACTTTGAGTCATGGACAAGACTATAGAAGCTTAGGAGTTTTCCATTGTGAGGATAAAACCATACCACTGTGTAAGTTATCTAAGTGTATAAGAGTAAGGGTGAAGAGGAAGGGAAATGAATGTAATAGGGATGCTCAAGGGATGAGTTCAAGTTAACATGAATTAAAGCGATGCTAGTTTAACAAAAGAATGGTCATAGGTGTAAGGCATTTATAGGCTTGAGTTTTGGCCTTCCTTTAAGAGAATACAAGTGATAAGTTCCTAAACCATACTTGTGAGTTATGATATAAGGTCCAAGATAATTAGGAGTAAATTTACCCCATTTTATTTTCTCCATGTTTGTCACATGTTGATTTTCTTTTAAGACAAGATCTCCTATATTAAAATCTCGCTCTTTGAGGTTTTTATTATAAGCACATCTGATATGCTCTTGATAGATTTGGAGGTGGTTGAGGACTATGAGATGATGTTAATCAATTAATTAAAGTTGGGCCAAACATTCTTGGTGGAATTCATCATTAGTAAGTATGTCATGTAGAGAAATGTGAAGAGAAGGAATTTGGGCCTCAAGAGGCAAAATAGCCTCCATCCCATATACCAATGAAAAAGGTGTAGCACCCATCAGCATTTGAATGCTAGTGTGGTAAGCCCATAAAGTAAAAGGAATGTGTGTGTGCCAATCCTTGCCTATATCGTTGACTACCTTCATGAGTATCTTGGTCAAAGTTTTGTTAGAAGCTTCTACCTATCCATTATCTTGAGGATAGTATGGTGATGAGCAGCTTAATTTGATTTCAAATGCATCAGAAGGACCTTAAACAATATTATTTTTTAAATACTTGCCATAATCTATTATAATATTATGAGGTACACCAAAATGATAGATGATGTGATGGTTAATGAAGTCAACAATTTTATCATCTCTATTGGAGATGAGAGGGATGGCCTTGACCCACTTGGTGAAGTATTTAGTGGTAGTAATGATAGAGTGATGAATAAGGGTTAATCTCTCTAATTAGATCTAATCCCCATTAGGAGAAGGGACAAAAGTATTTAGCAACTTTTAATGCATGACTAGGAATGTGAAGAAGGTTAGCATGTTGTTGACACTTGATGCAAGACCAAACATAGTCAACATAGTCTTGATGAAGTGTGGGCCAATAATATCCAAGTCAAAGAATACATTTAGAAAATGTGTGACCATTGAAATACCCACCATAAATCCCATCATGGACTTCCTTAATAGCAAAGGGACTTTCAGTACTAGTTAGGCATCTAAGAAGAAGACCATAAAAAGTTTGCTTGTAAAGAAGTGCCCCTAATATAGTGTAATGAGTGACACTTTTTATGAAGGCTCATTTCCCATTATTAGAAAGGTCAAGAGGGGTGATATAGAAGGAAAGATAATCCATATTTTTTTGTACCATAAGTCTTGTGGGTTGGTAGTTACATTTCTGATAAAGAGGATGTTAGCAGAGACATAGGAGGGGAATGTTAAGTGATGCATGATGATATAGATTATTGAAGAGGAGGATGAAGAGGGTATGTGAGAAGCAAGTGAAGCCATCATTTCAGAAAAATTGTTTGTAGATCGAGGAATAGTTTGTATGAGTCAAATGATCCCAAGAGTGTATCTACACGATGTTTATACCACTAAAAAAATTTTGTTTTTGCATAGGGAGGAACCATTAACTTGGTTAACCACTAGCTGAGAATCACCAAAAATTATGATGGATTTGATACCCAAGAAGAGAGCTATATAAAGTCTGAGAATCAAAGCCTCATATTCAGCCATATTGTTAGTGCATTTAAAATCTAGTTTAAATGATAAAGGCATAGACTCATCATCCAGAGGAATAAGTATGACCCCTGCACCCCCACCATGTTGACATTTAGATCCATCAAAGAACATCATCATTTGATAAGAGATGTCATCAATGGAGAGTGTTGTAATAGATTTATTAGGGAATTCAAGGTTTGAAGGTTGATTATCAGGTAAAGGGGTAGCAGCTAACTGGTCAGCAATTATTTGCCCTTTAATAGATTTTTGTTGAATAAACTCTAAGTTGAATTCAACAAGAAGCATGAGCCATCGAGCTACATGTTGATTGTGATAAGGTTTGGAATGCATATATTTGAGAGGATCAATATGGGTGACCACATAAGTTTTGTGATTTAGGAGATAATGGTGAATTTTAGAGGCATAAAAGGCCAACACAAGGCAAAGTTTTTTAGTGTGGGTATATCAGGTCTCATAATCAATAAGTGTGTGGCTTATGTAATAAACTACCTACTCTCGATGTTGGTCATCTCAATGTGAAATCATAGCACCTAGAGAATGGTCTATTATGAAGATGTATGGTAGAAAGGTTGATTTTCCTTAGGTGGAATAAGAACTGATGGGGAAAAAAGGTATTGTTTAAGTGCATCAAAGGCATTTTGGTAGTCTATATTCCATTCGAAGGAGACATCCTTTTTGAGGAGATGGTGAAAGGGTTGGTAGTGGTCTGATAACTGGGAAATACAGCATCGAATTGACTAAAATTTGCCTTGTAGGATATGGAGTTGTTTGATATTAGTACGTAGAGGCATCTCTAGGATTTATCTAACCTTCATAGGTTCAACCTTGATACCATGGATAGAAATGATAAAAACTAAGAGTTTACCAGAAAGAATGCCAAAGACACATTTATTTGCATTTAGTCAAATGTTATATTAGAGAAGATGAGTGAATATGGTTTTAATAATTTTCAAGTGTTCTTGGCAAAGTTTAGACTTGCTGAGTAAGTCATCCACATAATATTCCATAATTTTATGTAGGAGATCATGAAAAATGTAGGTCATGGTGCATTGGTAAGTTGCACCAAATTTTTTTAGGCCAAAAGGCATGACCCGATAATAGAAAGTCCCCCATGGGGTAGTAAAGGTGGTTATATGTTGATCCTCAGGAGTAACCAAGACTTAATTATATCTAGAGAATCTATCCTTAAGTGATAACATCTCATGGCTGACTGTTAGATCAATAAGTTGGTCGATACTAGGCAATGGGAAATCATCTTTTGGACAAGTGAGGTTTAAATCATGATAGTTGGTACAAATATACATTACCCTAGTCACTTTTGTGATTGGAAAAATATTGGAAATCCATTATGGGTAGTTGATGGGTTGGATAAAGTTAACAAAAAGGAGGTGTTAGAGATCTTCTTTGACAAGGAGAGGAATACGAGGATGCATTTTTTGAAGCTTATGCTTAATGGGTTTAGCATCTTTATTGGTGATAATATTATGGGTGATGATAGAGGGGTCAATAACAAGCATGTCATTATAAGACCAAGCAAAGGTTTTGCTATGGTCATTAAGAAACATGGCATAGTCAGCTTGCTTAAAGGAATCTAAAGATTGGCCAATCTTGAGGATGTGAGGGTTATCATGGGAGGGCAGGTTAATGTCAATGGTTGATTCATTTAACATAGTTTGAGATTTGGATGGGAGAAATCATTGGATATAAGAATCATCCATACCCATGTAGGTAATAATTATGTCATCATCCTGACATTGGATAGTGTTAATAGTGGGAGAATATTCATCAATTATTTTAGGATGAACGAGAGGAAGGGACCTTGTTTCCTTACCCTGACGATAGGTGAGAGGCCTCAAATGGATGTCATTTATTAAATTTTTTTAAGGAAGTATAGATACCTTTGATTATATAGGTGATGGTGGAGAAGAAGGTGGAGAAGGAGAGATTGGTTATTTGACAATAAGTTCATGGAAGGTTTTAGTGAGTTTATTTAGTTCATCATATCCTACCCCATGCCTCTTTTTGGCATTTTCAATAGTGTTTCTAGTAGGATATTCAATATGCATATGGACACCTTGTTTATAATGACCTAAACCAAATATTTTCTAAGCACATGTATATAGGTAGGTGTGAGAGAATCTAGGGTTACTCAGGAAAGATAAGTCATAGGTAAATGGTTATGGTGAAGAATATGGATTGTTGATAGCAAGAGATTGATCAATTCCCCCATATGTGAAATTGGTTCAAAGGTTAGGGGGCCTATAAAGGATGATCATCCAAATATAGGGATCATAATTTGGGTACATGTGAAGCCTTACATATTCTTGTGCAGTATAGAATATGTCAAGTGTCAATAAATGATATTTTCCAAGTGACAAACATTGAAAGGTCTCCTCCATGGGATCTTTGTCAAGAATTTGTGTCATCGGTATCTATGTAATCATGAGAGTGGAGCTTGTGGAAGATTTAGAAGCATCATGTGAGGAAGATGATGTTTTCAATGGGATGAGAACATCATTGGTACTATAGGTCATATTACATGTTTTAAATGGAGATGGGTCAGTAGGGATAACATGTACTTATCCATCATGCTCAAACTTGAAATAGTGGTGTAAAGTCAAGGGTACACATGCCATAGCATGTATCCAAGGTCATCCAAGTAGTATGTTATATTGGAACTCTTCTTACACAACATATAAGAGCTTGAGAATTATGCAGGGACCTACACAAATATGTAAGATAATAGTGCCCACTGTAGTAGTTGTAGTGTCATTAAAGGAATGGAGTACCACATCAATTTGAGACATGCAATTATTAGGAAGGGCTAGTTTTTTGTAGGCATGGGTGGAAATAATATTAATACTGACTCCCCCATTGATCATAACTCTCTTGATATGAGTTTGACCAATATATGTGGTAATAAAAATGGTAGAATCTTGATCTTCAGGGTGTTGAAGTGAAATTTTTGAATTACTGAAAGAAATTAGGGAGACAGAATTAAGGGAGCTAACCAAAGATTCAAGAGGTTGGGGATCATAAGATTGTACCTCAATTTCTTGTAAAGCACTAGTTAAATCTTGATGGTGTTGGGATGAGCTTTGGATTAACTCATACAAAGACATCTTCATAGGAGTTTGGTAAAGTTGCTTCACCATTGAGTTTTGAATAACATCTGAAGATGTTATTTGAGGAACACCTAAGATGGAAATCTTAGGGTTAGTAGGGGGAGTGTCTTTAGTGAAGGGATGGGTCCAAGGTGTAGTGAACTTTTCCTTAGATTTATCCTTTTGGTTTTGTGACCTTGTGGCCACATTAACTGTGGTGATTTGAAAAGTTGGTGAAGGAGGTGGTAAAGGGGTTATAACATCTTTGGGTTTGAATTTTAGTGGAATAGTAGGAGGCACTGTAGATGCCAAAGGTGGAATAACATGAAGGTTAATGGTAGTGTCATAGAAAAGGGTGTCAACATCGAAGTGTTTTTGAATAACCACTGTGAGGGCTTTACAATTTTTAGTATCATATCCAGGCGAGTGATGATATAAATAAACTTGTGTATCATCAAACCAATATGGCTTCATTCCAAGAGGACTATAAGGCTTAATGGGAGGAAGAGTTATTACCGAAGATTTCAATAATTAACGTAAGAAAAATCTTTAGGAGCTTGCAAGTGGGCTCACACTTGTTGGACTAATAGGTGTGGACACATTTTGTTTTAGTCTTGGAAAGGTAATTTTACGTGGTGTCTTGTTTAGTGATGGTGGAGTTACGTGTTTTTATATCACTTTCTTAGTGTCAGATGTGAGAGGTCTACTAGATGGTAGAGGTAGGAGTGTAGGTAGCTTAACCTTTTGTTTGGCTTAGTTAGATGATATTCCAACTAAAGTAGAAGGGTGCAACCCCAAAATGGATGGTAAAGTTAAGGGATGAAGAAGGGATAAATGAGGAATAGAAGGCTTAACATTCTTCTTTACTCTAGGGCAAGAAACTCCAACTTATGGTGGAGTTAAATCTAATTTCACCTGTGGATGAATTAAATTAGAAACAAGATGTACACCTATGGGCCTGATTTGCTTTAATGTAATAGATTCTTGTGAGGGTGATGGTTTTGTCATAGACGACTAAACTTCCATTGATTTTTGTGAAGAAACTCTATCTTTGTCAAAGATCTTAGGGTAAATTTTAGTAAGGGGATTGGTGGTAAAGGTCAACATTTGTTTTGTTGGATATGGAGTTTTAAGGCAGTCCCAAAATGTTATATGGTCAAGATTCGTAGAGTCAAGAAATTATAGACTTTTCACCAATTGTGAGAAGGGTTTTGATGAATTTGATGTAGGCCTTATGCTTATATCTTTAGAAAGCTAAGATGTTTGGGAATAAGGGAAATGATTGGTTTTGCTACTTTAGGCCAAAGATGAGAAAGAACCGTAATGGGGTCTTCTTTGATAGAGATGGGATAAGAGACTTGATCTGCCATGGGTGGAGGGGAGGTAGGTGAAGTAGGCTCCTCAAGAGGGTAAAGCATAGGTATTATGGCTCCCTCAACATGTGGGTGAGGCATGGGTAAAGTATGATCCTCCATAGGTAAAAGAAGGGGTAAGAGTGGTGCAATTGTAGTAGGTACAATAGGTCTCTTATCTATTATGGAATTAGATGATATAGACTCTTTTAGGTGCAAAGGTGAAGTGGGTGAGGTACCACTCTCTATAGGTGGAGGAGAAGTAGGGGAAGAAGGTTCCTCAAGAGGGTATAATTTAGGAATGATGTTCCCTTCAACATGTGGTTGAGGAATTGGTATAGTGTGGTCTTAAAGCGGTAAGAGGATATGTAATATTGGTAAAAATGGAATTGGGATTATAGGCTCCTCAGGTGGCAAAAGGAGTGGTAAAGGAGGCTCTTCCTCTTGAGGGAGTGGAAGGAGTGAAATAGGATCTTATACTTGAGGAAGAAGAATGGGAAAAATAGGTGCTACTAAATGTGGGGCAGGAGTCGATGAAATAGGGGTCTCTTATTGAGGGGCAAGTTGAACTGAAGATAAAGGAAAGACCATATTAACCGTATGGATATTATGATCACCTAGGTTCGTTGTGGACTGGACAATATTTTGGTTTGGTGAATGGGTAGGAAAGGGGTGTTTGAACACATCCATACTTTGATTGGGAGGTGCGTTAGGATTGTCCAAGACAAGCTCACCTTTATCAAGCATATCTTGAACAATGTTCTTGAACATATTTCAACTATTAGAGTTGTGACCTTTAACTTGATGGTAACTGTAAAAATCATCTTTCTTGCACCAGGTTAGGATAGGATAGGAAGGGACAAAATGTATAAGAGGTTTAATTTGAGGAAGGGTTATGACACTTTGCTATAATAGTTTCTCCAAAATGGATGTATATGATTCCCCAATAGGATTATATTATCTTTGTTCATATCATTATTGGAATTACTTGGTCAAAGTATTTAATTGGTTTTTAGTTGTGGAAGAGGCTAACTTAATGACCATCATGTTAGTAGAGCCTTTAGCCTTTTGGTTAGAGGGAGAAGTTTTAGAGGAGGATTCATTTGTCTTGGTATTAGGATTATTACTATGCAACTTGACTTTGCCTTCATCAATAATGTGAACCTCAAGTTTTCGTGCCATGGTAAAAGATTCATCAAATGTGCAAAATGTTTATACCCAAAGTGTAGATGAGATGTGCTTAGCACATCTCCTGAAGAAAATCTTAATAGGCTCAGGTTGGGGTAAGGAGAAGGAGAGTTTATTAATCAAGCTTCTCCAATGAGTGATAAAATCAATAATAGACTCATCATCAAATTGTCTGATAGAATAAAGGTCTATTATAGAAACTTTCTTAGAAATGTTAATAGAGAAATGGTTTAGGAATATTTGTGCAAGTTGGGTAAACAAGAAAAGAGAGTGCTGAGGTATAGAGATATACCATTCTGAGGTAGCACCTAAAAGAGATAGGGAAAGTGTGATGTAGCAATGCATCATCATGTCCTATTAAATAAAAATCATGTCTAAATGCTCACAAGTGCTATTGTGGGTCCTCTTTACTCTAAAAATAAGTAAATTTAGGGAGTTCCCATTATCTTGGATAATGGAAATTAGGCACATAAGGGTGGATTGGTTCATTGCATATTTGATCATAAGATAGTACATTCTTTAAACCAAAAATGGATGTCTCTAGGTTAGACATCTTATCCATTATCATCTTAATGAGGTCAAGAGGGGGATTAGTTTGGGAAATTCCTCCTAAGTTATAGGGAAGCTAATATGAATTAGAGGGAGTGTATGACATAGCTTGCTGAGGTTGTGTTAGGAAAACACAAGGATAATGAGTTATAGGCTGAGGTGCAAAAAGAAAAGGGACTTGTCCCATTGGGTTGGAGATTACGCCTTAGTTGGTTGTTGTTACTATAGGTTGAATTATTGGCATGGTTAGACTGGATGAAGGGTGAGTCATAACTTGGGTACTTATAGGCATGAGGGTGGATGGAATTGGTACCACTAAATTTTTGAATGGGGTGTGACTTGGCTAAACTAGTTGTGGTTATGAAAGTAGGGAAGTTACACAAGTGTTTAGGTGGGATTGGGTGGTTGGAGATGCCACATTTTGGACATTATTTTCGCTAGGTTAATTGTCAAAGTGTTATTTTATATAACCATGGGAAAAATAGTGGATGTAGATGAAATTGAGGTTGTCTCCATCAAAGAGGTTGGAATACCATAGATTGGGTCACCTACATAATTACAAGTTTGGCTCATAGTGAGGTAATGCTGAAGGGCTACCACATTAGAATCAAGAAATTTAGAAAAATCTTGATCTCCCTTAGGCACAATGGGAATTTGGTTAGGGCTAGGAGTATGCTCTATATCTGAAGTATGCTCCATGACATAATTATAAGTAAGAGGGGAAGGTGGAAGTGGTTGTCAGCTTGCGTAATTGGCAAGAATTTTGGCTTGAGCTTGTGTTAATACCATGTAAGTGGTGGTTTAAATAGTCTTACCACTTTGTATTTGAAATAGAATAAAGAAAAACTAGGTTTGAGTGTAAGAAAATGGGTTATTTTAGCTTTCTATTTTGAGAAAATGAAGCTACACAGTCATCAACATCGGTAGATATGAACGATGTCGGTAGGAATAGTTCACTGATGTTGGTGAAATAACTAATGTTGATAGGTAAAGTCTATCGATATCGGTAATGTTAACTGATGTCAGTCAATGTACAATCCTAAAAATGAAAGATCTAATGTTTTAAGGTATCAAAAGCTAAAAATAAGTAAAATAATGGATGCAAAAGATTTGTGTAAAGGGAATAACACTTAGAAAATTTGAGATAATAGGTTATACAAACTAAGTTTTAGAAATAGGATTGATTTTGTGAATCAATAGAAAAGCATCCTTACCAACTCAAAAATATAGAAGGCAATTGAAAAGGATAAAAAGAACATGTAGCCATCAACTATTAAGTGATAGAGAATAATTTTAGGCTCATGTTGGCTTATGCCTTAATCAAATAGTGAGAAGAGAATTTGGTTATCGAAGGTACTAGAAAGCAATCTAGAGCTAGTTTCAAGTTTGTTTTGGTGTTCAAGAGGGAATATATGTTAGACTAGGTACGTGGCTTCTTATAAGACCTTGCTCTTTGCACTTCATGAAACTAAAGCTGAGCTAGGCTGCTTAGTCAAAATATACCTTTTATCTAGAGATTATACTCCACTAGAGAATGGAGTGGGTTCTCCCCTTGGTGGTGAAATCCAAGTAGGATAGCCGGGTAGGGTAAGGTGATCCACTAGGTGATGAAATCTTGATGGGCCTTTTCTTAGGAAAGTTTTTATGTTTGTTTATGTGAATGTGGTTTGGTTGTGTAACATAGGTGTACTATGATTTATTTAAAATGCTTGCAATAAACTAGGTGAGTTAATATGCAACAAGCAAACTATGAAATGTAGTAAATTTTAAACCCAAATATGAAATGTTTAGATTTGAATGAAAACAAAGAGAAAATATAAATAGAGTATGAATTTCACTATCTTAATGTGAATTTAAGAGGAAGTAAAGAAAGGATTCTCTTTTTTTTTGTAAAAGAAAATGATAAATTGTTTTTAGAGGCAAGGAGAAAAGAAAGAAAATTTCAATTTTAATGCCTTTTAAACAGAGAAATAAAATACTAGATTTTTCATTTTTAAGAAAAGAACAGAAGAAGGAAGAAGTGCAAGAAATGAAATTTCACTATAATGGACCTATATGAATGTTTAAAATAAGAAATGAACCCAAAGAAAACTCTAGGGTCCCACCAGGTGTACCAAAAATGTTTCACTAAATTTTATCTATTTTAAGTCTAAAGGAAAATAGAGAGAAGGATGGGGATAAGTGATTAGAATCAACCTAGATCTAGTTTGCATGCCATATCTAGATGTTGTGAGCACTCCTCTTTGGCTGGGGAGGACTACCTATAGATAAGAAAACACTACCACAAGATGTTTGTTAACAGATAAATGAGTAGGCTGCCAAGCTACATGCTTGTTCTAGGAAGTGTGAAACTTCCCTAGAGATGAGAGTCCACTTTTGAGAGGCAAAAGAATAATAAATAACTGAAAGAGAGGTAAATAAAGAGTAATAGAGAGATGAAATTACTATTTTAAACAACCTGTTCATAATAGAGAGTGACAGGGTGTAGGTGAGGTATTTTGTTGGTGTTTTAGAAGTTATTTGGGTAGGTTTTGAAGAGGTTAAGAAATTGATAGTCACTGATGTTGTAGGATAGTGATTGATATCAGTCAGGTTGCCAACATTGGTAGGGAGGTGACTGATGTTGGTTAGGTTTTTGAGGTTGGTAGGGGAAATAATTATCTAGGAGTTTACATAAGCCTTTTCTAGGTCTAGGAAATGGTTTGGCTTAGGTAAGAGAGGTTAAGGGAGTTAGGAGAGGGAGTTTATAACTTGGTTAATTCTATTTAGAGGTTTGGTATGCATGTAAGGGGAAACAAGCAAGGAAGCTTTGTAACTTCCTCATGGGGGTACGGTAAGAAGTGCATAAAGAAATGTAAGGTAGATATAAAGAAATAGAAGAATAAATATTTAAATGACCTACAGTATCAGTGATATACTTAGCTATGGTGGTCACTAAATGATAAGTGCTAGTTTGATGGTTTCTATCTAGGAGTCTAAACTTGAATGCCTAAACAAAGAGAATAAGTAGATGCTATTGGTCTTCAAGAGATTAGTTGTTGATGGTGATTGACTTACATAGGGTGATTTTAAGCTTGGATGTCAAAAAATAGAATGTTGAGAGCTTGAATGAGAGTAAGAAGTGATTTTATTGATTTTTGCTAACCGAAACTATAGGTTGGAGTTTGTCTTATATTATCATCATCGATGATCACGTCAATGTCGGTAGGTATCCCATCAACATCAGATATGGGTTGACTGATGTTGATGGCCCTATAATAGGTAAAATTTTCTATTCTTGCCCTATTTTCTATTGTTGTGCATGCCAAGTGTGACACCAATTGTAAAATGGTAAAAATAAGAGGTTAAGAATGAATTAGTTGTTTAGGAATTTAGTTTGGGAGGAGGAATAAGTCTTAGGTAGTTAGGATGAGGGGACCAGGTCCTGAGGTGACTCATTAGGGGAGAATTAGTCATAGGGTGAGGTGGCAAGGTAAGGTGGCAATAGGGGTTATTAATTAACTTTAATTAAGTATTTTAAATTAATTAAATGTGTGAGGGGTAAAATTATGGGTTAGGGAGATTAATTTTTATTATTAAAATGGGTTTAGGAGGGGTTTCAACATAGGGAGTTATGCATGTGTGTGTGACATAATTTTGGTGTCTACAGTCACATCATATAAATTGATGGAATTTAAATAAAAAATAATTATAGTGTAAAGACATCTCATCAAATTCATTTTAAAGTGTCAAACATGTTCAAGTAGGAAAAAATATACAAGGAAGTGCATATATAGTGAAAATACCATTGTAATCCTCTGAGAATAAGAGTCCTTTATGATTTGAGCCTGATTCATTCACTTGCAAGTAGAATTATCAGTAATATAAATTTGAGTTATATTCATCTATTGAGGGAATACAAATTAGTGATAATGGATCAATCATAACTCTCAATACCATCGATAGACTTTCAAAAGGAAGAAATGGGGATTGGGATCGTACAGTAGTACATGACATACCATGACATAGACCCTTTTGATTTTATTGATGTAGTGGAAGCCAACCCATTTTCCATAGATCAAGTCATAGGTGTGTAGCCATGAGCCTTAATAATCTAACATCAACTATGAGGGTCTGATATAGAGTGACTCATCAAGATCTGTACCTTTGGTAAACTAAAGGAAGTAATGATGACTCTTCTAAGTTAGTATAATGAATGAGAAATCCATCTATCCAAGGATTTGACTATCTTCATCAATGCCATGACCATGGCATAGGTAATAAGATTTCCAACAAGGGGTAAATACCTCATGTTGTACAAAACCAAGAGTCCTCCTATTCACTTAAACACAAGGGAGTAGTATTATAGGGCATGTAGAGGGATCCTTATTGATTTGGTTGATGATGTTGTAGTGTGAGTGCTTTTTGAGTGAATCACCAAAAGATTATGATAGACTACAAAGAGTGTGAGGTAGATAATAAAATGGGTCATTGATATTGCATATTGAATGGTCTGACTTCATGAGGATTTTAATTAACCTAAGTTATTAAAGAATAATTAAATAAACAACATTGATAAGGTCTTTTATATAACCTTGTAGACTTTCTAATACTATTTTCTGGTATTGTTTTTATATTTCACCTAATAGAAGTCTCATAATGGCCCTATCACACTAGATGTCAATTTTTGGCATGCAACCACCTTTTTCAACATTGTATAGACCAAGATAGGGAAACACTATGATTAATTAAGCTAGTTTAATGAATGGTGGGTGGATATTCATGGCCTCATCAATTCACACTCTTAGATGCCTATGGACATCATGCAATACTTGAGGTAACATGCATTGGTGATAAAATTCATAATGGGATTCAAATTTGAATCCATGAACTTCACAAGGTACCAATTACACCATTTCCCTAATTCATATCCATGTTGGAAGTGTAAATGAAGGTGTTGCAAAAAAAAACTTAGTTACTAGAACCATATCGCCCCTACAATCCATGCCCTCAAGCACACATCATCCATTGCCATAATAGCTAGAGATGCAACCATAATAACATGCATAAGATCAATAATAGGCACCACTATAGACATATTTATCCCCTTAATAAATTTATATGATGAAAATTAAGGTGCCAATGTAGAGGGAAACACCACCTCCATAACTAAAGAAAAAGACTCGTATAACCAACCCCTTTGCTCAGTGACATAAATGTTTTAAATATTAATGTAGAGTATGATCTCACATATATTAGAGTTTCCAAGGAAGAAGTGTATAATTATATTTTAGAAGACATAGTAACATAATTCTATGAGGAGGAAAAAAAATAATATTTCTTCTAGAAATTAGTGCACACTTGTCAAGTATGTAATAACATTCCAAAAGGTATAGTGGTCAACATTCCTAAACCTCCTACATAAACCATAGTCAAAACTATGATGAGATGAGGAACAGATTAAATGTGTAAAAATAGACATATTATAAGGAGTGTTGGGATTAGTATCCTTAGCACCACATACACCATAACAATAACCAAGGGTAGAATAAGGTGTAACACAATAAGAAAGTTCTCAACAGTTGTTAATACATAGGTGAAGGACACACACAATACCAATGACCTCTAATTCCATTTTATAATGAATGGGATCCTCTATCATACCACAAATGGAGGATGAGATTGAGTTTGAAGAAGAACAAACATCAGAATCACCACTTGTTGTGATGACCTATGCACATAAACATTTAAAGAAGGATCTGGTTCCACTACCCATTCCAAGGTGTCAATTAGTAGATGTATAGTGGTGATGTATTTTCAATCTACCTAGCCTCAACATTCATCAATTTATTCACCCCTCCATCTCCTCGTTCCAAAGATCATCTATAATAGGAGGACATCATATCATAAAGGGAAGTTACATAAGGCAAAATAGAGTGAGAGAAGTCCCATAAGGAAGTAGAGAAAAATAAAAGGAAAGAGGAAAATAAGAAGATGAACAAATACAAATCCAAGTGAAAGGATAAATGAATCAAGAATTAGAAGGAATAAGAAGTGTCAACACATAAGAAGAAAAATGAGGAAGAAGAAACTTTGTAGAAGAATAAGTAAGAAGAAGAGGAGGATCAGAAGGAGAAAAATTAAGAAGAAAAAACTTTGAGAAATAAGAAGGGGAAAGAAGAGAATAAATAAAAAGAGGTGAAAAATAATAAGGCTAATGCTGAAACAAAAACCAAAGAAAAGGAGGAGAAAAACAAAGAAGCTCTACAAAAGTAGGAAGAAGAGAACTAAAAAAAATTGAGGAGCAAGTTACCAAGGATGTTGCACAGGAAGTAAAAGAAGTAACAAAGGCATAGGTAGAAGTAACTACAAAGGAAAAAGAGGAACTAGAGATTAATAAGAAGGTTGACATCATAATTTATACTTAGAAGGTTGAGCAGTAGAAGAAACCTATGAATCCAAAATAAGAGCATGAACAACAACCAATTCTTGATGTCCTATAGCCTTCCATCACATTTCAAGTCTCAAGATGGACACTGGGATGTGCATAGAAGAGGTGTCATAGAAAAAACCTCAAAAAACCAACCAAAGGTTATGAGATTTATATGTTTCACCTTTGTGATAAAAAACCTTCACACTCTTGGTCACACAAACCATGCAACAATTAACCCTAGCCATAGTTACTATGACTTCTCTCACTTTGACCACAACAAGTTAAGAGGTGTCACTTAATGTGACCCAACTAACACTATAAAATTAGATTAAAAGAGTGGTTTTATTTCAAGAGTCTATAAGGTAGAAGGCCACTCATATGGATTAGGATAATCTATAGCTAAGGGAGGAAAATGCAAATTTACATGCTTAGTTGGTCAAGGACATAAATATTGTAGATGACATTTTTATAGCACTAGTGGTACAAGTTCTTAGGATCCCAGGTGATGTTTGAGGAAAATTAAATCACTATTTTATTCATTTGAATCATCAAGGACTGGTTCATTGTGTAAAACCTTTAGTAGATTCAAATACAAGGTCAACACCTAAAAGTTGAAACAAAATCCATTTTTAATCTCCTCAAATAATATGATTAGGTGTTGGTCACTATTGTGAAATGAGCCACTTGAATTTCTCATATTAAACTAGACTAGAAATAATAGTTATATGATACTTAGGGAAAGGTACAACTATATTTGTCTAAGGAAGACAAGGATAAGACCGTAATAGAAGATCATACGACCATACCTGAGCACATGAATTTTTTTCTCAAGGAGTATTTTAACTCAAGATAAAATGTCATGAATTATATAATAGAATGAGATGCTTTATAGCACATTCATTGGTGTCTAAACTGAGTGATAGATAGATAGGTTGTGTTAGAGTAGGGTTTTTTTCCCATATTTATTTAATTATGGGATTTTTTTCCCTCACTTGGAGTTTTCTTACTTTCATGCATAATCTTGATTAGGTGTACATAGAGTTACATTTTGATTGGATGTATAAGTAACTCCCTTGACCAGTTATTCTAGGTATGAGAGTTACTCTTATATTATTGGATCTTTTACCACCTTTCTTGGAGGAGTTACTCATGCACTCCTATTTGTAAATCTCTCTTGGTGAGTTATTGTTCAATGAAAGATTGGTTTTGTCTCTTATCTTTTTTATGCAATATTCTCATGTATGTGATTTCATTTGCTTACATTATTGTTTTGTGTACTTTTTTAACTTGTAACTATCACAAACTTGGAGATCCTAGAATCCACTCTAATATAGTATCAGAGCTAATCCGGTATTTTATTATCTATTTTTTTATTTCTATTAGTTTCATTTGAATTGAGAGATTTATTATTTGCAAATAAAAGATAGTTTTCATTATTCATTGGTGGTTTAGTGTTTGTCCTTGGTAAAGGCATTTTTTTAGACTTAGTTCATTGGTAGCCATTACCATGTTTTTTTTGGTTTCTTTATGACTACATGTTCTATGTGATTTGGTGTATTTTATTTTAAAATAATTGCATGTCTCCATATAGCCTTGGGTATTATTTGTTTTTACATGATCGATATATGCACCATTAGCTTTTTAAACTTAACCTAGTCAACTCTTGTGTGTTATCTATTGCTACATCCAATCCTCAAGTTTGGTCTCCTATATTCAGTATTAGCATGGGTATTTAGCTTCATCTTGGCCTCAACTAGTTTTACATGTTTGGGAGACTGATTTATTGATTCTAGACCCTAGTTTTGAGTTGCTTCTAGGTGGCCCTTGGCTATGGTAATTTCACCTTATGAGTCCACTCTCATTATTTCTTAGTTATAAATACCATTATAAGATGCCTCTTTATAAAATTTCCAAAATATGATGAGTCTACTCTCGTTATTTAATCAATAACACATAAGACTCCTACAGTTTTAAAAGGCTTGAAAGTTTCTTCCAAAACAAGCTAAGTTTATTTAAAGTTTGCCGTAATGTTTTTTTTAAAAATATAACATATTGAATTACCCTTTTTTTAATATATTAATTTAAAACAAGGTCAAATAGGCTACTTTTATTTAAATACACAAGTAATGCATAAGAGGACTGATCAAGTTTAGCATTGCTAGTGGACATTTTTTGATTATATATATATATATATATAGAGTGGTCAATATTTTAAATATAAGTTTTTATTATTTAAAGCCTCTTCATATTTACACTAGATAAATACTGGAGGGTGAGGTTTGGTTTGGTAGATGGTAAAAATCCCTCACATTAAAAAAAAAATACTTCTCTATTTCTCTTGCTCACTTTGTGTACTAGTCTTAGATACATTTTTGGTTGAGCCCAACATCCTATCCTTGTCTTACAAATCATGTACTTATGACATTTACATTGGTTTCCCTAGAAGTATTCTTAGTTGTGCCAAACATCCTTTGAGTGTGCATTATTTGAAATATTTAAGGGTTTCACCATTTCATAGTTCAGGAGGGTGTACTATACTTTGAGTTACTCTTTCTTTCTGCTTACACTTTCATTTCTATAAAAATAACAACTTCAATTACAACCATTACACTTTTTTTCTACACAATGGATACAAGTTCAATTAATCCATGAATTCCATTTAATTACTATGAATGGAAAACCAAAATATAAATTATATTAATCATCGAGGGTTTACATCGTATTATAATGGGTAATAAAACTAAACTTGATAGAGAAGCAAAAAAACTTAAGTCATACAACCATTGTGATGAAGCCTATGGGTTACTATGTATTTTTATATCTCTTGGTCTTCTCTTCCACTTAAAACTTGCTAAATCTCCCAATGAAGTGTGGACCATCTTGGAAATTTTTTTTGAGAAGCTAGATGTGATGAAAGGTCATGAACTTAAAAATGAGCTTATCAATCTAAGTCTTAGAAACTTTCACACCCTTCAGGATTTCTTCACCAAGTTCAAGTATTTGAGATTTTAGTTAAAATAATGTGGAATATAAAATAAATATGACCAATTTATTCTTTATATACTCTCTAGGTTAGGTCCTAGTTACTCAGTCTTTGTCTCTACTTTCCATGCCACTAAAAATGCTCTAGGCACTACATGTAAAATTCCCTCTTTAGATACCTTTGTTACCAACTTAACTCAAGAATAAGACAAGTTAATATAGATGGGTGAAATGAATTCCTCAAAACTTCAATCCCTAATTATTTGGAATGGAAAATAGAAGGCTTCTAATAAAGAGAAGAAGAAAAATAACAAGGATCAAGAGAAGAAGAAAGAATCAACCTATGCCAAAACAACCACTGTAGCCCCTTCTTCCAATGACAAAACTAAGAAAGAGAAGGTTAAGTGTTCCCATTTCAATAAAAATGGGTATGCTGAACATAGGTGTATGAAGAAACAAATCGATCACCTAACTCATATTCTTTAAAATAACAACATAAGTGTTCATGAGTATATCAAGTAGAATTCATCAACTCAAAATTCTTCTAAGGTAAAAGGCAAAGGTAAAGAGAAGAAAAGTGCAAGGATCTTATAGTAGTTGAAGCTATAACCTCTTCATGGGCTATTAACTTGGGTGTTTCCTACCAGATGGGTTCTTCACAAGTTGAGTTTTCTTCCTTAGAGCTTTGTAACATGTCTTCTATCACTTTGAGTGATGACACTTGAGTAGAATTTTCAAGGAGAGGGTCTATTGAAATGGATGGAGGAACATTTAATAATGTTATAAGTGGACCATCACTTTCAACTAATCTCTTATCAATGTATTGAATCACTCACATCACTCAGGGCATAAGGGTAGAGTTTTCACTAGATCCAATCACAATTATAGAGTTGCATAATGATTCTATAGTAGTAGTAGGTAGGGTAAGTCACCAAGATAAGTTATATACCTTATCATATTTTATACCTGATTCTTCTCTAACTACATTTTTGACTCATTCAAATAGAGTTATAAAAAATTAACATGAGTGGTTTGGCCACCTCAACTACCATTGCCTATAACAACTCAACAAGAATGATATGATCATATGATTACCTTGTGTCCATTACTCTAAGGATCTTTACCAGTGTTTCTCCCTTGGGAAACATATCAAAGAGAAATTTTACAAAGGAAAAGCTTTGAGGGCTTCACAAGCATTAAATTTAATACATAATGAATTTCGGCATTTTCCCAGTCTATCTTTTGTAAGGGATAAGTATGTCCTTACCTTCAATGATGATTTCTTGAGATACACATGGTTTCACTTTCTTAGGTATAAATCTGAAATTTTCATCAAGTTTAGAGACTTAAACATTATTGTAGAGAAATAATCTAAGAAATTCATCAATATTACTTGAATAGATAATGGTGGTGAGTATGTTAATAATAGGTTTGAGCAGTTTTACACAGTATAGGGGATTGATTTACCATAGATAGTTTCTTACAATCCTCAATAGAACATAGTTACAAATGCAAGAACATGTCATTAAAAGATATGGCTAACTATATGATTCACTATAAATCACTTTCACCATAGTATTAGCTCAAAGCAATCAATTATGTTTGTTACATTCAGAATAAGGTTCCTCACAAAGCTTTAAAAGGTATAACTCCCTTTGAAGCTTGACATAATAGGAAACCCATAGTTGATCAATTTAGGGTTTTTATATCTCCAACTACGACACACATACCTAATAATAAAAATAAAGCTATGGAACCTCAGAGTAAGCCTTACATATTTGTAGGTTATCCAGATGGTATCAATGGGTATCACCTTCTTCATTTGACCACACATGAGTTATTCATCAAGAAAAGTGTTAAATTTTTGGAGAATCCCATAGAATTAACACTTGAAAATTATCCCACTTCATTAGACTCACTGTTATTTAATTTAAATGATTCATATTAGCTTGGTCACATTTCAAAGGTTGGGGACACTTTTTCTAATTTTGGTAGTGAGAGGAGTGATGGGGACTCATCTTCATCTACATATATTCACACTTCAAAGGATGGTGATTCTCTACCTAAATCATCCAATCTTGGTCCTAGTTGGGTTAGGTAGGCACTAAAGAGTGTAAGTACATGGGTTGGGGATTGTTTAGATGATAGGAATACATGTTCAGAGTTTCAGAGTGGTTCACATGCTTTTTATGTGTCTACCTCAGATATATAGAATTTTTAGGAGGCATAAAGTATTCTTGAGTGGGATTATACCATGCATGAGGAGTATAAGAATCACACTTTGGATTTGACACTTCTTTAGGGAAGAAAGATAGTTTGATACATATGCATATATTAAATTAAGTATGAAACAAATAGGTCTATTGACAAGTTCAAGGTGAAGTAGGTCACAAAAGGTTTCTCAAAGGTGCCTAACATCAACTGCATAGAGACCATTAAACCAATCACCAAAATGAACTTTGTTAGACTCACACTTTCTATTATCATATCCAATCACTGGGATGTTTATCAGATGGATGTGAAGAGTGACTTTCTTCACAGTGATCTTGAGGAGGAGATTTATATGGAACACCCTCCAAGATGTATTGAGGATTATTCCTTTGTATGCAGACTTTAGAAATCCATTTATGGCCTTAAACAAGACCCTTGGGCTTGGTATGCCAAGATGGATTCCTTTCTTCTTTTAACAAGATTCATTAGATGTCATTTAGATCTAAACATCTATCTCTTGTATTGAGATGATTCACTCTTAATCACTGGTAACTCTTCTTCATCCATTATAGTGTTGAAAGCAACTCTCCAATTTATGTTTTTCATGAAAAAATTGGGCTTGCTACATTGCTTCCTTGAATTTAGATTTCTTAGATAGACTTAGGGATCACTCTTGCACAACCTAAGTATGTTCTTAATCTACTTGTTTAGTTTCACATGGCTGATTGTAATCCAACTCCAACTCCCTTTCTATTTGGAGTCAAGCTTGAGGTAGATTTTACTTCACCTTTGGTCAATGCTACATCATATCAAAAAATTGTGGGAATCATTATCTACTTGAGATATACCAGACTTAACATATCATATGTATTGGGCCTGGTCTCTAGATTCATGTAGGAACCCCATGAGTTGCATTGGAAAGTAGATAAGAGGATATTACACTAAGTTTAGGGCACACATAGATTTAGGATTCATTATAGAGCTAGCACTAACATCTACTTAACTATCTATACTGAGTCAAGCTGGACTAGTAATATTTAGAATCATAATTCTAATTTAGGTTATAGTTTCTCTATTGGTTTAGGTCTAATTAGTTAGTCAAGGAAGAAGTAGAATAATATTGCTTTGTCATCTACTAAGGTAGATTGAAAGGGGTTTTTGATGCTACCATTAAGGCCATTTGGTTTTAGGGGATTCTAATAGAGTTTGATATATAGTTTAAATGACCTACCATCATTTACTATGATAACCAAATTAGTATTAAAATTTTAAGGAATCTGGTTTAGGAACAACAAACCAAACACATAGAGATTCACATGCAATTTATCATAGAGCTCATTTATGGAGACATCATTGATCTAAGATATTTCTAGGTGATAGAACAAACATCAGACATCTTCACCAAACCTTTCATAGAAATCAAGTATATTCACTTGCAGGCTCTTCTTGAGGTTTGGGATACTACAACATCATCTTTTGGGGTGGCCTTCTAGCCTCTTCTCTTTATGTATATATATATATATATATATATATATATTTTGGGGGGGGGTTGTTTCCTAAAAGTTTTCTTCTTTTCTCTAATATATGAAAGATTTATTTATAGAGGGGTACCTCATCAGGCCTAGTTATTGGGATCCTTTTTTTTTATGCTGCGCACCTAAGTTGTGCTTATGGGGGGGGGTGTTGGAGTAGGGGTTTTATTTTTTCCCATATTTATTTATTATGGTATTTTTTTTCCCTCACTTGGATTTTTCCTAATTTTATAGATAATCTTGCCTAGGTATACTTGGAGTTAAATTTTATTGGATGAATAGGAAGTAACTCCCTTGACTGACTATTCTAGGTATGAGAGTTACTCTTATATTATTATCTCTTTGACCACCTTTATTGGAGGAGTTACTCATGTAATTATATTTTTACATCTATCTTAGTGATTTATTAGTCAATTAAAGACTTGTTTTTTAATCTTATTTTGTTTATGTAATATTCTCATGTATGTGATTTCATTTGCTTGTAGCTATTATGTTGTGTATTTTCTTGACTCATGCCTATCATAAACTTGTGCATTCACTTGATCCATAGATCCTAGCATCTACTATGATAGGATGGAGGAAGTTTCATAACACATTCAGTGGAGGATTACAAAGACAAGGTTTATGATTGTGATCATAGAAGAGGAAGACATCCAAATAATCATGTAGAGCCAATACCTATTACATACACTAGTTAGCATGGTTTGGGATGAATTAGTTGATATAAAGCCATTTAATCAAAATATTTCACATCTAATCATCTAAATTATTGTGATTTTTGATGAGGCAAAATTCATTCCATCAACCTAGATCATAGAGGATCTACAAAATAAGAAGGTAACCAAAGTAATAGAGAAAGTAATCCAACCACAATAAATGCCTCTAACAACTAAATCTATAACTACATTATCTTCGCCTATGGTTTTCATAGCACCATCATCTTTGGTAGTAGAATCTCCTAACACAACATTGGTCACACCACCATCTTCGTAGCCTCATCCAACTCAAGTTGTGCACTCCATACCTCCACCTTCTCTTTAGATACTACAAGGGTCATTTTTGTAAATTTTGAAGAATGTGGAAGTAGGGAAGGCCATAACTATTAGACTTAGGGTTAGGATGGTTGAAAACTTGTAAAGAGTATCCTATTGGTTATATCAATTTATTAAAAACAAACAAGATTTGTAGATTAGTATGTTCCTTAGTTGAAAACCTAAAAGGGTGGTGAAGTAATGTGCAAGAGGTGAAAATTGGTAAATGTCAACTTGAGTGATTACCATAAGCAGTGTTTTTAGACTAACCCTTCAGTGTAAGAAATCCCACCAAATCCAACATTAGGAACACTTATTATGACTATATTAAGATGAGACAATTGTTTAAGTCTAAAAAAGTATTAGTAATAGACATAGGACTGTAAAATCATAGAGTATAGATGAATGACAACTATGCAATGTATAACATTTGTATAATGTATATCATTTTATATGTATTTAGGTTATATATCAAAAGACTATATAACATGAAAAGAATCCTTCAAAGGAAGAAATGAAATGTTATAATGTAAAGTGATAGAGCATAGTAGGTTCTATAAATATGGATCATATGTAAAGGAAAAAGGGTTATGAATGGTTTGAGATTAATATAGAGACCAATTCTTGGTTCTCTGAATGTCTTTGTACTTGTTTTGTGTGTAGTTGCATTCAATTATATTTGAATTTATTTAATAATATACTATTAATGAATTTTATAAACACTTAAGTCTACATTTATATGGATAATCATTAAACTCAAACAAAATAAATACTTAGCTTTTTCAATAATTTTTTTTGAATCATGAACCTATATTCAACTTCACACAATAATAAACATTATCATGTTCTGATTAGTTTTTCATTAACCTCAACTAACAATGATGTGATGAGCATGTATTTTTCAAACATATCGATATGGTTACCTAAATAGAGAGATTTGGAATGATGATTGGATGAGATAATTCAAAATTTTACAAAAGAGGAGGCAAAGAGAATGAGAAGTTCTGAGAGAGAGTTATAACTAAGCATATGCATGTAAAAATATATGAAATATTTCGGTGTGAATTATTTTGGTTGATACCTACATGTTTGTCACAAATTGAATACTATTACATTAATCTGAGATATATAGAGCACTTGGATTGAGGAAAATATATAAAAGCTATGAAACCTAGATACTAATTAGACACATGTCATATACCATTGGCTAAATACTACTATTGATGGATACATAATTAATTTTGTCATGCAAGCATAAATTAAATTTGAAGATGTGTAAGATTTATTCATAAGAGGAATCAGAGGTAAATTTATGTAGCAAGTACCTATTATGCTTAAATTTTGGTTGTGGATAAGGCCATGGTGCATATCCTAGATAATATGAAGTAGTCACTTTAGGAATTATGGGGATGAGTGAAAAAAAGAAGTGAATGATGAATAAATGAGAGGAGAAACTTGAACCTAAATCTAGAAGATGGAGGACATAGAGAAAAAGGATAAGATGAGAATTTTAGGGCTTCATAAGGAGCTATAACAATAAAGGAGATGGAATAAAAGGAATAACCTAAATGTAGCTACAAGTCAGAGAAGAGTAGAGAGTTTACAAGATAAATAAGGAATGGGAGTTCAAAGAAGAGCTATAGATTATGGAGATTATGGAGACAAGAAAATGAGAGGGTTTGAAAGGGGATAAGGTGCCAGAGAGAGCATAGATATGTATATATATATTGGAAAATAAATTCAGATGATATGGAAGAAAATGAGGAGAAAGAGAGTGGAAAGATAATAGAGTAGGTAGAGTGGTTAGAAGGTAGTTTTAGGTTGTAGTTGCAAGGGATAATATTATTTGGAGAAGAGAAGGAGAAATATTTTGAATAAGTTATGCTAAGTCATAGGAATAAATCAAGTTCAAGTTAAAATGAGGAAAAAGTCACAAATAATGATCATTTAGTTTATGGGTATGCATCCTCTGTGCCTATTTTATCAACAAAGAGAAGAAGAAAAAAGTGTAAAAGCTAGTAAATATAGTAAGTGTTTTAACTATTTCATAGATAATTTTGGAAGACTTAGTGAATACCCTAAGAACATGTTAGATAATAATAAATGGAATGAGGCTAGTTTTTAGCTTGCAACAAGTTTACGATGCATGTAAAGTCTAATCCATAGTAACAAATGGTTTTAGGTGTGAGTGTAGGAAGCATGGATCTCAATATGGTAGTTTTTGTTACCTTACCACCATATGATGTGTCTTCTAATTATGAGAAATATATGTTAACTTACAAGATGAAATGGTAGGTTAAAGGTGCAGCTACAGAGGATACAAAGAAGTGAAAGCTCATAGGATCCTTAATAGATAGAGCTATAGAATTAATGTATAAAAGGGATGCTACCAAATCAAGCCTTCAAGAATTAAAAGATCAGTTGATAAGAGAATTTAAAATAAATATATGTGTGAGTCAAAAAATCTAGGACTTGAAAGGGATTCACCAAAAATTAGGTGAATTAGTATGAGACTATGATCATAGGTTATCTAATATGATGAACCTAGTATACTTTCTATTTTAGGATACAAATAATGTTTCATGGTTTGTTAAAGGACTATGACCTTAGATTATGTTTGTAATTGCTCAAAATTAGTTCACTAGAAAGGCAAATACTTAGGTATCTTCACTCTGAGTAGAGCATATAGAGGACTATGGGGATAGTCTGTAGCCTACTATGAAAATTGATGCAAAGATAAATATATTTTGTGAAATATGGATGAAATGCATGAAAGTAACATGACTAAAGAGGGGAACCATAGGAATGACAAACTAAGACTCAAAACTAAATTCTATGAGATATGTCATTGCAACTAAAAATGTCATCTCCTATAACAATACATATAAAAACCTCATAATATTTATTATAATTTATACATATAAAAATTACCAAACCATCCAATAATTGAAGGAATACATCAACAATAATGTCTCTATAGTATTGGTGTAGCAAACTCCCTCAATAAAACTATGGGTTCCAAACCTAGATGTAAAACTAACAACTACAATGCTTCTCTTAGATGGGTTCCAACCTCACCTAAATATTAGCTTCACAACCTAGTAGGTTTGACACTATAGTCTTTTCAGTACTTGACAGGATGGAATCCTCCACCCCATCAGTATCAACATCCATGGAATAATGTGTTGCCTTAACAATAATAATCAATATGTGCCCCCTATTTTGCCTAAAGAATTTGGAGGATATGATGGCCAACAACAACAAGGGTGGGGATCCCCATAGACATAAGGAGGATATGATGGTAGGTAGTGTTGTAGCTATATATTACACCCTAGGAGAGGGTGTTCAGTCCTCTCCCATATTTGGACAACATGAGATTACCTCTAGTCATGTGGGTTGCTTATAGAGGTAAACCTATAGGTTAAAGGGATATCTCCATTAATTAGTCTCTTAAGATCACACACTACACTAGATCAATAACTTGGGGGGGGAGGTGAAAAGGGAAGAAGGTATTAAAAATTAAACCTATACTAGTGAGGTATACCAAAAGATTAGTCCATAAGCATACTTGCATATATACTAAGAATGAAGATTACCAAAACTAACATCAACTCTATGGCCTTCTAGCATTGGTATTTCTTATAGAGGTAGATTGTTATGCACATCTAAAGGTGGGTGAAAATAAGGTTAGATAATGGACACTACAAGTCTCTATCACACTACAATATACACTCAATAAACATATACACTTTATAAGACTTGATAAAAGAGATATCCATCACATAAAACATACAAGGGTAGCATGGAAGCAAGGAGAGCATATTCATCACTTAACCTCTGAGTACACCACTTAACACACTTAGGAAAAATATTTTAGAGATAAATTAAAATTTAGATGTATTATTTAAAGGACAAAACAAGGTGCCAAACTAGTAGGGCTTCACCATACTAGGTGTGTACTCCTTACAATTGCCAAAAAAACATGCATTTATAGAGAATATGAGAAGACAGAGGAGAAGAGAAGTGGAAGAGTCACAATTCCATGTGTCCAAATATATAAAACAATTAAAAATGAAGTGAATGAAAATAGGTCAATTATTCCTCTTTGACAAGTATCCATCACAAGTATGACATCTTCCCTCAATCTGGCATAGAGACTCTTCACCTTCCTCTTTGAAACTGTCTTGATGATGAAGAATTAAATTTATTTTTAAAACTTACATAGGGATATTTGAAACATTTTAAATATGATTATAAGGTGGAATAATGATGGTAAAAGTCATCATATGCCTCCCTAGATGATATATTTCTTCTTGACACTTGTGTTCACTCACTAACAATCACTCGTTAGCCTTCATCAGCTTGTCTTCACACTTGTTGTTTGAGTGACCTATAGTTACTCATGGAAATGACTTGTAGAGGTGTTAAGAAAAATATTAAAGACATATTTTTCATTTTTTATATCAAATAGACTTACATATCTTCATTGTCACACTTCTCACTTTCCCCACTAGGAAGTCATTTCATTCTCACTATCTTGTTTAGGACTGCCTACAATGATAGGTTTAGCAGAGATATTTTATTGTATAAATATTATGAGAGATGGATATAAGGGGATAAAACAAGCCCCCATGGAGCTCCTAAAATTATTATTTCTCAACCATCCAACTCTACACCTATATAAAAATTCAAATCTTGTAGAAAACCTTGAGTTAGGGCTATCCATATAAGAGATAGTACAAACCAAATAGGTGATGAGGGTCCTAGAAGAGTGTTATAGATTTAAAAACTAGTTTCAAGACCAATTAACTCTATTTTTATGAAAATTATTTCATGTCTTCTCCATTATGTTTGTATAAGGGTTTTAGTAGGGTTCCAAGTGCCTTAGACTATTAAGGATTGTTCATAAAATCCTAACATTAAAACTTTGAACAAATCAAACTAAGTTTGAGATAGATACTCCCTTCAACTATTCCCAACTCCTTAGGGTCTCATCAAAAGTGTCCATACTGGTGTGAACAAAATAAAGTGAACCTTGAGCCCTTATAGTGCATTTTGAGTAGGCCAGATAAGGAAATAGGATTGAATAACCGCCTAGGGATACTTCCATAAAAAATAATGGATTCAACCTATCTTAAAATTCCCTCTAAATTTTCTCAAAAGTTTTTTAAAGCTCTCATGGTCATATAGATGAAGTTGACAGTCCTTAGCGTATAGGCTTAGTTTTAGGCCTAAATACCTAGACTGAGTGTGATTGAGTATGTAACCCACCTATAGGTTTCTAATAACTATAGAGGTCTCCTACCTTCATCCTAACTATAAAAAACATCCTAATTCTATTAAATTTTTTATTTTTCATCTATGTTCAATGGTCTACATGCTATCTTGTTATTAGAGTGCTCTTTGTTTAAGGTAGAACAAAGAGCATCTCTTCTATCTATTTAAATCAGATGAGATCATGAAATGATAGATTAGGTCTTGATAGTGATCTTAAATAAGTTTAAAGTATTTATAATCTTTTTAACACCCTTAAACGACATAAACTCCCCAAGACTAGTTGTAGGATTGATGACTACAAGTGGCACTCAGTTTGACTAGGTACGAGGGTAGAAGCCTGTGTGATCAACTTATGCTCTATTTATCTATTTTTAAAAACCAAATGAGAATTTTATATTATTAAATTTTAGGTTGATTTGATAATATCCATATCTATCTCTACCCACAACTTGCAACCTCTTACTCAGACTGGTCTACTAAATGTTCCTTGACTATGTCACTTGTAGGTGATAATTAGGAATAGTTTAACATGATTATGTAGGTGTTTATTAGTCTAAGCATGGTACTTACCTCACCTCCTCAAATTTCATCAAGATAATTTTGAATCTATATACAAACATCTCTATCTATTATCTAATCTTGTATCTCCACTTAGCTTAGACTGGTCTGTAGATTTAACTTTAATTGAAAGTGCACATTCCAAGGAGATTATGAGACTTGTAGGTGTTTGTTTCATGCATTGAACATTATGTCAGAGCTTCATCATCCCTTGATATCACTAAGCACCATTCCACACCTATTTATATCACTTCATACCTTATAACTATGTTCCAATCAATGTACCATAATGCACTTAGTTGTATTTCACACTCTAGACTTAAAACATTATAGTTTTTACTGAGTGCTTATAGTGGATATTTGATAGAATTAAAAATTCCTTTACATTGCTTTCCCTTGACCAAAACCACATTTTTTCATGTCCAAATGTTACTATCATGTCTAGGCTGAAAGAATGAATACCTAATATTTACTTAGACCCCATGGATTCTCATCACAAGATATCACTAGACAAGGCAAAATCTCTTTTTAAAGATATTAAGTTAATGAGTTTCCATATGCAAGTTTCCCACTTTTTGAACATGACCTTGAGTATAAAAATTATAAAAATGATATCCTTTATGATCTCAGGCCTCATTAAAGGTTTCAATTGGCCTTAAAACACCTCTAGAGCATTTTCAACATTCTACCTTAGACCTCCTACACAAGCCTATAGGTTGCTACTATATTGAAGTATGATTGTGTTCATGAAACTTCTTTAACTCTACTTGGTTTCAAATCCTTTACACATTCATTAGTCTATTGAATTTTCCTAGACCATCACCATTCTAAAAAGGAAGGTGAGATAAGTGTATTAGCTTTGATCTAAAGCCACTATGAGAGGATAAACCACTACACCTAAAAATAACATATGTAGATCATTGATATATTTTCATCTCCCAACTCATGAAGCAATATTGCATGCATTTTATGATCACACATGAAAAATAAGTTAGATAAAACATGGAGAGGAATGAAATACTTTTCAAGATCATGTATAACACTTATAAATATCATATCAAACAAACAAATGAGAAAACCTACAGGTGATAGGAATGTGAAGTCAATTTTGAGTCATTGTCCTTATTAGAGTTTGTTCATGAAGCACACTTCATAAATATAAAATATATGGCCATTTATTTGAAGGACATAAATATTAATTTAATCCCCCAAATGGATTATTCTCAATTCTTCGCCTCCAATCCATACCCATAAGAAATTGGTTGACTAGTCTTGATTTGCACAAGAGAGCGAGGAGAGAGACAAAATGGTTTTCTCCATTTTTGGACTTGTAAAGGAAAAATGATCATGAAGATGAATTGTGGGGATCTAAAATGACATTTATTAAACTTACACATGTACCAAACCTATCTTATAGTCTACCACAACCTCAAAAACTCCTCTTTTTACAATAGATCTTCTTATTTTCAATGTTTAATCCTACCAAATTTAGTTATAGAACTAAAAAATGATAATTTATGATATCATACACATTGAATAACATATTGACACACTTGTCTTAGTAATGAAACCCTAAAATTCATCCAAACAGCCCAAAGGTGGCATGATATGACATGAGGTGAACTATACAAGCATGACTAAGGTTAAGACATATTATTTGACCTATTTTAAGACCATGGTGGACATTTATCAACCTAGGGGACATATGGAAGTTTTAAATTACATGGGGATTGAATTATTTGACTAGGGGGTCAAATTAGTCAACATTTTAGTAATTTAATAAGGGTAGCATGATTGTTATGCTAAGGATCAATTGCCTTCTCCTATCTATTGGGAAATTGAGTCACATATACATCACATTTGACCTTGACAAGCCTCTGATTAGACACAAAAACACACACCAAATATAAAATTAAAATAACACACAAAGCAAGACAAAGACACACTTGTGTTCTCACGAACACTTAGGGAAATACAAACAACACTTAAGCAAACTAAGTATGTAAAAACTAATATTGAAACAATTTTATCCTCCTAGATCAAAGGGGAAATTATTACCATATCTTACTCCATGAGATAGATGAATGCATGTGTCAAGTTGAAAATTAAACATGGGCTTTGATGTCTTTAACTTTTTGATGCTTGCCAACCACTTTGACATGACCTTCAATGAAATCAAGGTAGATTCAAATAGATCACCTATGAAAGTGAAATATTCAAGCACTTGAATAATATCAATATTTTCATGATACTCCTCAACTGAAAATTGCAATGGTGCTTCAACAAGGCATGTTTTCTTGACCTCCATGGTACTCTCAATGAGATCAAGTTTCTTACCAAATGCAAGTTCATCAAGATCATCAAGGATATTTATGTATTCAATCCAACATTGGTCATTTTACTTTATAAAGACATCTTTATCTACATTTTTGTGCACTTGAACTTTCATTTTACAAAGTTATTCAAGTTCTTCAAATAGTTCAATCTATTGCAACCAATCATCTTTTCTCTCTTTATCCTTAAGAAATACAAACTCTTCAAATTCATCCTCTTAATCATGCTCATGACTATCATAGTCATCATATGTAGCTTCATGATATTCCTCAAGACATATTTGTTCAATAATAATATTATTTTCCTTTTGAACAACCTCATCTTGTTCTCCTTCAAGGACTAGAGTTTCAGAGCATTCATATTCATGGAACATTTCTTGATAAGTCTACCACATACCTTGATCAAGCTCCTGGCAAAAAATTGCAACTTCATCTATATATTGTCTTTCTTAGCTAAATAAGGATGACATGTTCTTTTTCTCACCAAGTGGGGTCCCTATGATGAACTCTTCTTCACCATCACTTGAAACATGTTGGCCTGTTAAACATTGAGCTTGTTCTTCCTTATTGGCCTCCCATAAAATGGGTTCTCCTTCAAGAGGAGATGAGGTGGGAGGGTGGTAGATTGGTGCATGGTTTGGAGAGAGAGTAGGGGGAGTGGTGGAGGGATAATGAATGGGAATGAGGATGGAAGGAAACACTTGAAAGAACTCTTAAAGGGAGTGAAGGTTCTGCTAAACCATACACATGTCACTTTCCTTAACAAGTACCTCATGAGTCACATTATCTTCTTGAAACTCCACCACAGATGAAACTTCAAACTTCACTTCCTCAACCAAGGCCTCTTTTTAATGTTTAAACTCTTCTTGTATGGACTTAAAATATGGTCTAGTTGTAATATTTTGAAGAAAAGGCAATGTGATTTGACCATACACTAAATTTTCATTTTTATCATCACATACTTGGTTCCAAGTTGTAACTTTGAGGATATTAGTATCTTTTAGAGATTGGATTGGCTCTTCATGAGGATAAGGAATATGATATGATTGACTTAGAATATAGGAATAAATTGAGGATGGGAAAGACAAACTTGTTATTAAAATATATTTTCACTTTTTTCATAGTTTTCATGAGGTCTTTTAATAGTTATAAGTTGTCTCCTAACCTCTTGGCTTTCCCACCTTGAAAGCCTATCAATACACCATTGAATGTAACATATAATCTCATGAAATTATTCAATAATAACATGATTAAATTATTATTTAACCAAATTCCACTTTCTCATCAAGAATTGGATAGACTTTCTCATTATTTATATGAAATACATAGGGATCACATCCAGCTCTTGATCCCATTTCTTCATCATTCCTTCTAATTATATAAATTCATGAATGAGTACTAGAAAGGACTTCACTTGATTTGGAATTGGAAGATGAGGATAGGATATTTGGTATTGACCTTGAGGATGTTGCATAGGAGTTTAGTGGGATGAATAAGGTTGTTGGGGAGGAATACTTTCAAGAACATGCCTCCTATGAGCTTGTATCTCTCCTTGGAGAACTTACATCTTAAGGGATTGGATATATTTTTAAAGGGACATAAATATGCCTCTTTGATATACTTATTCATAGGATTTTTCACAAAAATCTTGAACAACCTCAAGACTATATGAAGGAGTAATAGGTTCATTATATGGTGGATAAAAACTTTGATAGGTTTGTGTATAGCAAGAATTCTCAACATATCCAACAATATTAACCTCATAAATATAATGAAACATAAAAAATTATAAAAATATTTTGAAAAATTACTTTGATCTAATTAACAACTAGATGATGCATTTGGTGTCACCATTAGTGTTTGCTTGCATGCTTGCAAAGCTGATAGTAAGAAGAACACACCAACAATTCTTATACTCTTTTAGACCTTAGTCCCACCAGGCATGATAAAACTATTGTATACAAATATTATACCATAGGAGAGGGTTTTAAATCCTCCCCCATATTTATACAACATGGGATTACCTCTAGGCCTATGGGTTGCCTATAGTAGAGGTAAACCTCTAGGTTAAAGGGCTAGCTCCCTTGATTAATCTCTTAATCTCACACACTACACTAGATAAATGACTTGGGGGGGGGGCGAAAAGGGAACAAGGTAATATAAATTAAACCTATACTAGTGAATTGATATACCAAAATATTAGTCCACAAGGACACTTACATATACACTAAGAATGAATTTACCAAAACTAACCTCAACTCTATGGCCTTCTAGCATTAGTATTTCTTATAGAGGCAAATTGCTATACAAAACTAAAGGTGGGTGAAAATAAGGTCAGATAATGGAAACTAATAGTCTCTCTCACTTCAAGATATACTAAAAAATAATATAAACTTTATAGGACCTTATAAAAGAGATATCCATTACATAAAACATACAAGGGCAACATGGAAACAAGGAAAGCATATTCATCACTTAACCTCAAATTACACAACATAATACACTTAGGAAAAATATTATAGATATAAAATAAGATTCAGATGTATTATTCATAGGAAAAGACAAGGTTCCAAACCATGAGGGATTTGCCATATTAGGTGTGTACTCCCTACGATTGCCAAAAAAGGCATGCATTTATAGAACATATGAGAAGAGAGAGGAGAAGATAAATTAAAGAGTGAAAATTACATGTGTAAAAATATATAAAATAGTTAAAAATAAAGTTAATGAGGTGTAAAAGAGGTCAGGAAGTCCTCTTAGACAAGTGTCCATCATAAGTATGACATTTTCCCTCAATCTAGCATAGAGACTCTTTACCTTCTTTTAAATTGTTTTGATGATGAAGAATTCAATTGAATATTTGAAAATAACATAGGGATATTTTACACATTTTAAATATCATGAACATAATGGTAAAAGTCATCATACACCTCCCTAGCTGATAGCTTTCGTCTTGACATTTGTGTTCTCTCACTAACAGTCACTCATTAGCCTTCCTCAGCTTGTCTTCACATTTGTTGTTTGAGTGCCCTGAAGTTTCTCATGGAAATTAATTATATAGGTGTTATTACACATATATAATACATATTTTTCCTATTTTTATAAAATAGACCTCTAAAGCTTCATTTTCACACTTCTCACTTTCCCCACTAGGTATTCATTTCATTCTCAATGTCTTGTTTAGGACTGCATGTAGTGATAGGTCTAAAAGATAGCTTTTATTGTAGAAATATAATTAGAGATACATATTATGTATTGAAACAAGTCCCCATAAACCTCATAAAATTAGTCTCACTCAACCATCTAGCTATGCACATGTAGAACACTTCAAATCTTGTAGAAAACCTTGAGTTAGTGTTGTCCATACAAGAGACAATATGGACCAAATATGTGATAAGGATCATAAAAGAGTGATAAAAATTACCAAAATAGTTTCAAGACCAAATTAATCTCTTTGGATTAAAAATATTTCATGTCTTCTCCATCAGGTTTGTATAAGGGTTTTAGGAGGGTTTCAAGTGCCTTAGACTGTTAAGGATTATACATAAAATCTTGGCATTAAAAATTTGAAAAAAGCTGATTGATATTGAATTAGAGACTCCCTTAAAATATTCAAAACTCCTTTGGGTCTCATGCATAATTTACATACTGGTGTGAATAAAAGAAAGTGACCCTAAAGCCCTTATAGTGCATTTTGAGTAGGCTAGATAAGGAAATAGGCCTGAATGACCAACCTGGGGATACTTCCATATAAACCAATGGCTTTAAAATATCTTCAAATTACCCTTGAATATTATTAAAAGGTATGTAAAAATCTCATCCTCATATATATGAATTTGATAGTCCTTAGGGTATAGGCTTAGTTCTAGGCCTAAATACCTAGACTAAGTGTGACTACGTATTTAACTCACCCATAGGTTTATAATGACTATATATGTCTCCTATATGAATTTTAAACTTCATCCTAACTATAAAAAACATCTTAAATTCATTCTAAACTTTGTTTTTCATCCACTCATTATTATGTTCAATGGCATGTAGGCTATCTTGTTATTAGAGTGCTCTCTATCTGATATAGAACATAGAGAATCTCTTATATCTATTTGAATCAGATGAGAAAAGATATTTTAGGTATTTATATTGATATTTAATAATTCTCAAGGCTTGAAAATATTTTTAACACTCTTAAACAACTTGAATTCCCCAAGACTAGTTCTAGGACTGATGACTGCATGTGGCACTTAGTCTGGCTAGGTATTAGGGTAGAACCCTATATGATTAACTTATGATTTGTTTTTATATTTATAAAAACCACATGAGAATTTTATATCATAAAATTTTAGGGTGATTTTATCATCTCCATACCTATCTCCATTGACAACTTGTAACTTCTTATTCAGAATAGTCTATTGAATGTTGCTTGATTGTGTCACCTATAGGTGACAATTAGGAATAGTTTAACATGATCTTATAGGTGTTTATTAGTTTGAGTATGGTACTTACCTAACCTAAAATTTCATTAAGATAAGTTAAAATCTAGATAAAAACATCTATGTCAATTAGCTAAGCTTGTATCTCCAATTAGCTTAGATTGGTTTGTAGATTGAACTTCAATTGAAGATGCACATTCCAAGGTGATTATGAGACTTATAGTTGTTTTTTTCATGCATTAAACATTATTTAAAACCTCAATCTTCCCTTAAGATCATTGAGGACCATTCCACACCTTCTGATCTCACTTCATGCCTTATAACTATGTTCTAATTAATATACTATAATGCACTTAGTTATATTTCACACTCAAGACTCAAAACACTGTAATTTTAATTGAGTGTTTATAGTGGAGACTTAATGGAATTAAAAACTCCTTTAAATTACTTTAACCTAAACAAAAACACATTATGTCATGTCCAAATATTACTATCATGTCTAAGTCAAAATAATTAATACCTAATATTTACTTAGACCTCATGGATTCTCATCACAAGATATCACTATACAGGGCAAAATCTCTTTTCAGAGATATTATGGTAATGAGTTTCCATAATAAAATTTCTCACTTTTGAAAATGAACCTGGGTTTGACTATGTGTATAAATTTCATTATTATCCCAAATGATATAATTTATTCTCTCAGGCCTAGATGAAGGTTTCAATTGGCCTTAATACACCTCTAGAGAATTTTTAACATTCTGCTTCAGACCTCCTACACATTCCTATAGGTTGTTACTATATTGAAGTATGATTGTGTTCATGAAACTTATTTAACTCCACTTAGTTTTAAATCCTTTAGACCTTAATTTGTCAATTTAATTTACCTATACCATCACTATTCTCAAAGGGAAGGTGAGATATGTGTATTATCTTTGATCTAAAGCCAGTGTGAGAGGACAAAATACTACACCTAAAAACATTTGTAGACCATTGATATATATGCATCTCCCAAATCATGAAGTGATATTTCATGCCTTTTATGATCAAATTATAAAAATAGGTTAGATAAAACATGAAGAGGAAGGAAATACTCTTCAAGATCATGTTTATCACTTAGATACATTAGGTCAAAAAACATGTGAGAAAACTTGCAGGTGATAGGAATGTGAAGTTAGTTTTGAGTCACTATCCTTCTTAGAGTTTGTTTATGAAGCACACTTCATCAATATGAAATATATGGACATGGATTTTAAGGACATAAATATTAATTTAATCCCTCAAATTCATTCTTCTCAATTTTACCCCTCTAATCTGTACCAGTAGAAAACTGGTTGACTAGTCTTAACTTACACAAGAAAGCGAGGAGAGAGACAAAATAATTTTCTCCATTTTTGGAATTATAAAGGAAAATTGAGCATGAATATGAATTATGAGTATTTTAAAGGAGAATAATTAAGATTCCACACATGAAAATCCTATTTTACATTTTGTATAACCTTAGAAACTCCTCTTTTTACAAGATATCTTCTTGTTTTCAATGTTAAACCTAACACATTCAATTACATAAATTAAAATTGAAACTTTATGAAATCATACACATTAAATAACATCTTGACACACTTTCATTAGGAAGGACACCACACAATTTATCCAAGTGACCCAAAGGTGGCATGATATGACATGAGGTGAACTATACAAGCATGACTACGTTTAAGACATATTATTTGACCTCTTTTAGGACCATGGTAGGCATTTATCAACCTAGGGGAGCTTGTAAGTTTGAAATTTCATGGGGGGATGAATTATTTTACCAGGGTATAAAATTAGTCAATAAGTAGTAACAAGGTTAGGGTATTTAGTAAAAGATAAGGGGGATTTAAAGGTGGGTACCAAGGTTGTAATTACAGACCAAAAGAGAGACATGGTTTTTAACTGATTATCTATTATTTATGTGGAGAATACAATAAATTCACACAAAATTATCCAACCAATCTTTAGAGATAGGTATACTATGCATATTGTTGAATTCCCAAGGCATCACCACATAAAATATTTCCCTATGTTAGAAAAGAAAAAAAATAAAAAACTAGTGTGAAATGTAAATATGTCAAATTCATACCCAAAGGATATTATGTTCATGTAAGCCATCACTCAAAATCAAAAAATAGATAAAGGATTATAACCCTTAGAGATGCCAAAATATTATAAAATTATAAAGGTGTAGTAATAAAAATATCCATATCCTATAAGGGAAAAGGTTATTGCATAATATACAACACCAGAATACATCTGAATATGATGTTGAAGTCATCGATACATAGATGCATGGTCTATTTGTACATATTATGAGGTAGGATGGATTAGTTATTACTTTAAAATATCTCCTTAAATTTTTAAGTACTCTGCATAATGAAGATATATTAAATAATATCACAAACCTTCTACATAATTTATTAAATTATGCACAAAGAGGTCAATATTTCACTAATAAGGTACTAAGGTGTGTAAATACAAATAAGCCATGGGATGTTTAGTATTTAATGGTTATCAAATGGTATGGGTATGAATTTATAAATGTTTGTTTTTAACTTTGGAATTATAGTAAATATCATCCTTCAATTGACATGGGAATCCATTAGATGATCTACTCTCAGTTACAACCTAGTTACTTTGAGTCTCATAGACTACAAAAGGGTAAAAACTATTGGGAGACTTGAGGATGTATAAATTAGAGTTATTGATATAAGTATTAGAGGTGAATTTAAAGTCATAGATATGAAGACCTATGAAACACACTACCTTACATTGAATGGTAAAAAGTGGGCATGTGATGGTCAAATGATTATTAACACAATGTGTAATCAATTGGAAGCACACCAATGGGGATAATATTATCATCATACCCATAAATAAATATAATATAAATTCTTATATATTTCACAAATATCTTAAATCACCCTATACCTATGGGGATAACAACTGGTTTAAGGTTGACACAAAGCCTAAGCACAATGCACTGCAAACTAGAGAGTTCAAAATTTTCCATCCAAAAATAGAACCAATTCCATAGTTACAACAATGAGATCCATATTAATTTATACCTATAATAACAAAGTAATAAGTTCCATGGTTCCATAGTTCCATATATGGGAATTCCAGTCTCCATTTGTGCGATCACCAATGAGGTTTGATGTATATTTGTTAATCAAGTGAGTATGACAGACATGGATTACACCAAACCAATTAAAGAAGGTGATTAGATGTAGAATTCACATATTTAGTAAGAAATGATTTATATATCCATATGTTGAATTAGGTGAGAGGTGGCCATGAGGTGAGACTAATGCAAATGGTTTTTACTATAGAATAATAATTACCTCAATAATTTACAACCAAAGACTTGGGCCAATTTATTTACAAATTGGAGAAACATGTTCTAAATGTAGATCAATGAGTCATTACATTGAATTATTCACTAAAAGGTGTTATTTTGACATGGTGGGAAGTACATATTTCAAATTAGTTTCACTAGGAAGATGCTTGTAAATCATAATGAAATTTATTTCAAATAAAACCTGTGATATTGAATTAGTGGCCATTTTACCTATAAGTATAATGTCTTGAAATTCATATTCAAAGATGTATTGATGTATCGTATTCATAGGGTTTAGAACCTAGATACTAGGTATATGTATTCAGGTATACCCTAAAACCTCTTCTAATAGCCTGATACATGCACTAGGTATGTAGGCAAGAAATTAAGATTTGGCCATAAGTCTAGTAAGAATTTATTCAAATATTTGTCTTTGAGGATGATAATCCCATGGTACAATAATATATTCATAAGCTAAAGTTGTTTTATGTCATGGGTGAGTAGAGGATCTAAGCCATGCACAAGACTACTTTTCATAGGAAGAAGTAACTATAGACTTGAACATAACTCTCAAAAATTACAAGGCTAGTAAGTAAAAAGAGTAGTTTCTAGTGAAACCTTGAAATAGTATCATGTACAATAGAGAATAGACAAACTCCAATAAAAGTGACGAGGACTTGGATTTGAAGGGTTTATTTAAACCTAAGAGAGAGGCAAAAGAACCAAAAACCAAAATTGTAAAGCAAATTGAAGATGCATAGTTGAAAAATTAACGTATTTAAGATCAAGAAGGGTAGAGAACATTATGAGAATCTATACCAAGTGGGTCCAAAAAGATATATCAATAAACATTAAATAAACTAGTAGGGAACATTGGTACTGAGTCTATACTAAAGGTTGTGACTTTGGGTGACTATTAGACATAACAAGAGATATCAAAATGTCTTAAATTATTGAAAAACTATCAAGATGTGTTCCTAATGAAGTTTTTATAAGTCAAAGGTGTAATCCCTTCTTTTTTTAAATATTCACATAGAACTCAAAGAGTGTGCACGACTAACCCATAGAGCTTAAATCCTAATATGAAGCTTAAAGTTAAGGCTAAAATTGACTAGATGAAAGAAGCATGGATTATTTATTTGGTAGAAAAAGTAGGCTAGGTAATTCTAATGGTAGTTCAACCCAAAAATTTAGGGTAGATCCAAGTCTATGGGGACTAAAGGGTATTGAATGATGCCTATGTTAATGACCCATTTCTAATTCCCTTCATAAATAAAGTTATAGAGTTAGTTATAGGCACAAAGTCTATTCCTTCATATATGGCTTAAGTGGATACCATCAGATACTAATCATAATTGAAGATTAGGCTAAAACTACCTTTGCAACAAATGGGCTCCTTCACATACAAGGTAATGCCATTTGGTCTAAATAATGCTCCTTATATTTTCTCCAGGGTTGTGGTCACTGCATTTAAATATTTCATCCAAGATTTTTGGAAGTCTATATTGATGATTGGGACATATTATCATTATTTAAAGAATACCTATCCAAATTGTGACTTATGTTAAAACTATGTTGAGTTATGTACATCTCTTTGAATTTGAGGTGTTAATTCTTTACACCATTTGGTGTTCTCTTAGGTCATATAGTATACAATGATGGTATTTTGGTTAATAAAAAAAAAATCATAGTCATTGTGAGTATGAAACCTCTTGAAAAACCTCTTGAAGTGCAATCATTTATGGGACATATAGGATATTATCACAAGTTCATCAGATGGTATGCAACTATATCGACTCCAATGGAGAGACTAATGCATAGAGATATAAGGTTTGAAATGACTAATGAGTGTCAAAAATCTTTTGTGGATTTGAATAAGAGGTTGATAATAACCTAAACATTGGTATTTATTTATTGGAGTAAGAAATTTCATATGCATGTAGATGCTTCAATAACTACAGTAGGAGTTGTATTGGCTCAGATAGGATAAGGAGGTTTGGATCACCCCATTCACATTACAAGCATAAAATTGTTAGCAACATAAAATAATTACACTACTATAGATCTAGGGTCCCTAGATATGGTCTTTGTGATACAATTTTTTTATCCATTACCTCTTAGAAACACCATTTGAATTCTTTAAAAACCACCAAGCTCTATAATATCTAGTGAATAAGTCCATGTTAGGTGGAAGGATTTCTAGGTGGCTAATGTTATTTTAAAAATTATAATTTAATATCAATGTTAAACTAGGAAGAGAAAATATGAGACCAAAGTGTCCTATCTAAATAAGGAGTGGTGAGTATCCATACGAGTTTTAATATAAGTCACCAAATGCACACTTATTTAAGATCTCTACAATTCTAGAGAATATGAAGGACATAGCCAATTTCTTGGAATAAAGAGTTTTTCCTACACACTCTGTTGAAAAATATAAAAATTAGTTGATCAGACAATCTATACCATTAAATATTATCAGTGGGCTTATGTAATATGGGTAAGGATGATGTGTTACACAGAGTAGCCTTGGATCATGAGAGATCACATTTACTAGAAGTGGCACATTAGGGAGTCACACGAGGATACTTCACAAGATAGTTAAATGTGAAGAAGATATTACAAAGTGTTCTATGGTGGATTAACCTATTCTAAGATGCACATAGATTCATAAATCATTTTAATGTTTACCAATGAACATGAAGGTTGAATCAAAGGGATGAAATGCCTCTAAACCTAATGTTATTAGTGTATCCTTTTAAACATTTGATAATTAATTTTGTAGGACCTATTAATTTTCTAAGTAAATGTATTCATGTTAGATATATAATTATTGTGATAGATTACTTCAGAAAATGGGTATACTTTACTGCAACACCAAGCTACAACACTAGAGAGGCAACTAAATTTTTGTATGAGAAAACCATAACTAGGGTTGTATGTCCTATGGATTTGGTTAGTGACAAAGGAAAACACTTCCTCAATAATAATATTAAGAGTTTGACTGAAGAATTCATAAAATCACACCATAATATCACAACATATCATCTTTAGGCTAATGGGCAAGTAGAATCATCCAAAAAAGTCCTTGAGAAGATACTTACAAAAATATATAATGTGCAGAGAGATGATTGGGAGGATCAAATTCTTATGATCCTATGGACATTCAAGATTAATTTTAAACCTATGATAGGGTTATCTCTTTTCCATTTGGTCTATGGAATAGAAGCAGTTATGACTATGGAATATATATTTCCTAGTATGTGAATCACATTAGTAAGGAAACTAAGAGATTATGATTCACTTAAGGCAAGGCTTCTATATCTAACTTGCATGGAGGAAACTAAGAAGAGAGCAAGTTGGATGTAGGAAATAAATAAATAGAGTCAAAAAGCTTGGCATGATTACAATATATGATCTAAGGAGTTTTATCAAGATCAAATGTTATTATTGTATGATATAAGATTTCATGCACATCTAAGTAAATTGTGCATTTGATGGGAAGGAATATATGTCATCCATAAAGTATCAAAAAAAGAAACAATAGTGTTAAGGGACCTTTGAAGAACCATCATTTTAGGGAACATTATTGGTTTTAGGATTAATCCTTACCATAAATTATCTCAATTAATATCATGCTAAAATTCTAAGTGGGTGCTGAGTAGCACCATATAGTTAGGTGTTTTATTTTATTTTATAGTGTTCTATTTTTTTGTAGGTTTGTAGTGTAGCTATGTACAATGTGATCTCTATATCACTAGAAATCATAACATAATATAAAGATTCAAACATCATAGAGTATGAATGGAAAAAATCAAATCAATAAAAAATAAATTAAAAAAAGCGGTCAACACGGGTTTAATAAATTAAGCTTAGGAATGAAGCATTGACAAAAAGGGTATAAAGGACAAGGAAAAAATGGTCACTCAAAAAGTGGTTAATGACAAAAATTCAAATATTACATCTTTTCCAAAGCATATCAGTGTGTCAAACTCAGGTTATGTAAAATAAAGGAAAGTTTAGAAGATAAAAGGTGGTGTGTCACATCAAATAATGTTATAAGCCAAAACAATGAACCTGTATAGTGAAACACCAATGTCACATCACAACAACTGATGTCATTTAAATTATAAAACATAACAATGCAAATATAGATTATTAAATTCATTATGAAGTGTTAAATAGGTACAAGTGATAAAATATATGTAAGGAAAGGCATACAAAGCAAAAACATTATTGCAATTCTTTGAAAATAAGAGGCCTTTATGATTTGAGCTTGATTCATTCACATACATGTAGAATTGTCAGTAACAGAAATTTGAGCTATATTCATCTACCAAAGGAATACAGAGTAGTGATAATGGATTGATCACAACTCTTAATACCATTGATAGACTCACCAAAAGAATAAATGAGGACTAGGCTCACACTCTAGTAGATGAGATATCATGACCTAGACCACTTTGATTTTACTGATGCAGTGGAAGCCAAACTATTTTACATAAATCAAGTCATAGGTGCAAAACCAAGCGACTTAAAAATCTAACATTAGCTTTAAGGGTTTGATGTTGAGTGGTTCATCAACTTTCCTACCTTAGGGTAGGTAGACAAATTAATTATGACTCTTCTGAGTCTATAATAAAGGGGAAATCCATTTGTATAAGGATGTGACTATATTCATCAATACAATAACCATGACACAACCAATGGGACTCCAAACAAGGGGTAATTCCCTTATGCATTACAAAACCAAGAGTCCTCTCATTCACTCAGATACAAGGGAGAATCATTTTAGGACATCTAAAAGTATCCCTATTGATTTAGTTGATGATGTCATAATATGAGTACATTCTAAGTGCATCACCAAAACATTCTAATATATTATAAAGATTGTGAGCCAAGTAATAAAAAGGGTCATTAATATTGGATATCAAATGGTCTAGATGCATGATAATTTAAATTAGCATATAATGACTTAGCTAATAACCAAAATTGAGAAGGTCCTCGCCATCACATTACAAAATTTCTAATACTATTTTTTGGTAATGTTGTTATGTTTCACCTAATGAAAGTCCCCAGATGGATCCATTTCACTGAATGTCATTTTTTGGCATGTTAATGCATTTACCAACATTTCATGGACCAAGATAAGGTAATATTATGATTATTTGGGCTAGTTTAATTCATGGGGGGTGGAGATTCAAGGCCACATCAATTTTCACCCTTGTGTACCTATGGATATCATGAAATACTTAGGGAAACATGCAATGGTGATAAAAATACATGATAATATTCAAATTTGAATCCATGAAATTCAAAAGGAACCAATCACATTATTTCCACTTTTCATAACCATGTTTCATGTGCATGCAAGGTGATATAGCCAAGATGTAGCCACAAGTAGAAGCATATGATTAGTCTACATAATTGTACTACCCTTCTAATCTCCAAAATCATACTACCCTTATGTACCATAATAGCCAAAGATGTAGCCACAAGTAGAAGCATATGATTAGTATACAACAACACTAAATAAATATTTGGCCTCTTCACAAACTATTACAGGGGAAATTAAGGCACCAACACAAAGGACAACACCACCTCCACCAATAAATATAAATACTCACAACACCAATCCCTCACTCAATGATAAAATGTTTTGAATATTGATATAGAGTATAATCTCACACAACTTGGAGTCACTAAGGAAAAAGTGTATAATTATATGTTGGAAGACATGAACAAAATTCTATAAGAGGGAGGAAGAAAAATAATTTTTATTTTGAAAATAAATGCACACTTACCAAGTGCATAACAATAATTTAAAAGGCATAATGGTTGACATTACCACACCTAATACATGAATCATATTAAACAATATCATAGAGGAAGAAGAGATAAAACACATTATAACATACATCTTACAAGGACCATTGGGAGAAGGGTCCTCAACACCACAAACAACCCAATAACAACTAGGGGTAGAGAAAGATATAGTGCAAAAAGAAGGTACTCAATAACCACTAATAAATAGGTAAAAGATACACATAATGAAAAGGACCTCTCCTTCAATTATATAATGCATAAGATCCTTTGTCACACCAAAAATGGTGGAGGAGATTAAGTTTGAAGAGGAGTAAGAGACATAACAACAACCTTATGATGACCCATGCACATAAGTGTTTGAATAAGGTTCTGGTTCCACCTACTTATTCCAAGGTGATAGTTAGCAGATACATAGTGGTGACATATTTTCCCTTTCCTTCCTCTCAAGATTCAATGGTTGATTCACCCCTCCATCTCCCCATTCCCTATCTCATCCATATCAAGATGACATCATAATATAAGAGGAAGCTATACAGACAAAAATTAAGCAAGAGAAGGCCCAGAAGGAAGTAAAGGAATCATCAATGAAAGAGGAAAAGCAAAAGAAGAAGAAAGAAAAAGATGAGAATAAGGATAAATAAGAATAAAAATAGATGAATAAGCAATAGGTAGAGAATAAGCATAAGGAATAAGAAGCTATAACACACAATAAGAAAAAAGAGGAAGAACAAGTCATGCAGAAGAAGTATGAAGAAGAAAAAGAGCATAAGAAACAAAAATAAGAAGAAGCTATGAGAAATAAGAAGGAACACAAAGAGAAGTAGCTACAATAGATGAAAAATAAGAAGGTTGAGACTAACATAGCAAAAAAATAAAAGGATCAGAAAAAGAAAGAAGTCCTATGAAAGTAGGAGGAAAAAAACAAAAAAAGTCGATGGAGTAAACTTCTAAGGGTGTTACACAATAAGTAGAATAAGTATCAAAGGTACAAGTAGAGGAAATTACCAAGTAAATGAGGAATTAGAGATAAAGAAGAAGGTTGACATCAAAACCAATACTCAAAAGGCTGAACAACTGTATCAACCTATGACTCCAACAAAATAGCTCAAATAACAACTAATACTTGATTCCCCATAGCCTTCTATCACATCATAAGGCTCAATATCAACACTAAGAGGCACATAAGAAAGGCATCAAAAGAAAAACCTTAGATAATTAGCTAATGGTTATGTAATGTATAATCCCCACCCATATGATGAACAAAATTCACACTCTTGGGCACCCAAATCTAGCACTATTTAACCCTAGCAACAATGATTATGAATTCACTTGCTTTGACCACAAAAATTAAGAGGCATAACTTGATGTGACCCAACTAATACTAGAAAAGTATATTGAGGGAGCTTACACATTTCAAGAGTCCATAGTACATATGACCATTGAGATGGAGCAAGATAACCTCTAGCGGAGGGAGGAAAACATAGATTTGCATGCTCAATTGTCCAAGGCCAAAAATATCATAGATGAAATTTGTCCAGTCTTGGTGGTACAAGTTTTGGGAGACTAGGTGATGTCTAAGGAGAATAAACTCATTGATTTAATCACTTAACTCACCAAAAATTGGGTGGTTGTATATAAATTTTAATAGATCTAAATGCAAGGTCAACACCTAAAATCTAAAATAGAAGTCATTTTTGAGCTCCTTGAATAATATAATAAAATGTTGGGCATTTTAGTAAATCAATTCACCTAAATTTATTGTAGTATACTAGACTATAAATAATAGCTGAATAATAAATTAGTGAGGTGCAACCAATTTTTTTCCAAGGCATACAAAGCTAAGACTATCATGGAATATCATTCATCCATGTTGAAGCACACAAACACTATGCTCAAAGAGTATCTTATGTCAAGAGACAACATCATGAAAAATATGATTACATGATAGAATGAGATGCTTCATAACATCTTCACTAATGTCTAGACATAGAGGTATGCATATTAGCTAGCATAAATGTCACAAGACCTTCAATGGAGGCTCTTACATAATAGGGCTATCATTATGATCATAAAGGATGAACATATCCAAATAATCATGTAGATCTTAGCATCATTATATACACTTATCAACATGTTTTAGGACACATTAGTTGACTAGAAGGAATTTTAGCAAAATATTTCACATCTGGACAACTCAGTTACTATGATTGTTAATGATCCCCAATTCATTCCACTAGCCTAGCTTGGATAAGAACTATAAAACAAGAAGGAAACCAAAGCAACAAAGTAATTAATCCAACCATATAAAATAAATCTGACACCTGAATTTATAGTTGAATAATATTTAGCCACAATTTCCATAGGACCATCATCTTCAACAACCATATCTTCTAACACACCATTGGTCACACTATCATCCTTGTAGCCTCCTCCAACTTAATTTGTGCACTCTGTGCCTTCGCCTTCTCTTTAGGTACTGTGAGGATTATTTTGATAAATTCTAAAGAATATGGAAGTAGAGAAGGCCATAAGAATTAGGCATGGGGATAGGATGGTTGAAAACTTGTAAAGGGTAGCCTCTTGGTTATATCAATATATTTAAAAACTATAAGGGTAATATATTGGTACATTGCTTAGTTGAAAACTCAAAAGGGTGTCTAAATAGTGTGTAAAAGATAATAACTTATAAATGGCACCTTGAGTAATTACCACAAACAATGTTTTTGGACAACCCCTCAGTGTAAGTAATTCCACCATCTCCAACACTAAGTATGCTTCCAATGACTTTGTCTCAAGAAAATATAATTGTTTAAGTCTACAAAAGTGTTGGTAGTAAACATAAGACTATAAAATCATAGAGTATAGATGAGTGAAAAATGTGTGATGTATAACATATTGTATAGTGTATATCATTTTGTACATAATAAACCAATGTATGTATATTAAAAGACTATAAAATATGAAAAGGCTCCTTCAAGGGAAGAAATGAAAGGTTGAAATGTGAACTAGTAGAGCATTATAAGTTCTATAAATATGGATCATATGTAAAGTAAAAAGAGTTCTAATTGAAGATTAACATAGAGATTGATTCATGATTATTTGATTGTCTTTGTACTTATTTCTAATGTAGTTATGTTTAATCATATAGTAATAGTTTTGAAAACATCTTTTTGGTAATAGTTTTGAAGACTCAACATAGAACATAGTGAGATATGAAGATCTATCAAGAAACTCTAAAGATGTTTCATTGAATCTCCAAAGACATTTTGATGAAGCTTTGAAGATCTATCTAGTTGTGCTTTGAAGATTCCTAGTCATACTCCAAAGATGCCTAGTTATACTTTGCAGATTAATATAATAACTCCAAAGATATCTATTATACATATATAGATTTTCTCTCTTTAGATATATTTTATTAGACAAAATTATTCATAGTAATAGTCTAAAATGATTTGAATATAAATGTATTTCTATTTTTTGAATTTGGACATAATTTCTTGATATATACATTAGTTATACTTAAGTTATTGTTAGTTGAATCAATTTCAATGCCTCTTAGAAGTGTGAGATCTGATTCCTAGATATTCTATTTTTAATAAGTGGAATTTTCTATTTAGATCACCAAATTTTGTATTTTGAGAATGGTTATTCAGATGTGGTTTAAGTACATGTCTCCTTCTCATTCTAGAGTAATAAGTAATTGAGAGAAAAAATAAAAAAAATTCAAGTGTAATTGGCAACATAATTTGTATCATTTGTATATGTTCCTTTTGATAATGAATTATTAATAAAGTACATCATTCTATTCCTCTACTGAGTTAAAACTGATCCTGTTTTGAGGAAGGAGCAAGGGCCACTTCTCTCTGAAGATTAGGACAATTGGTATGTATAATTTAAAATCATATTTTTTTGATACATGTATTTTTCATTTCAATGTAAAGTGTGATTTCCCTTTTAATGTAAAGTGTGTTTGTTTTAATACAAGTGTGATTTTATTAAATGTAAAGTTTGTTTCAATTTAATGCAAGCGAGTTTCCTTTATGCAAAGTATGTCTTTAAATTCTCATAAGAGGAAAATTAATAGGAAAGTTTGTTGACTAAAAGAACTCATCTCCATATTCATAATCTATCAAGAAGTTGTCTAGGTGACAATAGGCAATCAACATTCTCACATTTTGAAATACAACACTATCTTGCCCAACCAAGTAAGTCAAGTGAGGACACTATAGTGTCTTATGCTAGATGTTGATGGTGTGAATTGAAGAATCCTTTTAACAAGTAATGTCATAGGGGATATTTAGTTAGCAAAACTTTCTATATTTAGCTTTGTTGTAACATAAGATTAGAATCTTATTTTCTACCCTTATGATTTAGACATAAACAATAGAGTAAACACCCCCAAAATAATGAAATATTAACTCAAATATCCAATATCTCATTGCATATAGCCTTGGACACTAGATCTGGTAAAAAATGAAACTAATCTATTGATTGGTTAAATAAAAGGTATAATGATAACCTATCATTTTTAGTACCATTTTTAATAAAATTACTTCAATAATAAATTAGAATAGTAGAAATAGATCCAAATATGACTAAAATATATGATAATAGACAAGCCACTTTGAGGGAGAAACCTCCACAAGTTTTAATAAGAGCAAAATTCACAATATGATGATAAACAATTACCCACTACCTCCTATATATAGTCTATCTAGGCCATGGTTACTCCATATACCCGACCTACTAACCAAATTAATGCATAGAGAAATGTGATATAGCATCAAAAAGGGATAAGTAAGCCACAAGTTGTTTATTCCTATCCTAATACATGTGATAGGTTAGGGGCGTAGCATGCCCTTCCCCTTCAAACCAATGTTATACTCAACATTGAATAACTCTAGATGTTGTTGTAGAAAATATTCACCTTCCCAAGTTGCATCTTCACTGCTCAAGTTCTTCCACTTGATTATATATTCCCTAATCTCTTTGGTTCTCAACCTCTTAATACATGTTTGGAGGATCTTCTCTAGTTCCAAAATGACTTGTCCTTCTTCATCTAGTTCTGGGAGCTCTGTATGGGCTGAAAATTTCTATCCAATGACCTTCTTCAAATAGGAAACATGAAATATTTGGTGTACATGAGATGAATGAGGTAACTCGATCTTGTAAGCCACACTTCCAATTTTTTGCAAAACTTGATAAGGGCCATAATACTTAGGATCAAGTTTGTTGTCCTTTTTTTATTGCTTCAAGGACATCTACTTGTAAGGATGAAAACGTACAAATACCCAATCACCCACCTCAAAATTTTACTCATTACGGTGTTGATCTACTTGTTGCTTCATCCTATTTTGTGCCAAGGCCAAATTCTCTCTCAAACTAGCCAAAACCTCTTATTGATGCTGAATGTGATCCTCCACATCTTGAACCTTGGTTTGCACCTTTAATGAAGAAGTGATGGAAGGTGGATGGTAACCATATAGTGATAAAAATGGAGACATTTTAGAAGAGGTATGGAAAGATGTGTTATACCACCATTCTACAAGTGGTAGCCATTTAACCCAACGTTCTTATTTATCTGATACAAAACAATAGAGATACACCTCTAAACATTTATTAACCACTTCTATTTATCTATCAGATTGGGGATGGTAAGATGAGCTATGAGCTAGTTGAGTACCCAAACAAGAAAATAGTTTAGTCCAAAAATTACTAATGAAAATAGGATCATGATCACTTACAATTATTTTTGGGGTTCCATGTAATTTTAGAATTGCCTCTAGAAAAATAGCTGCTACTGTACTTGCTAAAAATGGGTGTGAGAGAGCAAAAAAATGGGAATATTTTGTAAGCCTATCCATAATGACCAAGTTAACATTCTTACCTTCAGAACAAGGCAACCTTGTGATGAAATCCATGGAAAACTCCTCCCACCTTTAACTAGGAATTGCTAACAGTTATAACAGACCTAGGGTCTTAACTGTCTCACCTTTATTCTATTGGCATATCAAAAATTCTCCCAATTTTTTTTGTACATATCCCTTGAGTCCTTCCCAAAATAATTCTTTCTTAATTCTGTGATAAGTTTTTAAGAACCCTGAGTGTCCCTCAATTGGAGATGTATGTAACTCTGCAATAATCTTACACTTAAGCTCTAAATCTTTGCACAAGTATAACCTACCATTATACCATAGGACATTACCTTTCCATTCAAATTTGTTAGAGGATAAAGTGCCTTGCTAGACATTATAAATTAGAACTTGTGTATCCTTGTCTTGCTCCCATTCTAACTTGGCTTCATCCACCCAATTTGCTTGCAACATGAACATTGCAAAAAAAAATGCTTTTATGGATGTATCCCATTTGGATAGCGCATCTGATACTAAATTATCTTTACCCTTCTTATATATGATTTAAAAATCATAACCCAACATTTTGGTTACCCACTTTTTTTATTCCTCAGATGACAGTCTTTGCTCCAAAAAGTATTTGAGACTATCATGATCCATTTTCACCTTAAAGTTTCTAACCATCAGATAGGGCCTCTATTGTTTAAATGCATGAAGAATACCCATCATTTATTTCTTATAGATAGGTTTTTTTAGATTCTTACCTTTGAATTTATGACTCTCAAATGCAATGGGTCTTCCTTCTTGCATTAGTACTGCTTCCAACCCAGATCCAAAACAATCACATTCAACAGTGAATGTCTTTGAGAAGTTTGGGGTATCCAAAACTAGAGTGGTGCACATAGCTACTTTTAGTTTCTCCAATTCTTTGGTGGTGGCATCATTATAATCAAAGGCATCCTTATTTAGAAATGTAGTGAGTGGAGCCACTATGTTGCCATAACCTTTCACAAATATTCGATAGTAACTTGTTAGTCCTAGGAACCCTTAAAGGTTTTAAAGAGTTTTTGGCATGGGCCATTCCATCATAGCTTTGATCTTTTGGGGACCAACTTTGAAACCTTCATGGGAAACAATGTGACCTAGGTACTCTACCTCCTGTACTCCAAAAGCACATTTGGATGGCTTCACATAAAGCTGATGCTTCTCCAAAACTATCAACACTTATTTCACATATTGCAGATGTGTTTCCCATGTCTGACTATAAATTAATATGTCATCAAATAAAACCAACACAAACTTCCTTAAAAAAGGCCTAAAAATAGTGTTCATCAAGCTCTGAAAAGTAGATGGTGCATTTTTAACACCAAAGGGAATTACCAAAAACTCATAATGGCACTCATGCATTCTAAAGGTAGTTTTATGAACATCTTCATCCTTGATTCTAATTTGATGGTACCTTGAGTGAAGATCCAATTTTGTGAAATAATTAGCACCATGCAACTCATCAAGTAAATCATCAATTACTAGAATAGGAAACTTATCTTTGATGGTGTACTTGTTGAGTTCTCTATAATCTAGGCACATCCTCCATGTGTCATCCTTCTTCTACAACATGACCACTAGTGATGAATATGCACTTTGGCTATGCTTGATGATCCCTGCCTCCAACATATCATGGACCATATTTTTGATTTCACTCTTTTATGCATATGGATATCTATATGGTTTGATATTTGGTGGTTGACTCCTTAGAATTAGTTGAATGGCATGATCATGTTCTCTTTTTGGTGGTAGTCCTTTTGTCATGGCCCCAAAAATAGATGGGTGGTCATCAAGAATCATCTATAGATCAAGATGTGTAGATGCCTATGTGGGTTGAAATTCTATGAAACATAATCATGTAATAATTCCCTCTACCCCCTTTTTTAGCATCTTGGTTATCTAATGTGAACTAATCAATTATGGAGATTTTGCCTATAATCCACAAAGTTCAATTTTACTACCTTCAGAATGAAAGCACATGAATAGTTCTTGGAAGTTCATCTCAATGGTACCTAAGGTTGTGAGCCATTAGACTCCCAAAATAATGTCTGTGTTACTCATGGGAATAGAAAACATAGGAGAATCAAGATTGTACTCACCCATAACAAGCTTAATACTATGACATTTGACTAAACAATTAATTGTGCCACCATCTACAATCATGACCTAAAATTTTGGTGCTGGGTAGATGAAATAGTTCAATCGAGTGGCCAACTTATGGTTGATGAAGTTATGTGTGCTCCCTAATCAATCAACACTATCACCTTCTATTTCTTGAGCAAACCCACCACCTTAAGAATTTATGGAGTGTTAATACCTGTAATTGCATGACAAGAGATTGTAGGTTAGGAATATTTAGGTACCTCTTCTATCTCTTCCTCATCATCGTTAGAGGCATCATCATCTTCTTCTTCTTCATTAGATAACTCAATGTAGAATAAATTTTTGTTAGCACATCTATGTCATTTTCACCACTTACTGTCACAACTGAAACATAATACTTTTACATGCTTCTCTTCAATTTGTTGAGGGGTCAATCTGGTAGGTGGAGGAAATGTTAGTATCGATATGCTATGATCTTTGAAGTGAGTGAACAATTGCTTCCTTTTGGCTATGCATTTTTCCTTAGATCTACATTCCATGATAATAGAATAAGAAATCTTAAGTGGATTAAACATGCATACCTCATGTTGAATGTGGTCCTTGAGTCCACCCAAAAATAGGCCATTCAAGTTCTCTTCAAAAATTGTGTCCACATGTAAGGATAGGTTCTAAAAATGATGAATATAATCTTTGATGGAGCTAGTCTGTCACAATTTTGCTAGTTGGATGAAGTAATTATCTATCACACTATTGCCATAGTGTAATTGTAGCTCCTCTATAAAAATTGACCAGGTGACACTGAGAGTCATCTTTTTCTTTTGAGCACATAACCATCGATACCAAATGAATTGATCAGGTTCAAGATACAAGGATGCCATGGTAAGCTTATGTCCACCTAGGATCTGATGTAGATCAAAAAAATTATCCATTTGGTTGATCCAATTGAGTGGATCTTTTCCATCAAATTTGTGCATATCCACCTTTGGTAACAGGTTCCTTTGTGACAATGTAGTTGGATTTGAAGTAGATTGGTTGGGGGAACTACCCTGGTGGGGTTATGCAAAAGAGATAGCTAGATGATTTGATTAATTATTTTTTAAATCCATCGTGATATCTACCAAACTATCTTTTATGGATTTAATATTAGATTGTATGCCTTACACCTCACTTTGAATGCCTTGCACACTATAGTCAAGCTGGCTTACTTTGTGATCTATGTCAGAGAACCCTAGTACAAAGGATCTATTACATTCCCCTTCTGACTCCATCTCTTCCTTTTTAGGATTTTTACCTAGAGTTTTAGCACCCTTTCTTCAGCCTCGAGTTTGTGGACCTGCCATAAAAGGGCTTTATGATGTCGACCCTGATTGACACTTTTGACCTAAATTTGAACAAGTGATTTTAAACTTATGTAGGCCTTAAATCAAAACATACAAAGAACATACCTTAGCCAAATTTTTCTAATCTTTTCAAAAATATAAATAACTTAGAAAAATTCTTTGAATTATGCATTATAGAGTAATTTTATGAAAAAACCTAAAATGGAGATAACTTTTGTAAAAAAGATCAAAATGATCTTAAATTTTAATGTAAGATTAATTTAATTATTTCTCACCTCTATTAAAAAAAATTTAAAATAAATTATCAACCATTTTTTAGATATAGCCAAATTTAAAAGTTTCACCCACAAGATTACCTAAATCACAGCTCTGATACCACTTGTAATGAAATTACTTCAATAATAAAGTAGAATAGAAGAAATAGATCCAAATATGACTGAAATATATCAGAATATACGATAATAGACAAGCCACTTTGAGGGGGTAACCTCCACAAGTTTCAATAAGAGTACAATTCATAATATGATGATAAATAATTACCCACTACCTCCTATATATAGTCTATCTAGGCCATGGTTACTCCATAGGCTGACCTAATAACCAAATGAATGAATAGATAAATGTGATATAACATCAAAATGGGATAAGTAAGCCATAAGTCAGCTATTCCTATCCTAATACATGCGATAGGTTAGGGACATATCACCATTACTGGGGACTCTTAATCAGTAATTAATAAGTGTTAGTGAGATCCTATATTAGAGTTATATAGGGTAAATTAAAAAACATTTATATACCCTAAAAACACAAAAAAATCAAGGAATCCTTAGATTTATGAACCGCTTAAGAGATTCTCAAGGATAGTTTATCTCTAAAGACTCCCAAATAAAAATAGAAGGAGAGAGGATTCTATCCTTGCTGGAAATATTAGGAAGTGAAAGAAAGGCAATTGAAAGTCATCTAATTTTTTTTTATAATTCCTCTCCTAAAAAAGGTTCATCCTCACAAATAGATCCTATAAGAATAATTTTATTCAGGTCATCCTCTCCCATAGACATAATTGATACTGAGAATCCCCTTTCTAAAATAGTCAAATTTGATCCACAAGTTAAGAAGATATAATCACCAATGAATATTATCCTTCTCAGATAATAGACCATAGGTTGATAACCCAAGAAGATAACTTGAATTATATTGATAACAACAATTGGGTAGAAAATATGGGAAATAATCATGCACATGTAGATGACCCTGATAGGCATCCTCAACAGGACAAAACTTTTTTCTATCCAATCAGCTTGGGTCCTAATGATATAACCTACATGAAAAATATCTCTCCATATATTTTACCTAATTTTAGAGGTAAATCCTTAGAGGATTCAAATCAGTTCCTCTTTGAATTTTAGGTTCTCTACCAAACATATGACTATGCCATTAATAATCAGAAGTTGAAGTTATTCCCATCTACACTTAAGGACATAGCCATGAGATGGTTCATGGGCCTTGAGGGTAATTCTATAAGTACTTAGAAATAAATGGAAACTTTATTTCTTGATAAATATCAAGATTATTGTATAGTTAGAGAATGTAAATAATATATTTTCAATATAAAATAAAATGAAGATGAAACCTTAAAAGATTACCTTGTAGGTTTATATTTTCCCATAAATAGAGTGGTTACCAACTCACAGATGAGGTCATAAATATAGTATTTATTAAAGGCATATATGATGATGTATGTTATACTTTGAACCTAATGGGAAAGGGTGGCATTGATAAGTTAATCTTTTATCAGATTTCAACATTATGTACTAACTATTTTAGGATAAGACCTAACATAAGGAAATCATGGTTAAGAAAATCACCTAAAGTTGGATAATTAATTAAATAATTTGATAATTTAAAAATAGATATTCTATTATAATTAATAACCACATTATATGGTCTCAAATCAAAGGCCAATGCCATCAACACTAAATAATTGTCAATATATTGTCCTAGATGTAGGCTTAAACATGTGATAAAAGATTTTCCTTTAGATAAAATATAAGTATGTGGTATTTGTGACCTATACCATGACACCAAGAAATGCAATCATATTATTACCATGATAAACTAGGTAAAACAAGTAGTACATATAGTTTAGAAAGTGAAATTTATCCAAAGACAAGGAAACTAGTACTCCCAACCTCAAAATTAATTTGGTCTAAGATTTTCCCCCAATCCATGGATGACACCATGGGATGGAAAAGTCACATCAAAAATGTGGGGACCACCACAAAAACCATAACCATGGGTTACTCAAGAACGGATGCCACAGATATGGGGGATGACTCAAAATCCTTCACAACCCTGGGCATAGTAGCAAAACCAACAACCACATTGGATACAATAGTCATCACCTCAATGGCCAAATCAATAATGGTCTCATAATAAAACACAAAGAAGGTTTTTTCCATAAAATGATTTGATGCCTTCACAACCTCAACCACCAATAATTGAATAATAGGTTAACTAACCACAATTACCTACCCAAATAGTGGAAAATCCTAAGAATAGGAAAAATACTCATGATTATGGAGCTGACCAAGAAAGTAGTGTTGTCAGTGGTTCAACTGAGTGTAACAATTTTCAACTCAGGTCAAGAAAGGTAGTAAGAAATTTACCCATTACCATAATTGATATTCCTAATGATGAAAAAAATCCTGAGTCACCTATAGCCCAAGAACCAAATGAAGACAAGATAGAAGCCACCACAACTCTAATCACACCAACCACAATTCAAGATCCCCCTACTATTCCATTTCCTAAGAGACTTAAGGAAGAAAAACCTAGGGAGGATTCTGAATTGATGCAAGGATTAAGAGAGATGAAGATATAAATTACATTGTTAATATCTATTAGGATATTATTGAATTGAATTAAATAATTAAAGGATTGTACATCAAAGGACCAGATAAAAAAAATAATATCCTAAAATAATTCAGATAACTAGAAAAATTATTGATTTACTAATATGAAACATAATTGTTCCCAAATATAGAGACCCTATTAGTCCCATGGTGACTATGAAAATTGGGAACTAGTCCATCCCAAATGTGCTTGTAGATATAGGTGCTACCATCAACATAATGAATTTCAAAATAGTAGAATCTTTATCCCTCATAGGGCTTTAACCTACCACTACAATTTTGCAAATGATAAATCAATCTACTACTGCATTTGAAGGAACCATAAAAAATGTTCTAGTCACCATAGAATCCTAGGAACACACTATAGATTTCATGATCTTTCAACCTAAACCCAAGAAGGTAAGGCATCCAATTATTCTTGGAAGACCTTGGTTAGATACATTCACAACACAAATTGATTGTAGATCTAGTAATATGACCATTTATAATGGAATACATGCCAAAAAAATATCCCTTTATCCACTTGTTAGACCTTCAATGGATCTTTCTGAATAGATATGGGTGGATCAACCTAAAAAAATTAGAATAGTGTGTCTTCTTTAGCCATGATCAATATAAAATAACATGCAAAAGAATTTGAGGAACATATAATAGAATATTTGAATCAAGATAGCCTAGCTCTAAATTTCAATAGCCTTGCTCCAAAGTCTAAAAGCCTAGCTTTGAATACTGATAGCTTAGCTTCAAAGACAAAAAGCTTAGCTCTGAAGATGAACAATCATGAGTGGGAAGAATTTAGCTTCACTAATGAGAACCAAGACAATGTCATAAGTCCTCCAAACATGTTATCTAGTCTTAAAAGGGGCAAAATTCATTTTCAAATTCTTTTTTTATCCACTGACCAATCTACTTTCAAAAATTGAAACCTTTTACAAGGATGTGGCTACATTTCACATGATACTACCACATCTATTTCCATTAAATGTTATGATGAGTGAATACAAGTAGGTAAATTCCATCATTCTAGTTACTAAACAAATTTCAATCCATCCCAGTAAACTATTGAATATCAATAGTTGGTTAACTAACCAGGAAGAAAATGAAATGTTTGATGTATTGGTACAACAAAAAAAATCTTCACTTGGGATTATAGTGATATGAAAATAATACATACTAGTGTCTATACCCATCACATTTACACCAAAGCTATTAGACCAGTTAGATAATCACAATGGATAATTAAATCAATCTTGAAAGAAATTGTAAAGATATAGATAGAAAAACTATTGGAATTTAGTTTCATTTATCCCATATCTGATAGTCAATGGGTTTCACCTTTGGTCATTGTACCTAAGAATAATGGAAAATGGAGAGTCTAAATTTATTATAAAGAACTCAATAAAGCCACGATGAGAGATTACTTTTCTTTACCTTTTATTGATCAAGTTTTAGATGACTTGGTAAGAAAGCAATACTTTTATTTTTTAGATGGGTTTAGCATATACAATCAAATCAGAATAGCCCCTAATGATCAATATAAAACTACATTTACCTACCCCTAGGGAACATTTGCTTATGCAGTCCTTCCTTTTAGATTATGCAATGCACTTATTACCTTTTAGAGAGTAGTGTTGGCCATATTTTTTGATCTTACAAATGATTATGTGGAAGTATACATGGATGACTTCACTATCCATGACAACACATTTGATGAAGCCTTAAGCAATTTAGATAAAGTGTTCACCAGATGTGAAGAACACCAAGTATCCTTAAGTCATGAGAGGTGTGTAATAATGGCTAATTAAGGGATAGTCTTAGGACATCATATCTCTTCTCAAGAAATAAAAGTGGATCTTAAGAATATTGAAGTAATTTATAGTCTCCCCATTCCTCGAACACAAATAGATGTTAAATTTTTTCTTGATCATGCAAGATATTACATAATATTTATTGAAGACTTTAGAAAAATAGTTGCACCTATATTTTTGTTGCTAACAAAATATAATGAGTTTGTATGAAATGATAAATGTTAAGAAGATTTTGAAATATTAAAAAAAACTTATGACTACTCTAGTTTTGAAAGGACATAATTGGGAACAACCTTTTCATATTTATACTGACGCTTCCAATAATGTACTAGGGGTAGTTCTAGGACAAAGAGATAAGGAATGAAAAATGTATGCCATTTATTATATCAACAAGAATCTCATTCCCATAGAGAAGAACTACACTACCACATAAATTTTTTATCTTGTTATTGTTTATGCCATAAACAAGTTTAGACATTATATTATTGGTTATCAAGTATTTATTTATACATATCATTCATCTATTAAGTCCTTAATGATTAAAATAGTAGTAGGTGGTAGAATTATTAGATGGCTACTGATGTTGTAAGAATTTGACATTAACATTATAGACAAACCTAGAAACTCTAATGTTGTTGTTGATTTTCTTTTATATATTTAGCACTACATGTAAAGATGAACCAGTGGAGGATTCTTTTCTAGATGAAAAACTATTTTTTATATCTACATACTCTCCATAGTTTGTAGACATGGAAAATTTCTTGGAAATAGGGAAGTTTCCTCATTACTTTACTCATAAAGAAATAAAACATTTGATTAGAGATAGTTCTCATTTCAAGTGGTTTAAATACATGTTATTTAAAACTACACCTGATCATGTACTTCACAAGTGTGTCATAGAAGATGAAGTATTTGACATCATAAGAGTATGTCATAGTGAACCAGGAGGAGTTCATTATTCAACAAAAAGGATAATTCATAAGACACTTGATGAAAATTATTATTGTCCATCTATTTATAAGATTATAAAAAGGTTTGTATGGCAACATAATCCTTGCCAAAGGATGGGTAAGTCTACTATATCCTCAAGAATGTCTCTCCATCCTCAAATATTTTTAGAACCATTTGAGAAATGGAGTTTGAATTTTTTTGTACCAATCAACTCACCATATCAAGAAAAATAGTATTTGTTAGTATGTACTGATTATGTTACTAAGTGGGTTGAAGTGCAAGCACTCACTTTTGCTTGGGAGGAAATGGTTGTTGATTTCATATATCATAGGATCATGTTGAGATTTAGAGCTCCTAGATCTATTATTTTTGATCAAGGGCCTCAATTCATGTGTAACATGATTAAGTATTTTATATAATTATACCGAATTAATCACCAAAAATACTCACTATATCATCCCCAAGATAATAGGCAAGTGAATGTCACCAACTGAGAGCTTGAAAACATTCTGATGAAAATAGTGAACAATAGCAAGAAAGATTGGGCAGATAGAGTACCTAAAGTAGTTTGGGCATATAATACAACATGGAAGACTACCAGAAGATTATCTCCATATAAACTTGTGTTTGGAAAGAAACCTTTGTTTCCAATAGATTCTGAACTATAGACACTGAAAATAACTACTGATATGGGAGTTAATCTTGATGAAGCATAATAGATAAGAATATTGCAACTAAATGGGATGGATGAACTAAGAATGGATGCACCCAATCAAACCAACATGATCCAAAAGTAGCAAAAATAGTGGCATGATGCTCATATAATAGAAAAATAGTTTCAAGAAGGTGATTGGGATCTTATATTTGATTTCAAATTCTAGCATTTCAAAAGTAAGCTTAGGAAAAAATGGTTGGGCGATACCTAAATAAACCTATCCATAGTAATGGTTTAGTCCAACTTCAACCAATTGATGGTGACCAAAGAACACTTTTGGTAAATGGTCATAAACTTAAAGTGTATAGGAGACCTCTTAGTAGGGAATAATTAATTAAATATAATCAAGACCAATTTGACCTTATTGAAGACCTTGATTCTTTCACTAAGGCCTAATTATCTTTGTAGCAGCCATCCAATAAGGGGGAGTGCTAAAAAATAGAAAATGGTGGTTCTCTTCCCTTTAAAAATTAAAAATTCAAATATAAAAAATAAAAAATAAAAAAAGTATTAAAAAAATAAAAAAACCACTAAAAAGTGAAAACTAAAAATGGAACTTTTTAAATGAAACTTATGCAATATACATAAGCTATTATTCTATCAACTAACTTATCTTCTCAAAATTATTTATCCTTGTAGGACACATGGAAACTTAGGAGATAAGCATGGATCCTTATACCATAAGTATAGTTGTACTTACTTCCCAAAAGGTTAGACATTTTCTATTTTATGTTTAACATGTATGACCATTAGGCAGATAATACTTCTAAATATGGACAAGTTCCTTTGACACCACATGGATGTCATTGAGGTTGGTACTATTTCCTAATTTCAAGACTTGATTGGGGTAATTCCTAAGATCTTTTCAAAAGATAAGTCCCAATGTGGAAATAATTGAAAATATCATTTCAAGTGCTGCCAAGTATGATCTCTCATGCCTTATAATTGATGCTTATCCCAAAAAATACTCCCTCATTAAAACTTTGCTTGCTCCAAAGTGCTGGGCCATCATCTCTGCTATACTGACACATGTGCCACCCTTTTTATCCCTTTATTTATATTCATTACCATAGTGTGTCCTAAATTCCTTACCCTAATAATTAATCTGTAAAATTTTGAATGTAATTTTGCATTGTGCAAGCAAGTTTTTGAGAATATTGTGGACAACTACAAAGATAGGGGGTAAAAAGAGAAGTGAACTGGATTCAATAGAACTTATTTTACAAGATGAATTTTCTAGGGTTATTTTTGAATTAATAATATGGCTCAATTTATTTAAGACATTCTAAGGTTTTTAGGAGAACATTATTCAAGAGTTTTTAGAAAATTTTGATGAAGATCATTTTATAGTCTAGGGTGAATATATTCCTATTGATTCCTTTGTTATTAGTGAAATTTTAAGGATTCTTGAAGAAGACATGGTTTTTATTGACAAATTGAGTTTTGTTAGTATGATTTTAATGTTCATTTATGGTAATTAACCCCATCCTAAGTTGTCCAAGAATCCATAAGGAATTACTAGAGGGATCACTTGGGACAATCTTCCACCTCCATGGTATAATGTTGCATATTGGATCATGAAATACATCACTTGTGATGGATAGTTCACTATGGTCAATGGAGATAATATGTAACTTCTCATTCAATTGAAGAAAGGAGCTACCAAACTTGAGTTCTAAGTAAACCTACCTTCTTATCTTCACTATGATATCGATCATGTCACTCAAAATTGAAAAGGGGTATTGGGTCAATTAAGCATCATGGTTTAATTCATCTCATCTGTTGACACCATTTCCTAAAGAAAATAAAGGGTGAGAAATATTGGTCTTCATTTCTTCAAAATTTATGGTAAGAAATTGCAACATCCTCTTGTGATAGTAAGAATAAAGGAAGGTCCATCTTTAGTGTATGCAACTCTAAACATGTTGTGAAGGAGGTCAAAAATGAAAATGAGAGTTTCACCAAAAAACCCTACCCCATATATTAAACATCGATGAATTTTTCAATTGATTCTCCAAGAGGAAGAAGAAGATGAGGTACAAGTAGATAAAATTTTGGGTAGTTTAAGTTTTACTTCTCCCACAGAAGTTATAGATGTTGAACAAACCATTGAAGAAATAGAAACTCCTGCACAAGAAATTACACCTGAAGAAGAAAGGTCCTTAATTTCTAAAATTAACAAGGGTAAAGATCCACTCATGGAAGAAACTTTGTCTTATCCTCATCATGATCATAAAGATAAATATTTTTAGAATGGTGCATTTCCCTATCATGACATGGAAAAACTATTTGGTAACAATAAGCAGAGCTGGATTTTCTTAGATTGACCTTACAAGGTAAGGACCAAACCACTTCTATGTTATAAAAAAAATATGAAGATTATATTTCCTAGGTTTGAGCATAAAAAAGTGATTATAATAGTAGTTAATGCTTAACAAACTAGAATTCATAATCAATTAATCTCACAATCTCATAAACTTAACACTTTATGAAATTCCCTTGCTAGTAAGGATGTTTAGATTGATAATCTACAACACTCTATTGTTAGTAAGGATGCTCAGATTGATAATATACGACACTCTATTTCTATTAAAGATGCACTACTTGGTCAATGAAAAACTCATATATAGGTGCTTACAACTTAGAATGCTAAGTTACAAGCTGTCATACAAGCTATGCAGAGGGAAACCAGGGAGATAGTTGTATAGAGTGAAGAAACCACAAGAGCTATTTATCCTTTTCCTCTACTCATTCATGAGATTATTTAAATTGGGAAGAAAGTTTAGAATAAGATTCATAAGTCAGAAATATAAAATAGAGTCTCAACAATAGCTACAATAGGCTCAGACTTCTATTCAAACTATTTGTGAAATTGCCGAGAAATTATTATCTTGCATAAAACCTTCTTATATGTATATTTTATTTATTCATGAATAGTTTTATAAGTGTAAAATGAAATTGATTTATTTTGGTTTACCCCATGTCATTAAATATGAACACATGTTCATGGATATATTTCTTAAAAGAACTACAAAAAGACAAGATCAAATTTGTGAGTTTTATCTTTGTAACATGTTATTAGGACACCGGTTTAGATTTTTTAGTTAATTTTTTTATGGGAGAAACATAATTACATGCTTTCCTTTCCAATATGAGAAATCTAACTGCTTGGGAGAAAGCACATAATCAATTCCTAGAACTACAAAATATTACAAGCTTATGTATAAGACCCCAGTCTTCATAAGCTCAAAAAATTCTTGCTACCTTCTAGCCTTTGTATCACATGTACATGGAAGATAAGTATCATGAGTTGTTAAGAGAAAATGTATCAACCTTATGATATTTTTTTAGCTAACATCCCTCTATCTCTATCACAATAAGTATGGCTAGATGGGATACTTTACTTGTTGCCTTGAAACACAAAGAAGTCATGACTCCCACTACCATCAGTTAGAGTCTCCAAAGAGCTAGAGAACTTACTTAGATTATCACTCAGATCCTAGAAGAAGAAGGGTCAAATGTTTGGATTCACATGATATTTAGGCCACCTATTCTTCTTTGTCCTATATTTCCTTGGAAGAATTGACATAATCAACCAGAAGTAAAATTTCAAGCATGGTTACACACTATGGTATGAGATTTGGGGTTTCTGCCTAGAAATCATTATGATTGGGGACAACATTTTCAGATTTAAGATCTTAGCTAGTGGTTGAGATTATGAATCTTGGATCAAGAAAATTTCTCCCCTAGTTTTCAAGAGGACTTGTAAAAGGCAAATTATGGGGGGAAATGATGAGCATTCTATATAACTCATTATATCTCATATAAACTATCCATAAGTGTTGCCTCTTGTTATATATTGCATTACATTTAATATTAAGATCTCATCTAAGTAGGAAATGAGTGAAATTATATATTTTTTGTATGTGATATATTGTTGATTCTCTATCCTATCATTTGTGTCTAACTTGGATGAAATGAGTATAGTTTTGCATACAAAAATACATCTCTATGGTGGGATTGTTTTAAGAAGTCATCAAAAATTTTGAAAACACCTTTTTGGAATTTTTTTTGAAGACTCAACATTTGTTATATATTGCATTACATTTAATATTAAGATCTCATCTAAGTAGGAAATGAGTGAAATTATATATTTTTTGTATGTGATATATTGTTGATTCTCTATCCTATCATTTGTGTCTAACTTGGATGAAATGAGTATAGTTTTGCATACAAAAATACGTCTCTATGGTGGGATTGTTTTAAGAAGTCATCAAAAATTTTGAAAACACCTTTTTGGAATTTTTTTTGAAGACTCAACATAGAACATAATGAGCTACAAAGATCCTTATTTGAGCTCTGAAGATCTATAAGGCAACTCTGAAGATGTTCTATCAAAGTTTTGAATATCTACGTAGGCATCTCTAAAGATGTTTTGATGAAAATCCAAAGACCTATCCAGCCATGCTTTGAAGACACCTAGCCACTCTCTAAAGATGCCTAGCTATAATATGCAGATTAATATAGCAATTCCAATGATATCTAATATACACATATATATTTTCTCTCTTTAGATATCTTATTTTAGACATTACTATTCATAGTAATAGTCTAAAATGATCTGGATATAAATGTATTTATATTTTGTAAATCCAAATATAATATATTTAGATATTTGTTAGTTATACTCAGTCTATTATTAGTTGAATCAGTATTAATGCCTCCTATAAGCATGGGATCTAATTCCTAGATCTTCTATTTTGAATAATTAGATTTTACTATTTAGATCACTAAATTTTACATTATAAGAATGTTGATTGAGATGTGCTTTAAGTACATGTCTCCTTCTCATTCTAGGGTAATAAGTAATAGAGAGAAAATAAAAGAAAAAAACATTCAAGTGTAATTTATAGTAGAATTTATAGCATCTATATATGTTCCTTTTGATAATGAATTATTAATAACATACAACATTCTATTCCACTACTAAGTTAAAGCTAATCATATTCTAAGGAAGGAGAAAGGGCCCAATTTCATATGAAGATCAAGACAATTGGTATTTCTAGTTTATAGTTTAAAAGTGTATTTCTTTTGATATAGATATATTTCATTTTAATGTAAAGTGTGATTTCCTTTTTAGTGCAAAGTGTGTTTTTTTTAATGCAAGCATGCTTTCATTAAATGCAAAGTTTGTTTTAGTTTAATGCAAGTGAGTTTACTTTATATAAAGTGTGTCTTTTAATTCTCATAAGAGTAAAGTTAATAGGAAAGTTTTTTGACTAAAATAATTCATCTCCATATTCAGAATCTATTAGGAAGTAGTCTATGTGATAATAGGCAATCAACATTCTCACATTCTAAAATAAAACACTATCCTACCCAGTTGAGCAAGTTGAGTTAGGACACTATAGTGTCTTATGCCAGGTGTTTAAGTTTTGGATGTTGATGGTTAGAACCGAAGAATCCTTTTAATAAGGAATACCATAGGGGAGATTTAGTTAGCAAAATTTTCAAGATTTACCTTTTCAGTAACATAGGATTAGAATATTATTTGTTGGCCTTAGGATTTAGACATCAATAGTAGAGTAAACAACCCCTAAAAAATGAACTATTAACGCAAATATCTAAAATATCATTACATATAGCCTTAGACATTGGCCCTTGTAGAAAATGGCACCAATCTATTTATTGGTTAAATGAAAGGTATAATTAAAACCTATCATAGACAAAGTCTATCAAATGGTAAAGATTTCAAATAAAGATATTTCCATTAAAGATCATTTGGTAATCATCAATACTTAGTTGGATTACAAACTTATTCTCAAACCACCTCAAATAAACAAGCTAATCTAAAAAACAAGATGATACATGAAAGAAAATGATTGGTACACTACTCTAATGCTAAGACTAAAAGAAGTTAGCCAGGTATAACCTTATCTAGTCCTATAAAAGACCAACCCTTACTATAATGTAGGAGTTGATCTTATATAGGCCTCCAAGTTGATGGAATTTCAAATTTATCCCATTACTAAGGTAGTTACAAGTAATCATCAATGTTATTGGAAGGTGCAATTGAGGCTTTGATAAACATGCCAAATCAACCCTACTCATGTAGATACTAAATTGAACTTTGTTAATAGAGGGTCACTAGAATTAATTTGGGATTCTATTTAGACATGTTGTGTAGTTAGTGTCATGCCTATTAAAGGATAAATTTGTCTTACACTCTTATCTTTATCCTAATGCACATGCCAAACCCATGATTAACATCTTATTCATGATTTTAGTTGAATCCTACCCCTTTTGATCATTATGACAACTATAACACCTTGAATTCCATCATTTATCATCATGTTAGTGAGATGCAACTTGATTTGGCTATTGAATTGAATGCATAGTCCCATTTTAGATTTTAATAGTTTTGACAGCTAGATGGGTCATCAATCTTAGTCCATTTATCTTCTAATGTCACCACTTCTACATGACCCTTCCTTGACTTCACATTAATTTTATTTTACTAGGATTTTAGCTTTACCCATTGGGTCCCACTTTACCACTTGGAAATTTGTCAACGTCCTTAGGATTTACTTTGTTGTTTGCCTTTGTCATCACTATAGCCATATAGATTATTATTGGCCTCTTGTTATCTTTATGCTTGGTTGGGTAAATATTATTAATACACTAAGCTCTCATATTAATGATATAATCATTTTGAGATCCTGGGATTCTAAGAGGGTGTTATATGGCATCTTCTTAGGGCCTTAGGGTCACTAGCCTTTACCAATGTTGATCAACTCCTATGATTTTGGGTTAATTCCTTAATTCCCTTGATGTTCTAAGATTCTAAGGCTTTGAGCCTTTTTTAATGCCTTCAATATTCTATGCTCTTGGGCTAATGCCTTAATTCACCTGAGGTTATGAGATTCCAAGATTTCAAGCCTTTGTTAATGACTTCCATCTTTTGTGGACTCAGGATTATGGGAGGGTGTCATATGGTATCTTCTCAAGGCCCTAGGGATTTGAAAATACTTAGTCATTTTTAAAAAAAATATTTAGCTTTGAGGCCATGCATTGAAAATATTTAGATGCATGGAATAATTTGGGGGTCTTTAGAATATTTTGAAAACCTATGAGAAAATAATAAAATTGGCTAAGTAAATATTAAAAAAAAACTAAGTTTTTCCAAACATATTTTATGTGAGAAGAAGTCATTTAATATAGGATTTGAAACCATTCATTCACATTAAGTTTTAAGTTAAAATATTCAAATGGGTGAATACTAAAGCATTTTATCATGGAATAAGACTTCATAGGATTAAAATAAACTTGCAAGTTAGACATTAATGTTCATAGATGAAAGCTTAAAATGAATTAAAAAAAATGTAAAGGCATTATAAATGAGCATGAATATTTATTTTCAGCTTATCATCTAGTATACTGACACTCAATAATATCTCAATCAAACAAATCATCACAACCCCATAGAAAAAGATCAGATAAGAAAAGAGGGTCCCCATTTTCAATTTGAAAATGGGGTGTGTTGGTGAAGTTAATAACAAGTTATACTTTCAATATGTTTGGATCCACTTTGGGATCATAGAAATATTTTTTATAATAGAGACATTATATTTTTGAACCATTTATGAAAATCACTTTTTTCTATGTTGGAAATAAACCTAAACAAGACCACCACTTTCCATCCTTAGACTAATGGACAAATAGAAGTGGTAAATATGATGATAGTGCATCTTATAAGAGTGTATAATTCAAATAAAAAACAAACTTAGGAAGAAGATCTTCCTTTCATTTAACATAATTAAAACATATCTCTACACAACTCTACTATACACAACCCTCTTCTATTTTGTTTGGGTTTTCATCCCTCGACACCCATCAACATAGATTATCCTATTATGCCATCAATAATAGAAATTAATTCAGCTCAAATGAAAGTTTAAAAAACTATTCAATTCATTGAGCATATTAAACATCTTTAGAAATGTGTGCAAACCATGAAATATGTAAAGTACAAGTAGCACCATGATAAGCATCAAACACCACACACGTTCCATATTGGTGATCAAGTCTAGCTACACATAAAAAAGGAAGTACTAATATGACCTTAACATAAACCTAATCAAATTTGATATGGGCCATACATCATCACCAGGCAAGTAGGGGATAACACCTTTGAGCTCAATCTTTTGACTTATCTTGTGTTACATCTAGTCTTCAACATAGAATTCTTACGAAAATACTTTCCACCTTTGTTCAATAATTCATATAATATGAAAACTTTCCACCAAATAGAGACCAATCTAGATTTTAGTGTTATAGTAGAATCAGATCAAGTCATTAATGCTTGGGTCAAACAAATAAGTTACTAAGAGATCCCTATCTTCCACATCATCAAATTAGGTCAAGTGCCTTCCTAGGGAAAATGATTCAAAAAAGTGTAGGTTTACAATTTATTTCCACATTTTCTTCTACAACTACATGCAATGGGGACCATTTCTCTTCAATGAGGGAAAACCAATCTAAGAAGATCTAGGTGACTAATTTATACTGCATATTATCATAGTTGCACATATAGTATCATGCTTATCTCAACAACTATGTTAGTGGGTCTTACACATATGTGTAACATGATTCCTTGTAAATTTTTTAATGCTAATGCACAACCCTTATAATTTTAGAACTATAATTAGTGACCTATCAGTAATGGGTAAGTGACATCACCACACTTAGAAATTATGAAGTGGTTATTACCAACTATTATGATGGTTTAAATGACGCTTCATATTCTAAAATTGTATAATAATGTACACTTCCATTATTTTTAGGTATGCAATACATTGTACTGAGAAACATAGAAGAATAAAGTTAGGAAGCCTTATGGTAACAACATATGATCTCTCAAATTATACAAAACTTAACACAATACAAATTTATTGTTATAATTATAAATATTTTGTCACCTTATTATTTCTTTCCTATTTACTTACCTCACTACATTTCATATTCTCTATCATCAAATAAATCATTTTTACATATAGCCTATTTAATCCACATTAAGTGGGTTGTCCACTAGGTCACCACCTAGGCTTCAAATCATGTTTCCCATTAAATTCCTTGACACTTTTAGATGTTGCTTATATGTCATGTTGTGTGTAAGCTAACGAATGGATTAATTTCATTGTGCATGCATTCTCACTTGATGTATTATCAACTATCACACTATGAATGGGTTTTTGATCAATATATGCTCATATACATAAGGAATGGAAATCAAAATAACCATCCACTATCTCACTTCATCAAAATTAATCACATGACATGGTTGAGTATATTGAACAATTATACCATTAATTCCATATAATGGATGATCATATGAATCAAGAGGTGGACATGAATTTTAGGTATGAGTCATTGCTAAATGATCATTGTTTATATATTGATTTGAAAATGGCTCATTGAAAATCCTCAAATTATAATTTTCATTCATTTGAGGCTTAGTTTATTATGTAGGATTCCCTATCTCAATGACATTATGGTCGATGATATATTGAATAAGGTGCTTGATATTGAAACATATGTTAGTTGAATGACCATTGCATCTATAATAATTATAATATGCATTTCTATCAAAATATTTACCTCAAGGTTTATTCATGTTAACCTCTAGTGGTGGAGGTAGAGTGATAAGATTGTACTTAAGTAATTTTTGTAGTAATTTATGAGGAAGTTGTGGTAGTATATAAAAATATCCTTAGTTGATATGATAAAATAAGCTTGTTATAAGGTTGATAAATAACATTAACTTTTATCTTTTAATTAACTTTAGTATTTAATGACTTAGCTTATGATATGGTTTACTTTGAAACTTCATTGTGGAATTTGAAGCATATGTAGGTGCATATTTGAGCTTGTTCAAACTAAGAATATTAAATTATCTTTCTCTTATTGTATGACAAATTTCTTCAAATTATCTTAATTTTTGAAAATAATTGACTTATACAAAGGTGCAAGTTAACATTTTTTGAAAATATCTCGTAATTCATTATCTACCAATGTGTCAGTAATTTTGGTAAGCATGGTCTTGTAATGAAGTACATAACCTCTAATAGGCTCATCAGTTATTTGCTTAAGCTTAACAATTTATGCACAAGAAAGTTTTTCATTAATGTTGATAACAAAATGTTTAAGAAATGGATCCACTAGTGGATTGAATGTTTTGATTGATTGAATAGGTAAACCATAAAACCAACACAAGGTGTAATCTTTTAAGATTCTTGGAAACAAATTAATTATCAACTTGTCATTGAAATCATAATCTAGACATGCATCATAAAAAAATATAATATGTTATTATGGATCTCCTTTACCTTCATATAATGGAAATTTAAGAGCTACAAATCTTACAAGTAAAATATATGATTTAATATCAAGTGCTAATGGATTACGAAGCAAAGCTTGTGAATGCATTGATTGGATAGATTTTGGTATACCTTGATCTAAATACAACACCTTAACATGAAAAAGTGAAATAGTTTTCACGAGGTATTTTTTATTAGGCAAGGTATGTGAAGTAGTATGTATATCTATAAAAGGTCTTGTATAAGTCATTTGTTTAGGCACATGCATACATATTTTTTGGAAGCCTTGTATTTCCCCCAAATCCAAATGTGTAGATGTAATAAAATATCAATAGTAAAAGTAACAACACCTATGGTAGGGTTAATAAGAGGTTTCTCAATGGAGTCATTTTATCTTTAGATGTGCTAACATAATCATGTTACTTTTGTTCTTATTGGGATACAAATATCAAATAGTCAATTTCATAAGTGAGGGTATCAAGGTATTCTCCAAAAATATTTCTCATCAATAGGTTCAAATCTATTATTCTTAGTTGAATTAGATTATTAGGTCCTATCACTTTCTATGGTAATAATAAGTCCATCAAGAAGGTGTAAATTCAGCCTTATATCATCTTGAATGTATATCATATTGAATATATTATTTGCATGTAGGTGTCTCCAAACTAAGAAAATCATAATCTACTTCCAATACTTCTTGTTTGTATAGTGTCTCAGTCATAAAAAGAGTAACCCGCTAAGTATATTAATTCTTTGGGTCATTTATTTTTATAACAAGTACAATTATGAAAAAAACTCTAGTTTTACATTCAAATTTATGTATCATTATTATACATTATATAATGTAAATAATTCATTATTTTTATAATTTTTTAGATAAGTAAATTAAAAAATTAGTTAAAAAATAAGTTTTCAAGGTAATGTGATATTGGTGAATTGGATTAGAACATTTATGGTAAGTCAAAGGATTTTATACACAAGAAGATTGTGAAAATGAGTATATAAACAAGAGGGACCATTATATAAAGTATATTTGTTCATGGGAATATCTTAATAGAGAAATCAATAAGTTCCACACAATGGAAAATAGGACAAACCTTTGGTAGGAGTGTAAGCACAAAAGTTGGAAGTAGTGCATGTGTATAAAAACCTACATAACAATTGACAATATATTATGAGATGTTAATGAAAATAATAGAGTATAACATAATTTAGTATGTTTTATATCACATTCATAAGTGTGAGATTGCATTATACCCAAAGGAAGTGACTACACTAGAGATAAAATCAAGCTAGTTTTCCATGACTCTTATAGATCATGAACATACATGGTATAATAAGTTTGACCTAAGTCAAACTATAGTGAAATTCAACTAACTTAAGATTTAATTCTTAAAGGATTTACATATCCCATAGTTTGAGTAACAAAGTATTTATGATATAGAAGTGATCAATAAATATTCTACTAAGAGTGTGGTTGTATATAATACATTTTTTAAGACATTACTTTCTTATTTGTCTTATGATATTCATTCGTTGTAGCACTGTTGTGGTTTGTAGGAGAATTGTTAATAGTGTTTTGAATACTCCTAGCCATGAAGAATTTTTATGATGAGTGGGAGCATTGGATGTATCACTTTGTATATAAGTTGTAGGGAACTTTTATACTAGAGCAAGTTTCTTTTTTGAGGCTCAAATTTCAAAGTTAGCAACACAAATTTAGATATTCTCTATAAGTAGTGTACATGAGTCATAAAAATGACTATGGTGTAAAAATTGTGATATATAAGGCTATAAAAATAAAAATTACATGAATAGGAAGGTGAAAGCTGTTACTTATTGCTATATAGTATGTTGGGAAGGGCAGAAAACATAGAATATTCTGTTACTATAAAATGCTAGACAAGTCAAAGTAATGAGATGAAAAATTTGACACATATACTCATAACAAGGTAAACTATATATTTGTTAATGGGATAAGAGGTGAATAAAAAATAGGGGTTTTATAAGATGTAATAAAATGATTCCACATAAATTTAACAATATCAATAGGGAAGGGATTATGGTGGAAGGACTTTTGGAAGGTGAAGCAATAGAAGAAGAGGAAATAGATTCCAAGGAACTTGTTTTAAATGTTGTGTGATAGATAAAAATAAAATGGAATGTAATAATTTCCATAATTATCCTCATTACAATCAAAATCATAAGTTGGAGGATTGCTCAAATATTCATCAAAATATCCTAGGAAAGAACATGATATCGAAGGGCATAGGGAATATTTATAATGCACTCAAGGGGGAATTTAGTGATTAAGGAAGCTACATGAAAAGGAAGCATAGACTCAAAGGTAAAAATAATTATAAGGGGAGACATGGATATTCAATAAATTAATATGTTAGTGCCAAAAAAGAGAGGCACAACTCAAGCAACAAGTAGTTTTATAGTAGTACTCAGATGTGCCAGTGGACAATAGGTTGTTAGCTGATGTGAAAGACATTGTGAAAAGTATTAAAGAGGATATATTCATGATAAATAGGATAAATTTATAGATAATATATATTCAAAATCATAAAATATAAAATTTCAAGGAAATGATGAAGATCATGGAAGTTATTTCCATGTTGAATAAGAAATATATTTTTTTGTTTAAGGACTGGCTAAGGACTAGTAAGGGGGACATGAATTAGATAACCCCTAGAAATATGAAATAATTTCATCCTACCAATAATGTTTAGTATGATCAAGAGATAACCATTGATGCTTATGTAAATGACTAGGATTTGTTGAACATCTTGATTAATATAGATGCAAAATTGAATATTTTGACACAAGATGTGTGGAAAAAGATGGGTAATCCTAAGCTAACACCTTTAGATAATGTGTTAATTATGGTATAAAAATAGAAGATGAGACCACTAAGAGTCATAAAAAAAGCAAAGTTAACCATAATGAGAGCACAATTCAAGGCTGAATTTTAGGCAATCAAGTTGGCTAAAGTAGAAAAAACCTAAATTTTATGGAAATGTCATGTTATTGTGAGAACAAGGTGGATATGTAATTCAAATACTAATACATAAGTTTTTATAATGGGATAAAGAGTGTGGTGATCCCTTTGGATGGAAATAATGGGCTATCATATGTGGAAAGTGTGGATGTTGAAGAGGAGATAAATCATATCTACAAAATTACTACACATGGTAAAGAGTAATTAGACCCACATGATAACGAGGTTATAAGTTATAAATGTGACACATAATTCTTGAATACAACTATCCATCCATGCATAAGATGGATCTAGAAAGAGTACAAAGTGACTGGGAAGATATGCACAATGTGAATATAGGGAGTTTGAGCTCTATTAAGATAGAAATATTTAGATGTGGATTGAAGAACAATAGGTTAGGAATGGTCAAAAAATTGACAAATAAGTGGGTTCCTAATGCGACTTAGGTATTTAACCCTAAATTGAGATGGGTCAATATAGTATAAGGTTAAGAATATATAAATGAATAATCATGATGGTGATAAACATATCTATAATAGATAATTAATTATAAAATTAGATAAATAATATCTTGAATTTATAATACTAAGATATGCCAAAAATAAAAGTATAGTTATTGATTGATATTTCAATAAATAGAAAACAAGAGTACTTAGTTGGTTTGATATGTGCATGAAGATATGATATGGAATGGGATATAAGTACATTGGACTAGATTTTGGATCAATCATCAAATTCTATAAATTTACAGTTTGTAGCCTCAAATGCTTGCATTAGATCTAGATAGTTGCATTGATGTTGGTGTCTGAGTTGGATGTAGGTGTCTAGTATAAAATACTAACTAGATCTAGATGAGACCACCTAAAACCTTATAGTTTTATCAACTTTTCTCTGGTGTGTTTATATCTCATGCATAAGCTATTGATCTTTGTCAAATGAGAAAACCTTAGCTTCCTCATCCTTGGAATGTCTATGGAAAAAATGGGTTAGTAGGCACATGGTGTCTATTTGATTCAAAGATCCCTTTGTCAATGGGCATTGCCTACATATCCAATACACCTAAGAGGTCCTTAGACTTATGTATTTATCCTCTATGTGTTGGCTTTTGTGTGCATATGGATGTAATGTGTGATAAATAATTACATAGTGTGACCTACTTGTAACTTGGAAAATATGTCTCATAGGATGATCCTTTATTACTTCAAACCTATAGATGGGCTAAATATGAAAGAATAGGGAATTTTCACTCACTTGTATGCTTGATTAAATTCTTTTGGTAATTTTCCTTGTGAGTTGCTAAGTATTTACTAGGTGAGGAATGAATGAGGATTGATCAAGCATATATACCAACCATTTATATAAATATATTGCATTAATGAACTTAAGATAACCATAAGGATACATTTTATTTGAAAATTTTATGACTTTAGGGCACTAGACACTTACTTTGGCACATGACACTAGCATCAAAGTAGGTATCTAACTGAGACACAAGTGTTTAAGGAGATGAATAAATAGGTATAGGTCCAAATATTTTAGAGGATGATAATAAGTAAATTTATAGAATTTTGAGTAGCATAGAAATCTTGGTCATCATAATAAAATATGGTCAAACTAAGAGATAAGTGATAAGCACAAGAACTAGTAGATGTGATCATTTCAATAGTGGGAAGGTATAAAAAATGAAAGATAAAACCATGAGAAGTAATTTCCAAGTATATAATATTGAGGCATTATATAACTCAGATTTAGTGTCTACATTTCCCCCCCTTTAATCTAAAATGAAATTGATCCACACCATGGGGCCCAAGACCAAGTGTGCAGGGAAAAACTGAGTTTGGTTGTGCAGAGTGAATGCACTAAGATGTATTAAGATAGAATAATCAAAATTAATTAAATGGAGTGGAAGTCTTAATTGTAAGAAATGTAAATTCTATCTAGTAGTAAAGAATAGGGAAAAACTAGTACAATGTTTTACAATGCATATGTTACAAAATAGATACATAGAGCATAATATTTATGTTATGACTATGTATGGCATAGACCTCCATATATAGATCATAATATTACATATTTACCATGCATGATTATAAGGGTAGTCATAATAACTAATGTCAATTATAACAAAGGTATAGTTGACACATCTCACGTTCCTTACATGGTGATGGTAGAGATTTCAATTAGGCAATGACCATTGATTCATTCACATGATTCCAAGTCATTCATTAATGATTGTGATAATGATAATCTTGATTGATAGCTGATGGTAACAATATTAAAATTCTTAACTGGTCTAGGGCCACTAGTCAAGGCACGTGATCGATGTAGGCCAACACATGATTATGTTGAAGCGGGGATCGATGGAGTAGGATAGTCTATGAGAATATGATAGTAAGTCACATAAGACTATGAGTTGAGGAGTGTATAATGAGATGCACATGTTATGATTTGAGGTGATCATTGTATAGAAGTTTATGAACATGCACAAGACTTTTGCATAAGATTATGGGTGAGATTTATGAAAAGGAGTGCATAGGATTGTATGAGAAGTGTGAGATATATGTAAAATAAAAAATGAGGAGTATTTTTGACTACACACAGGTTACACATAGATCATTCACACTTTCTTGAAGAGTAATGGTCTCTATTGCATCAATGTGTAGTTAAGGAAACTGCACTCAAAGTTTCTAAGCAATATACCACTTGGATTGATCAACATATTATCCAATATTGACCACTCAAAAAATTTGATGTGTGCCATGGTGGGAGCATGTGTCTATCACTTTAATGATATAATCATTCTCTATGGGGTTTAAGTGTTTAGGATCTAAATAATAAGGATGTTGTCATTTCTATCTCAAGAGGTGGTAAAGTTTAGGGTTTGATAAATTCAATGTTAAAGACTTGGTGCATGCACAAGTATAGAGGAAAATAAAGAATGAAGGCATAGTGTAGAGGCTTGATATTAGAGTGTGGACCTTTGAAGTGTTCCTTCTAAAGGTGCAACCAAAATTTATCACCAACTCAGAATTCATGAGGTGTATAATGTACATCATGGTACTCCTTGTAATTTATTTATATGCATGAGAGAATATACTAAACCTATTAATTAATAGATTGGATGTGTCACATAAAATTCTTAGGTTTGTTTGCTTCCTATTCATATGTGTGTGACTAATTTTTTATTGGTACATTGTAGGAGATTTATAGAGGTGTTGAAGGTTGAAACCTAAGACATGTATGGAATGGATCATGACCCATAGAGTTATGAAGGGCTCTATTATAGGCATGTTTAATGTAAAATAGGTTGTCATCCCAAGTGTGAGAATGTACATGATTTTAAATTTGTAGAAGATAAAAAATTTGTGATTTACCACTTTGGTTTGCCCATCTGTCTATGGATGAAAAGTATATGAATTATCTAACTACATACCCATCAATCCCTATAATGATTGCCAAAATTAACTTACAAATAATGGATCTTGATTAGAGATGATGGATGTTGTAAGCCCCAAATGAACCCAAACATAGTTGAATAAGGCTTTTAAATGCCAGATAAGTAAATGTATTTCTTGCAAGTGACCATGATATCCATATTAGAAAACCTATACACTACAATGAACACAATGTTATATTAACATCTCATTATAGGAAACCTAGTCATGAAATCCATGTTGATAGATTCCCATTGTTTGGATGGAACCATTAGAGGTGTCTAAATTCCTATATTCCTATTCATGAGATTGGTGATGCAAAAAAGAATATAAGGCTTCATGTGGCATTATATGTTTGTGTGCTTGTACAACCATAAAAAGTGTGACTATAATGTGGCTAGAGTATTTTCATGCTAAAGTGTCATGAGGTCTTGTCATAGTGCACCTCCTAAATGTGTCATTGTCAAGATGCACCACTAAGAACATAGAGATGTTAGATCTTATAGATAATTTGGTCAGACAAGTAGAACTCTTGAACTTGTTTACCTTGCACTAGGCTAGTGTAAGTCACTATGAAGTCCTAATCAAGAGAGTAGAGGGATAAAAAGTCTGTGAAGTTGTGGATAAAAATGTCTAATACCATGATGAATGAATCAATTGAATGTTTTCTAGGTAAATCTACTACCTTATTGTCCTTCCCTTTCTTGTGTTTGATCACTAGATACAATTATTGTAGGTAATTCATCCATTTCATGTGTCGTGCATTATCCATCTTATTCTACATCAGTAATAATTGAAATGGCTTATGATTTGAATGAATAATTATCTCCTTCCCAAGAATAGTAGCACCATTACTTAATTTCTTAAACAATAACATGCAATTCTTTCTCATAGGTGGAGTACCTTTGCACTGTGTCATTGAATGTCTCTGAGTAGTATGTGACTATATGTTCATGCTACATGATCACTACACTAAGTTTATATTCAAATACATTAGTGTGAATTTTGAAGGAGTGTGAAATTTTAGTAATTTCAAGAATATGTGTTTCACATAGGTGTTACTTGAGTGACTCAAAATCACATTATTGCACGTGAGTCTAATCTAACTTGGATTTTGCTCGTGTTATCTAGCTGAGAACCCAAGAGATGTGAAAAAACACAAGATGAATCTATGTTAGAAGTTATCAAGTCCAATAAAACTCCTTAATTCTATGAAATTACATGGGGTAGGAAAATCTTGGATCAATTTGATTTTTTATAGATATACATAGATTCTTATATGATCAATGATGTAGCCTAGGTACTAAATCTGTGTAACATCAAATGTACACATTACCAAGTTGGCCTATAACTTGTGTTGATGTAAGGTGTCTAAGACACATGAGATGTTCTTCATATGATCCTCCAAATTATTAATAAATATGGGAATTCCATCAAAGTAGATGATGATGATGGAGTTGAGAAAAGGCATGAGTAAATCATCCATGAATTAAATGAAAGTGGATGGTAGTTAGGTCAAAGGGCATGACCAACCATTTTTATAATACTTCCCATGTATTGAATGCTATATTTCATATGTATTCAAGATGGATTGAAACTTGATGATAACCTGAATTCAATTTGGTCTTGGTGAAGTATTGTACATCTCAAAAATGGTTCAAGAAGTCATAAATACATGGTAGTGAGTATCGATTCTTTACTATTTTTTTTTAAGTGCACAATAGTCTATGAAAAGTATATAAGTCCCATCCTTATTAGATGTGAAGAATATTAGGCTCTCATAATAAGAAGATATAAGTTTGATATTTACCTAATTAAGGAGTTATTGTATCTAGTGCCATATTTTATCATTCTTCAAAACTGATTTGTGATATACTAGACTATTATAAAGAGGGGATACAAGAACCAAATCAATAAATTTATTTATTGCATAGTGTGTTAGAAGGCCTTCAGGCTCTATACAGACTTTACTATGTTATTCCAATAACTTGTTGAGTTACTATTACTGTGATGTTATGCGAATGATGTGAACTATTAGAGTGTGCTTTATCTTATACATAGGTGTGTTAAGGTGAACCATGAGAAACATGAACTTATGTGAGTGTGAGATAGGTTTTTAGCATTTCTTAATAGAGACCAAGGTGACTTTGGTTATGGGTACTAACTCAAAGAGATTTTCAAAGCAATATTTCACATGAATAGCCTAATGTTGTGGTTTAGATTGATATGTAACTTCTTGATCATACAAATATGCTTTTCCTAGTAAGATGTCATAGACCTCTAAAGGTATGATGTCATAAGTGATGTTATCCTCCATAGTCTTGAATTTGTATAAAAGAATGCATTTCATTAGACCTATATATATTTCCCCTATTGTATCCACCTTAGAGAATATGGTTTGAGATGTAAACTAGTGGTAAGACCAAGGAATTAAGTTATGGATTATGTAATGATATTATTCTAACTTCCACTATCTATGATGACATAAAGAGGCTGACCCTTCACCCAAAAATTAGTGTGGAAGAGACATTTGTGCTCCTTAGAGATGTTGATCATAATGGTCCTAGTACTTAGATAAGAGGCATCTAGATCAGTGTTACCCATCGATCTGGAACTTAATACATATTTTTTGAGTAAGGATTGCTATGAAAGGCATTCAAAATCATCATGATTGGATGAGTGATGGCAATGCCACCACTTATCACTAAAATTATTCTTGATTTTATATAAATTATAAGGTGTATGAGCCTTTTAGTATTGATTAGTCTTCTGAGGTTGCTCACTTTTATGATAAGTGTTTTTATTTTGCACAAAAATATATGATGTGGATTTGTACGAGGGTTGGCCCTTGTGTACACCATTAGATGAAGAGGTGGAACACTACTTCATCTTTGCATTGGCTTATATTTTGATGTAAGTGTGATATGTTTACCAAAAATTATAAGAAGCCAATAACTCCATATTCACATGAATATAAGGTGAGAGCCTATCGATGTACTTCAACACCTTATGTTGTTTATTCAAGTTATCTCTTAGGTGCATATAGTAGTCATGGAATGTGTCAGTGTAGTCCTCTACTAACTGATCTTTATGTTGATGTAGTTATTATAACTTTATGTATTCATATTTAAAGTGTCTAAGAGGGTAGTATCCCTCCTTTAGTGCATCAAAAAATGTATTCCATGATTTGATTGGAACACACACTTGTGCATGCTATGCACTAAAGGTCTCTCACGAGTGAAAAACTAGAATGGACATATTAAATACTATGAAGGTGATATTTTCAACATTAGTGAAGTAATTTATTGAAAAAAACACTTCAATTTTTATAATCTAGGAATCCAATGATTTGGCATTGATCTTATCTTTGAACATAGGGATGTTGATATTAAAATATAATTTTAAGGGTGTTTTTTGTTGAAACCACTATTGAGCATAATATGGAGATGGATGGGAAGGTGTTAGGTTAAGATACATCATAAATTCATGGAACCAATTGAAAAATTTAGTGCACTATGCCTCCAGTGTGTTAAAAATGAGCCTTAAAACTTTTGGGGCTACCTTAGGTTATTTTTGGGCATCAACCATCTTTATTTTGATATAACATTCTTTTAGAATTTCTGAGACAACCAAATATTAGACCTTGTCTCTCTCATTTTGCTCATGTAGTTAGAATAATATAAAGGAAAAGAGATATTTGATATGATACCAATGATCTGTACCATAGATCCCAAGACCAAGTGTGTAGGGAATAAATGAGTTTGGTTATGTAGAGTGAATGCATTGAGATTTATTCAAATAAAGAAATCAAAACACATTCAATGGAGTGAAAGTCTTAATTTAATGAAGCAAAAGCATCAAAATGAATCCAATTAAGGAGATCAATGCCATACATAGTCATAACTATTATCACCAAATTTTTTACCCTAGGAGAAGGTTCTTCAGACTTCTCCAATTTGGTGAAACATGGGATTATCCCTAGACCTATGGGTTGTCTATAAAGGGGTAAACCTCTATATTGAAGGGCTAGATCTACTTTATAAATCACTTAGATTCACTTTAAATAATTACTTGATTTGAAAATGGGGATAAATAACTAAAATAAACCTAACTATAATGGTAATGCACTAAATTTTGTTGACCACTACCACATATTGCATAATGTACTAAGAACTACAAGACAACATAAACATACACACATCATAGATTGAACCTATTGGATCAATGTTTTGTAGAAGGGTAAGTAATTTTAATGCTGAGAGGGAATAATAATTCCACTTAAAAACACACAAGTGACCCTTGATGACACTAACTATAACTTGCAATAGAGAAACAACCATGTGAAGAAAGATATATAAGAAATAAACAAACTGACATGCATCTACACGTGTTGAGATAAAACATTTAGAGCATAATAAATACATGTAGTCAGAGAATGAGGTAAAACATCAACTATTTTATTGATCAAAGGCAAAAAAATAGGTAAGACTTTTCCATACCCAGCTGGAGGATCCAAACTTACCCAAAAGTGGCTCAATATATAGAGTATGTGAGAGAAAGGTGTTTTAGAAGATGTTTGACAAGTGTAAATGAGATTTATAAAAAAAATAGTGGTTATGGGATAGTATAGAATACCCCAAGTCCATGTGTCTCACTTCTGAAGCAACTTCAACCTTCCAATTGGTGTGGGGGTTACAATTTAGCTTTGACACCTTAACTAGCTCCTCAGAAACTACCCTTATTTACATAAAAGGAGTGAAAATATACCTTCCAACCATAAATTAACCTTTAAATTATATGAAAAACCTCATTGAAAATTTGGCATGCCTTAAGAAGCTCCTCTAACCTACCATTCCATCAATTATATGAATATGTGTCTTATAACTCTCCATTTCCCATGCCTAGATTGGTTTAAGTGGCCTAAAATTCAAGTGAATATTCTTAAAATAATCTAAAATAGATGGATGGTATTCAAATGTATTATTAGGTCTAAAAAAAACAATTTTTGTTCTTGGACCAACTCCCAAGAACTCTTTTTCTCCTTAAGCCTTCAATAGCCCTAGTTTCCTTGTAGCCTATTTCTTATAAATCTCCTTATGTTGGAGTTGTATGGATGAAATTGAAAAAATAATGGCATATTTTATGACCCTATATGTCCTTAAATATTCATACCAAATTTAATCTTTAGAATCTAAGTGTAATCCCCTTTTTTTGCCTTTCTCTTTTGCTAATTAGGCCTCTAGGCCTAAAAAGTGGATTTTGGCTATAAACTCCTCATGCAAGTGTAAAAAATATAATAAGTGTGTGATTAAATTTAAAAATTCAAATAAAAACTTCATGTCAAGTTTTGGATTCTAGAACATTGTGCTTATATCCAAACCATGAAATGACAAAAAACAAGCCCTTCATAAGCTTGTTTGAACTGCCTTGAAAAAGAGGCCTAGTTTAATCACCTCTAGAGTATCATGTGAAAGTTTTTGGACTTTAATGGATATTTAAAGTCACAAATTAATTCATACCATGATTTATAATCTCTCCCCTTCTTTGAACACCTGTAAAACACCAAAAACATGTAAACATAAGCTATTTTTGGTAATCTATACATGTGATGTCAGCATAAAAGTACATGCTCAGAACATTATTGGAGTAATAAACAACATAAAATATTTTTAGGAGAAAAATAGGTCATTATATGTGATTTTTAAGTCTTTCTCTACAAACTAGTCATAATTAGGGTTTTAAGAGGGTGTAAGACCTATTTGGGGTCTTAACAATTATTCATTAAGAAAAGATAATTAAATGACATCCTTAAAATTTTAAAACCTTCTTAGTAGACCCATTAAACTAATACAAAATTATTATACTCCCATTCAAAGTGTGAACAATGGTATGAGCATTTGAAGTTGCTCTTCACATGGATTGCTTAGCATTCTTGAGGCTAGAGATAGGTAAAACATGAGTTTTAAGTCTTAAAAATAAATTATATTATTGGGAATAGTTTATATAGATATAAAAAATCTATCTCCATTATTCCAAATGTTCTATAATTTTTCATTACCCCTCTATATCAATCTAGTATACTGGTCAGGGCTTTTGAGGTTTAAGATTGCTCTCTATTTGCTAGCCCTCAAGGGCACTAGAGTGAAACTTATGCGTGTGCACCCTAGAAGTGTGTTTTAACATTTTTCATGATTTTTTATATCCCTAAAGACTATTCATGAATTTTGGTAACTTTTTTCATGCCCTTGGAGTCAACGAAGCTCTCTTAGTCTCATGGCTACCCTTTGCCCAAGGAGTGGGCAAGGTCTGAGACAAAACAAAGGGTACTTACACTTTTTATCTAACCTAAAAATTTCCATGAAAATATTTATCAAGTCACAAGAACTATATTTAACAATTTAAATAGCCTAATCATGCCTCTAGATCCTTCCAAAACACCAATTCCTCAAGAATAGCTGTAGCTTAACTATGTATGCATTGACTAACTGTATATGAGGGTTTGAATCTCATTTTTTATCAGCATTATCTTAGTTTATCTTTGGTATAAACACATATTATGACCTCTATATCACTTTTAGGTAGACCTCAAATTTCTCTATCATGTACCTTGTCTCTCATTTAGGCTTAAGACCAGCCCGTCTCAACGATACATCTTATAGGTGTCTTGTTTAGCCACTTGATTGTGTGATTGGTATTTTAAACTTGATTTGACCTCCAATGACCTTCATGAGGTATATTAGGTCCTTATTAATTTATTATAGTATTTTTTTTAACATTTTCATCCATCAAACTTCTCTACAACTTATCACTATTCTAGGCCTAGGGTTCTTGTGCCAAACCACTTAAAATACTTTAATGTTAAGAACCCGTGCTTAATTGCTATGGATGCATATGCTTTGTAAGTCGTCCCTTAGAGCTTATTCGAATTATCCCACATACAAGGGGAATTAGTAGTTGTTAGAATAGAGTTAGTATATAAGTAAGTGTTAAGGCCGAATAAAGGCATCCACGAATTCATTGTATTGAGCTTGCTCAAAGGAGGTTGCCCCCTCGAAGAGGCTTGCGATCAATATAAGCTTTCTCTGTTTCTGTTATTGGTAAGAGTTATTTTATTTTGGCATATTTTGATTAAATCTATTGTAAGAGGTAAATTGCTGTAGGAGGTTCATCAAATTTGGTATCAGAGCGCTTTCTTGGCTTTGTGGGTAGATTTGGAGCAATTTTTTTTTAAAGCAGGGCTTTCCAGGAGCTGCGCCATTTTTTGGCAAGAAAATTTTCATTGCAGGTTCCATCATTTCAGATTGGGTAAATACCTATCCGCTTAACTGTGGGAAGTGCTTGGGCATAAGCCCTAAAACTCATTGTGAGGAGTACCACAGGAACCCCGAAGTAGCTGGCCCATTGAGAGGACCTGCCAGTGAAAAGGGCAACGACCCCATCCTGATTGACTAGATCCCACCCATGAGGTAAACCAAAATCTGTCGTTAAGAGGTAAACCCACAGCTAGAATTTCTAGAGAGCGGTACTCGCTCAGACAGCTTTGGTGGCCAGAGAGAATTTTAAAATCCTTTAGGCAGCCAAACAAACCTGGGGTCCATATCCAACTTATCAGGCTCAGAGAGCAAACAACAGCATACCCATAGTTGATGATATTTCAAACCACACAGTTGCAGACAATCCATTCCTGAAACAGCCGCTTATAAAAATTTGTTAAAAAAAAAAAAGCCACAAAAAAAAAAAAAAAAAAAACAGCAGCAAAAAAAAAAAAGTCCAAAATTTTTTTTGGGGCACTGCCCCGAACCCCTGAAGGATCCCCGGCTATTCACAACTGGTTATGGTCACCACTCGTGTAGACACAAAAATCATGGAGCAAGAAATCGCCACATTGAAATCTCAGGTTACAGAGTTAACCGATATGATGCGTGGCTTGAATCAACAGAATAACATCTTGCTCAACCGAATGCAGAAGGAGGAGTCTTCTTCAGATCGTCACTCCTTTACTTCCAACTCCTCCCATGGACCTAAGCTAGACTTTCCATGGTTCAATGGTACAGATCCTACAGGATGGATATATTGAGCTGAACAATTCTTCAACCTCCACAATACTTATTCTGTAAACAAAGTCCCCATTGCTTCCTTTCATTTAGAATAAGAAGCACTTCAGTGGTACCATTGGTATCTCAAGACCAATGATGAACCTGATTGGTCAACTTTTGCATCCTTAATTTTGGGTAGGTTTGGTCCCTCAGCGTTCGAGGATTTCATAGGTACCCTCACCAAACTCCATCAAACAGGGACTATTCGGGAATATCAGCTTGAATTTGAAAAACTCGCTAATCACACTGAAGGGTTGTTAGATGACTTCTTCAAAAGTTGCTTTGTTAGTGGCCTTAGAGAGCCGATCCGCTTAGAGGTAAAAATGTTTCGACCTGAAAATATGATGGATGCTTTGGGTCTGGCTAAGTTAGCAGAAGATAAACTCTCCACACAGCGTCGACCTCCCACCTTTTTACCAGCCAAGAACACAGTGAATCAGCGGACAACCATAACCACACCAATCAAGCGCCTGACTGAGGCAGAGATGTGGGCTTGTAAAGAAAAAGGATTATGTTACAACTATGATGACAAATGGGTTAAGGGTCACAGGTGCGTCCAACAAAAACTTTACTTGCTAGATGTGGAGTGACCACCAGAACAAGACAGCGAGATTGATATTCCAGAATTTCAAGATGCTCAAGATGAACCCAGCACTGAAGAGGACCCAATGGTTCAAGAGACTCAACCTGAGATCTCAGTACATGCACTAGCAGGTGTCACTACTCCCCAAACCATGAAGGTCAAAGGGTGCTTCAAAAATATCCCTCTCACAATCCTCATTGACTCGGGCAGTACTCACAATTTCATTGATCCTCGCATTGCTAAGGCAACAGACTGCTTTATATACCCTTGTTCTAGCTTTGAAGTCATGATTGCTAATGGGGGCACATTGCCATGTAAAGGGAAGTGTCTAAATGTGCGTCTTGCAATCAGCAATTATAATTGTCGCTCTGATATGTTTGCCCTACCCTTAGGTGGGTGTGATGTGGTTTTAGGGGCACAATGGCTTCGCACATTAGGACCTATTTTATGGGACTTCTCTGAGCTTTGGATGCAGTTCATAGATAATGGTCAGAAGCACACCTTAAAAGGGTTATTACCAGGATCTGCTAGCATCATCAGTTCTCATCGCATGGAAAAACTTTTGAAAAAAGGCTCACATGGGGTCATTGCACAACTGCATTCCATTCAACTCCAGCCCTCTGCTGCTTCTAACCACCCTACAGACTTACAAGCCATACTCGACAAGCATGCAACCATTTTTTTAGAACCAGTAGGGCTACCCCCTTCACGCCCTGAAGATCACCGCATTCCTCTCCTTCCAGGAAGCATTCCACCCAACATTCGGCCATATCGTTACCCCCATCTACAAAAGATGGAAATTGAGAACTTAGTCTGGGAACTCCTCAAGTCTGGCGTTATCCACCCTAGCACCAGCCCATATTCCTCCCCAGTGCTTCTTGTCCACAAAAAAGATGGGTCGTGGCACCTTTGCATTAACTTTTGAGCCCTTAACCACCTCACTATCAAGGATAAATTCCCAATTCCTGTCATCGATGAGCTTCTTGATGAGCTCCATGGGGCCAAATTCTTCTCCAAGTTGGATCTGCGTTCTGGCTATCATCAAATTTGAGTGCATCTTGATGACATTCCCAAGACAACCTTCTGTACACATGAGGGTCACTATGAGTTCCTTGTCATGCCATTTGGCCTTACAAATACCCCTTCCACTTTTCAAGCACTCATGAATAAAATATTTCAGCCTTTTCTCCATCAATTTATTTTAGTTTTCTTTGATGACATTTTGATTTACAGCCGCACATGGGCCGAGCATCTCTAACATCTTGACAAGGCATTACAGTTGTTAGCTGACAATCAATTATGTGCCAAGCAATCCAAGTGTTCATTCGCTCAAGAGGAAATTGACTATTTGGGGCACATTGTTTCAGCCAATGGGGTTCGCGTGGACCCAGAAAAAATTAGTGCTATGCAGAATTGGCCTCAACCAACCACCCTCAAGAGCCTTCGTGGTTTCTTAGGCCTGACAAGATACTATTGCAAGTTCATCAAAGATTATGGAAAGATCGCGGCTCCTTTGACTTCTTTATTGAAGAAGGATGCTTTCACCTAGGGTGCAACAGCTGATCAGGCATTCATCTAACTCAAACAGGCTATGTGTAGTACACCAATTTTGGCACTGCCAAATTTTAGCAAAACTTTCACCATCAAAAGTGATGCCAGTGGCATTGGCTTGGGTGCTGTTCTTCTCCAAGAGGGCCGACCAATTGCCTTCACCAGCAAAGCCCTTTCTGGCCGTAATTTAGCTTTGTCTACATATGAAAAGGAAATGATGGCAATTTTACATGCAGTACAAAAATGGAGACCCTACTTACTGGGAAACCATTTTTGCATCAAAACTGATCATCAGAGTTTGAAATATTTCTTGGAACAACGGGTCTCATCCCCAGCTCAGCAGAAGTGGGTCAGTAAACTCATGGGCTATGACTATGAGATCACCTATAAGAAGGGAAAAGACAATGTTGTGGCTGATGCTCTCTCAAGAACCTTCGAGGACCACCCTTCCCTCTCTGCCATCTCCATGCCCATTCCTAAATGGTTGGAATCTATCCAACAAGGGTATGTAAATGATCCATCCTTATGCCACATCATTCATCAATTTGCCACTGACCCCTCTGCCATACCACATTATTCATGGGCTGGTGCTTCCCCAAATTTTAGACCTACATCAAGCTATCTTCTATGAAATTCATGCTTCCCCCTCAGCAGGGCACTCAGGGTTTCTCAAAACCTATGAGCGGGCACGTCGACACTTCTTTTGGAAAGGCATGAAAACCAAAATTAAACAGATGGTGGCTGAATGTGAAACCTGCCAATGACACAAAGGTGAAACCACATTGACTCCTGGTTTGCTCATGCCCTTGCCCATTCCTACTAGGATCTAGATAGATATTTCCATGGATTTCATTGAGGGCCTCCCTAAATCTGGGGGAAAGATAGTGATCCTAGTTTTTATCGATCGCCTCTCCAAATATAGTCATTTTTGTGCACTCAGCCACCCATACACCGCGTCCACACTTGCACAAGTTTTCTTGGATCAGATCTTCCGTCTTCATGGCATTCCTTCTTCAATTGTCTCAGATCGTGATGCCACTTTCACTAGCCATTTTTGGACGGAACTATTTCATCACACATGCACACAGTTGAAAATGAGCTCTAGGTACCACCCACAAACAGATGGCCAGACAGAAATCGTCAATAAATGCTTGGAGACCTTCCTTCGTTGTTTTGCTTCAGAAAAACAACATCAATGGGCCAAGTGGCTTCCCCTAGCTGAATGGTGGTACAATACCTCATACCCCACTTCCACCAAAATGACTCCCTATGAGGTAGTTTATGGTCAAGCACCACCACCACTTCTTCCATATCATCCTGGTAGCTCACTAGTTCAGGCAGTTGACACTACTCTCTAAAATCAGGATCAAATTCTCTGCACCTTGTGAAATAATCTCCACATGGCCCAAAACTGAATGAAGCAGCAGGCTGATCAACACCGCTCTGAGCGTACCTTTCAACTTGGTGATATGGTCTTTCTTCATCTACAGCCATACAAGCAATCATCATTAAAACAAAAAGGGTGCCAAAAGCTTTCTCCAAAGTTTTATGGGCCATATAAGGTTCTCCAAAAGATTGGGTCAGTTGCTTACAAGTTAGAGCTTCCACCTTCCTCCCAAGTTCATCCCGTCTTTCATGTCTCATGTTTGAAACAAGTTCTTGGATCCAACATCTGAGTCCAGACAGCTTTACCAACACTTGATAACGAAGGCTCCATCCTTCTCGAGCCCGAAGTAATCTTAGACAGGTGCACCCGCCAACTTCGATCCCGCTCCATCACAGAGGTCTTAATCCAATGGCACGGCATGCAACCAGAAGATGCAACATGGGAACCACTCTTCCAGATTCAACAACAATTCCCACATTTGAAGCTTTGAGGGCAAAGCTTTTTTTAAGAGGGAGGGGATGTTAGGAACCCGTGCTTAATTGCTATGGACACATATGCTTTGTAAGTCGTCCCTTAGAGCTTATTCGAATTATTCCACATACAAGGGGAAGTAGTAGTTGTTAGAATAGAGTTAGTATATAAGTAAGTGTTAAGGCCGAATAAAGGCATCCACGAATTCATTGTATTGAGCTTGCTCAAAGGAGGTTTCCCCCTCGAAGAGGCTTGCGATCAATATAAGCTTTCTGTGTTTATGTTATTGGTAAGAGTTATTTTATTTTGGCATATTTTGATTAAATCTGTTGTAAGAGGTAAATTGCTGTAGGAGGTTCATCACATTTAATGACTATGTTATTCCATTTAATCTCTATGTTAGAGGTATAAAACTCCATAAATTGTATGTATGTGTCTTTAAAACTATATTCAAGGTTATCAAATTCATTCTCAACTTATACTGACCATCTACCATCTCTTCTTAGGGATGACTACTTAATAAGACTGTGTGTACTCAGTCTGCAAAACTAAATAAGGTCTACCACTATATTTCCATTATTTACATAAGCCATGAGTTTTTTGTGTGTTATGATATCATAATAAATAAAACTCAAACATATTTATCTCTTTCAATCTTTTTCTAGATCTTTAGACTCTTTAAATAAGTACATGCTTTTTGTGAGCAAGCAAACTTATGATTGGACTACTGTGTAGGTTAATACCCTTTGTGACCCCTATTTAGAAATATTATATCTTTATGACTTAATAAATTTATTAATATCCTTTCCATAATTCAAAAAATCACACAAATTCCTACTTCTTAATCATCTGACAGTCTCTCAGACTCCCCTCAAACAAGCACAAACTCTTAGGGTGAAAGCAAACTTATAGGTTGCTATTAGGCTGAATAGGTGTAAGTCTCAAATGTTTTTTCATATTTATGTTGGTTGGAGGGTGATGTGAGGCTATATCATCACCATGTTTTCATCCTTCAATCCTATATAGACCTCTTCCCTCTTTCAAACAAACATTAATTTCTCAAAATACAGACCTATAGTAGAGACTCATGTATGATTGTGTATAGGTGAATGAATTTAGTTGTCACCTTTAAATATTCCCAAGGTATCTATCAAATTTTCATTAGTGTATTTAAATAATCTTTAATTTTCTAAAGTTTAAGCATGGATTAGTCTACTCATTGTATCATAGGGGCAACCTATAGGTGCCCATGAGGGTATGGTATCAAGACTGTATTTTGTGTTTTAGACCCTACTCACCCTTCTTCATTGATATTATTTTAGGATCATGAAATTTTTTATATACTCATATTAGGTTCAAACCTTTGTCAACACTTACTCTACCCTTTAGGTCTAGAACTAGCCTAGTTTGGGTATTGTAGCCTATAGGTGTTTTGAGAGGGGTTTGACTATGTTTAGGGTTCCATAATATTTCCCTTAAACTTATTGATATTATTAAATGTAAAAATGAATTATTTTGGTATTTGGACTAGTTTTTAGTCTTAATTTGAGTTTACAACATCTCTTTTTTCATTGCTTTGCCTCTCCTTAGAAAGGAATGACCCTCAGATAGGTTTTAAGTGACCATTTTAGGATTTTGACTATATGTTGTAGTTATGAAACTACTTTATTTGTTTTCCATGTTGCTTTAAGATGATATTATAAAAATTAACTCACTCTCACTATCCACAGGGTTTGCTAACTTCATGTGACACCTTTAAATCCAACTTTTTCCTTGCTCCCATCTATATAGGGTACTATAGGTGCCTATAGATATTTAGAGATAATCTCATCTCATCCTAACTATGAATGGCCTAATTAATCTTGGATGAGTTTGATTACCATTTACATCTATCTTGAAGTGGCTTAGATAATATTTCATTATCTTATCTTTGCTTTATGTTGATCTGAGGTTGATTAGGTCTAAAATGAGGACCTATAGGCCTGAGGCCTATAGGTCTCTATTACTTTCTTTAAGGATTAACCAAGAAATACTATTAATGTCCTTGAATTATTGAAATTATCCACCACTTCATACCTATAACCCCTTATCAATGCTCCACAAGGCTTCATGGCCATGTTTTTTATCATCTCAATCTCATCGGACAGTCATGTATAGATTGCATACATAATATTCTTATGCATAAACCCTATGTGTAAGATATTGGAGTCTATAATAAGCTTGATAAAATTAGTGGATGATATAAATATATATTCATAGACATATGAAGGTATGGGGAGATACATCAAGCCTCTCCATGGGTAATGAACATATTCCATACACTCAATAGTCCATATAACATGCCTATAAAAGAGATAACTGACTTCTTATTGAAAGGTGTGCATATATTTCCATCTTGAACCTCTCATGATTCAAAATACAAAATATTATCTTGAGAACCTCACACTGTGGTATGTTATTGGTATTTTAACCAAATTTGAACTTCAAACCTCCATTGGATTATGAAAACATAAATCATGTTCCCAAAAGCAAGTATATTTGAAGATAATAGACAAAGAGAGATATGAGAGAAAATAACAATGAAACAATGAAATTGGGGTAGTTTTCATGAACAATGAAACATTATAAACCTCTGAGCATCACTACCATAAAGATAAAATAGAGACTTGCAGCATAACCCATTAAAACAACCTATACAGTGAGATGCTCTTATTACAAGTGAAAGAACCTTGTAGAGATTATTTGTCCAATTAAAAAACCATGAAATTGTATCCAAGACCTATATAAAACACCCTCAAAATTATTCCTCTCCATCAATTTCTTAATTGGATAAATAGGTGTAAGAATAGACCCCTCTTCGATGAATAGGCCATAATGACCTATTATCACTATTAGTGATTATTCATAAATAATAGGCCATAATTATGAAAACTAATTATACTAATTTTAATATAATTAGGACCCCTGAAAATGGCCAATTTTTCATCTCCTAACTTTCTCTCTTTTGGCTGTACCATCCACTTCAATTTAACCTTTCTAACTTGTAAAGGTAGTGATGGACGAGAAAAGGTGTCTAGAGTATCAATTCAAATTTAAAATTGTTCAAAAGATGTTAAATGATGTGAGGGATCCAAAGAGACACTTATAAAATATTTTCAATTTAAAACTAATCTTTCAAGGCCATACAAGTGCTTAAAAAGTGTCCTATTAGGAGTTGAAATACAGATTCTATCAGACCCTAACTATTAATGAACCTTCCCTAACATATTTATGACACTAGAGGCATTTTTTATCTTCTTTAAACGTTATACCCTTGAGGTGGCATGTGCAATTCTTCTTCATGGGCCAAAAGGTGGCTAAATTGACATTTTTTGCATTTGAGAGTCAAATAAAGGTTATAACATGATAGGATGACATAAATGACATCTAAATAACCTTTTTAAATTATTTTAAACTATATTAAACCTTTTAATTTTTTTTACCCTTCCAAGACCTTGTATTTTACCATAGGACTAAACAAATGAACATAAGACCAAAACCTAGACAAAGCTAGACAAAGACACATATGATGACATGAGACTCTTTAGGACCATTATAGACCATGACATGACCATATAATAATCTTATACAATTTTAAATTTATAGGGTTGACCAATTTTGACTTGGGGTCAAAATCTGGTCAATAATAACATAGATATTAGGATTTGTGCATATATTTTGTAAAACATTCACTATAACCCATTATACTAGTTTTTCCCTATTTTTTACTATTGAATATTTGTAGGAAAACAAAGGCACAAGGGATAAAAATAAAGGATCATATTCAAATGCTCAAACAAGTAAAATAATTCAATATAAAGGAAAATACTTAAGGAAGTTCATAAAGGGAAGGCATAAAGCATAAGAAACCAACATAAACATATCATACTAGTTCTTGGATTTATGTGTTAGAAAAAAATGTTAAGTACATAGCATATCAAGTACACTAAAAAATATATAATCATGGATAAATGCATGTGTAAGTATATAACCTCAAAAATTATAATGGAATATGATCATATAAAGATATAACTTGGGCATATTATGATCAAAGAAGTGGATGCCTCAAATGTTCATATGACATGAGTAAAAGGAAGGCCCAACATCTAAAAGTGCATATATCATGTACTTAGGTATGCCTGTATCACACTCAAAATATGATTGAAACACATGTATATAGAAATAGATGATATGTTATCTACCAATATGGAAATAACCACATAGATTCCAAGGAGATAATAAAACATGTAAATGATGATTTTTTTTATTTTTTTGGTATTTTGGGAATATTATGTGTTCAACCTTATGTTGGTTCATTTGCATTGTTTTGATCACGGTTCAATAGGTGAAAATGGTGCATGGCCTATTCCTCCTCATTATTTAATTTTAAAGTATAAGGGTGATTACCATCATGTGGAATATGGATCAATTTGTCTTCATGAGAAAACAAGATATCTTGCTGATTTTTCTCAATTTTTGCTTCCATCTAGTATAAACCAAATGGATCCTAATATGAATGCATATTGAGAATTTTGTGGCATAACCCAAACTCTTATTTTAATTAATTTAGGACCACAAATAATTGGTATTATTATGTTTCCAAATTAGTCTTTCCAACCTCCTTTATGTTATAAGTATTTTAGACTAAATTCGAGCTATTGTAACCGTATTACATTTCAAATGGTTTTTGTTTGTGTAGGATCAACATGATTATGCCGAAAGTAAGTGGCACCCATGAATAATGTGATTTTTAGATTGTGTTGGCATGGATGCTTCTTGATTTAAAAAAAATTAGTAGTCTTTTTTTGGATGTGTATCTTGAATTGGTCCCATATCTAGTAATGATTATAAAATACCATATAAATGTGAGCAACACCACACATTTATTCATAATATTTAATTTGTACCTTATCTCCCTCATGTATATGTGTAATAATGTTTTTTGCATTTGGAAGAAGATATGTTGCTTTTGTATATATGCATTAGTATGAATGATGCATATATATGAAAATTGGAGTATAAATAGGTAAATAATTCATATTTTTTATGTAATGCTCTTTCCCTTAATAGAGATAAAAGACCTTGACTAAAGATAAAACTGAATTTCCAAACTAGAAGGTCTAAGCGCTCATGCATATTATGTACTTTTAACTGAATATCATAATATTGAAGGGATTTATCATCATTTTGTTTTAAATTATGAAAATGTTCTAACTTAATTCTAGGCACCTTGTGTTTGTTGAAAATAAAAAATAAAACATCCTATAATTGTTCAAAAGTAGTTAATGAAACTTTAGGTAAGATATAAAACCAATTATAAGCTTCATTGGTGATACTCATATGAAAATATTTTAGAAATAGTTTGACATATTTATCCCATTGACCAAAAGAATGTAGATATTTAATCATGTGATCAAATGGATATTTATGATAATTAGAAAGTGGTATTTTTATAGTTTAACACCTTGCAGATAAGAATAATCAGGTATACATTGTGCAATCAGTTGATTATGGAATGAGGTAATTGTTGTCACTTGGATTTTCACCCTTTGAGGAGATGTCTCAACTCTCTTCATCTAAGTGTAATAATTGAAACAACTCCAAGCTATAGATAGCCTAATAATGAGGTGAATATCTAGATAGGGATATCTCCCTTGATGTACCACTTGTAGACTACTAATACACCTATGCTTGTGAGGGAAAAGGGAAAGAAAACTAAAAGTAAAATATCCTAAATGAGGTGATACACAAAATTAGTTGATGACTACCAACCAGCTACAAGTTACACATGAGAACAAGGGACTAACTAGACATACACTTCTCTAATTTGAATCTTCTCACAATAGTATTTCATTATGAGGTTAAGATGAATGTTTAGGCTATGAGGACTAGATAAGAGGCCTAACATGACACTATTAAATAGGTTAACTCACTCAACCTTGACACTTCATAGAACACTTCACATGAACTACAAGAAAAAGTTACAAATAGGTGAGATAATGAGACAAAAATGCTAAGGAAACCATAGTTATCACTACACAAGATCCATCATTCAGGTAAACACACTATGAATTATCATAGAAGAGGTAAAATCAAGTCTTTATTGATCTAATGGTATGTAAATGAGTAGGGCTTCACCATACTTAGGTGGAGCATAATTTATAATGACCAAAATGGCTAGTTCTTATAGAACTTAAGAGAGAGAAGAGGATAAATAAGTCTAAAGGTCACAAGGACACTTGTAAAACTGAGAAAAAGAGTTACATGTTCATGAGAAGGGAATGTGAAACTGATCTTGTAAAGTCAGGAATCACAAGTGTCATCCCAAGTCATGAAACTCTTGAAATGTGGTGTAGGAGTTCTCATTTTGCACAAGGAAACTACCTTCATCATTCACCCCTATTTGAAGATCCCAAAACTAACTAGGGATATGCATAATTATTTGACTAAGAGGGAATGTTTTTAGACATGCCTCTCCATGCATAATGTCTAGGGAGATGTGAGCAACTAAAGTTGTTATATCAAGTTCTTCTCTCCATTTTTTATAGGCCTGAGTTGTATTAAAGCCTAAAATGACTTTCTAATGGCTTACCATACATACCAATAGATTATATACCTCTTTTTTTTCCCCATATAAATTCTCCAATCCATTATAATTTTCACCCCATACTAGAAGTGAAAGTGGTTCTCCAATTGGATTTAGGCCTAAACTATGCTTGTCAGGATGGCTTGCATACTTGAGGGTTTAGAACATCCTATTGAGTTTCATCATAATTATAAAGGTTAATCATGTTTTCTTAAGTGTATTACATCTTCCTACATATCTCTATAATTTCGAAAAAAATGGCTCATCATTTACCTTCCATCTTAAGGATTACATGATTTATGCTCAAGGGGAATGCCCTCTATATAAGATAAGATAGATGGAAATTCACGTATTTTCACAATAAAAACATGTATTTTAGGGTATTATCCAAGTTATGGAGATTTAATATACAAGTTTTGATCTCTTTTTTAGGTCATCTGACCTCCAAACTTCTCAATAAACCAAGACAAACTATGGAGTAATTGACTATCTATAGGGTTTGGGAGATAGGCTACATGATGTTTATTTAGAGCCTCTTTCTATCTTATATGTCCATCATGAGAGTTATATAATAATACTCTGATCATGATGGATATGTTCTCATCTTCACTCATCAATCCATTCCTCCATATACTCCTCATACTCCTGCCTAGTCTAGATTGTATGTACAAATTCTTGATTGTGTTTCATATTTTGTAGGGTACCTATAGGTGCATGATTTGACCTCAAAGACAATGTATAAAACACATTTTTAATCAACTGGAGTCATTTTATATTAATTATACCCATTTTCTCACCCTGCCTAACCTAAACCATCCCTTAGACACATTGTCTTAGTTTACTGCCTGCCATATAGTCACCTATAATTAACTGTACAGAGACTTATAAGTGGCTTTTATCACTAAAACCTATGATAAATATTCATTAAAAATCCCCAAAACATTTTTGATTAATTTGGAGTCATATTTCAACAACCAATATTAGTATCTCCATGCTTGAGTCTTAGTTATGGATGGTGTAGAAACTAGCAGTCAACTGTAGGTGAGTGCTTTCTTGTAAAGGGACACCTATAGGTGTAAATGATACTTGAAACACTACATATCCTTATCATCATAATGATATTAATTTTAATTAGTACACCCTTCAATCAATAAATCCACTCAAAACATGAGAATATCCTTATTATTACTTTGAGATGTTAAGGACACTTTATATCTCCAAACCCTATATAATTACTACATGAATTTAGTGATAAAAGTGCAAATTATAGACCTCTTAACTTTTAACTTTCACTAGTCATTTTCATTCCAAACCTTTTAGAGTTTTTTTACTATGTGGAGACTACAAGATATGGTCACCTAGATGTCGCAAAACCCTTGATAACGTTTTTACATGGCCTTGACAAAAAGGCCCCGACCTTTATTTTGCACGTTTAGGGAAAAGAGTCTTAAATACTATCATCTAATGCTTGATCAAGGTTTTCACTTATATTTACCATCCTAACCTTGAAAATAAGTTTTCCATGGTATCTAAATCACATCAATTCTTTACTAATGGCTCCATCACCTGTTCCAACACTTCAAAATGGCTCTTTAACTTCTTGTTAAGCCACTTGTAGGTGTTTATATCATAGTGCAAACAATAAGTATGAAATGATCCATGTACCAAGGAATATTCCATACTAGATCATTTCATCTCTTCTCATGATGTTGAAATGAAACTTTAGGATGTTTCAAATTTCAATATAATCTCTCATACCTCATTTATAACATTTCACCCCTCAAGAACCTATAGGTGCAATTCCATGGCAAATTGAGTATGTAGGTGACTATGTGATTAGTGTTATAGTATTCATTATTATAATGAAAATTCTCAACTTGATTGATTTTTATATGAAGGTGTGTTCAAAATTTTAATCCCTCCATCACAACTCTATGAATGTGTCTTAGAGCCTTATATAGTTCATCTAGCTGATTGTATATGGTAGTCATATAACAAATTGACTGTATGCTAATTATGACTGCACCCTCATGGATAATTAATTGGAGAATGAACCTATAATGAAAGGAAAACAAAATTTTAAACATGAATGAAAACCATCACCATCCTTTAACACCATTACTAAACATTAAGTCATTGGAAGTGGTGAAAACCTACCTGCTACATAGAAAGGGACCAATCTACACTATAGAGGTGATTGGATCTTAAAATAAAATCTAAAATGGAATAAAAGGATGAGAAACATGTTATAGGAGAGTAAAATACCTTTATAATTGATCTTAGTAATTGGATTTTATGTATTTTTTCAAAGAAAGGAAAATATATAGGGTGCATAATTTAGCAAACAAAATAGATAGTCTAACTTCTTAGGAAGGGTTCATAAAGCAAAAACCACCATTCATTTTCAACAAAACATAAAATGGAATCTAAATAAATTTATAATACACCTCCAATATAATTTTTCTTGAAACCTCTCTTATTGATCATACCAAGTAAAAACCTGAGGACCATTCTTGTTTATCAAGCCTAGTGGAAGAGAAGAGAGTGGTTTTCTTCATTTTTTGAAGCTTATGATCAAAATCATCATAGGATCAAGTGTGTGGAATACCAAGAGACACTAATAAAATCTACTCAACTGTAAGAGGTTGTAAAATTTTGTACACCTCATTAAATTCTCATTTTATTAAAAAACTACCTTTTCTTTTGAAGAATCTACCACTTTTCATTTATAAATGGTTACTTAAGACTTCTTAGGACACATGAGATGTGACATAACCTTTTTACGCCTTTACATTTCACAAGGATGTTGTACAAGTCATTAAATTCTTCTTGGTCAACAAATTGGTAACTCATAGGGATAGTATGCCTACTATACTAAAGATCAGTAGCCTTATCAGTCCATTGGGTTTAGGGAGTCATATGAAGTCTAAAAAACAACAAGAGGAATTTTACCATTGAAAAAAATCTTTGATCAAGACAAGACCACTTAACTACCTTAACCACACAAGGACACACACAAAACAAAGCAAATAAACTAACAAGAAATACACACATGTGCTTAAAGCACTTAGGGAAATTAGAAAAACAAACCACTATGTACAACTAAAAATTATGCATACCTCTCTTTCCAAGATCAAAATGAAATTTCTTTGCATCTCCTTCTTCATGAGATGGATCATAGTGCCAATCAATTTACTCTTTTAATTAGATACTTGATAAATCAGACCTATTTCTTGGCACTTTACTTACTATGATCTTAAGTAGACCATATTTAAATAGGTCTCCAATGTAAATTTATTCCTCTTGAATTTGTATACATACCTCATATTACTACCCACTCTTCATCTCATGATTAACTTGTAGCTCCTTGGTAGGCATGGCTTTAAGAGGAGTAGTTTCTTGTTCTTGGACGATTGAGGCCAATAGAAGCTTGCTCCATTCTTTAAAAGCTAATGTGTTTCTCCCAACTGGTTGAGAGGATTATAACCCATTTTGATGATTTCAAACATGTCATCATGAGATGCATATGCCTCTTGAAGGTACAAACTTGAAAAGTTAATTCTTCTTTGCATACCCACTTGAGTGTCAAGGATACCTTCTCCATTTTTGACTAGATCATAGCCTCTTTAAAGAGGAGTATAACTTGCTCCAATGATTGCAAAAAAATCATCCTAAGGTTGATTAGAGACTTGTTTTTGCTCATCTATGACATTTTAGAAAATGTCATCTTACCATCACTTGTAATCAGATCTAAGGAAGTTGTAAGCCCCTTGAGAAACTCAAAATAATTGCAAATGATTACAAACTACTACCACAAGTCTTTATCTTCTCTTTGATTATCATCATAAAGGGTAATAATACGAGAATCTCTTCCATATTCTTCTTTATAATCCAAAAATACTTCATCTAAGATTTCTTCTTTGGCACAAGGAAGGCATTCTTCATTATCAACACAATAAGAAGACTCAATACAAGGACTCATTTCCTCTTCAAAATTTAGAAACTCTTGAGGAATCTTAGATTATATATCAATTGATTTATTTTGATTTTAGTTCTCAATGGCTACAAGATCCTCAATCTCTTTCTCCTTCTTGGTGATGCCAAGACTAGGCTCTTGTAATCAGGTGGCTTAACCAAATGAGGCTACCAAGGAACTATATTTTATTTAAGCAAGAGTTATAAATTCCTCTCAACCAAATTCTTTTCTTTAGGTTCCCACACCATAGGTAGATTAGGGAAAAGGGTGATAGGGTGAGGACAATATGAACTAGTTGGTGGAGGTGAAATATATAACTCAAAATTAGATTGAGAATGAATTATAGGGTAAATTTTTAGAAAATATTGAGTAAGGGGAGGCAAACCTTGGGCTAAAACATCTTGGTTTTCTTCCTTCCATTTTTTAATATCTTAATTAAACTTGATTTGTCTTGAAGAATTTATCAAGGAAGGTTAGATGGGGTATGTTTGCGCATAGGATCTTCTTTTGGCTCTAAACCTTCCATCACACCCTGACTCAACAATTTCGCTCTCAAATCTAACTCCTCAATTTTATTAGATAGGTTCTCTTAAAAGTCTCTCTTAAAGTTTATGGGCATCTTTATGAGGATAAGGAGTATAAGAGGGTTGATACAACTCATGACTAGGTTGATAAGGGTCATATTGGAATTGGTAAGGATCATGACAAGGCTGATAAGGGTCATATTAGAGCTGGTAAGGATCATGACAAGGCTACTAAGAATCATACAAAGGTTGATGGGGAATGCCATAAGCTTGATATACCTCAATTGTGTAATAAATACTCAACACCAAAATTAGAAATTAAAATTTATTGGGAAGTAATAACACATAAAAATTTACCAATAATCTTCAAAGGAAAACTTGGGTTGCTTGATCAACTGATATAATTTTGGAGTTTCCCATTGATGTTTAGATAGATGCCTCTAAAGGATGATGTGTTGAAAGACAACACCAAAAATATTTCAACTTCTTAGAATATGAGTCCTACCAGGCATGCCAAAAACTATTTTCACTTAGATTTGTACCCTTTGAAGAGATGTCTCAACTCTCCTCATCCAAGTGGCATAATTAAAACACCTTTAGGCTGTGGGTAGCCTAAGAATGAGATGAATCTCTAGATAGGGATAGTTCCCTTGATATAACACTTGTATACCACTACTCAACTTATGATTGTGAGGCAAAAGGGAGAGAAAATTGAAAATAAACTATCCTAAAGGAGGTGATACACCAAATTAGTTGATGACTACCAACCAGCTGCATATTACACATGAGAACAATGGACTAACTAGACATACACTTCTCCAATTTGAATATTCTCACAACATTATTTCATTATGAGGTTGGGATGAATGTTTAAGATATTAGGAATAGATAAGAAGACTAAAATGGCACTATTAAATAGGCTAACTCACTCAACCTTGACACTTCATATAAAACTTCACATGACCTACAAGAAGAAGTTGCAAATAGGTGAGAGAATGAGACAACAATGCTAAGAAAAACATAGTTATTACTAAACAAGATCCATCATTTAAGTAAACACACTATGAATAGTCATATAAGATTTAAAATCAGTAGTCCCTATTGATCTAATGGTATGCAAATGAGCAGGGCTTTGCCATACTTAGGTGGAACATAATTTACAATGGCCAAAATGGCTAGTTCTTATAGAACTAGAAAGAGAGATGAGGAGAAAGAAATAATAAGGTCACAAGTAAACTTGTAAAATTGAGAAAAAGAGTTACATGTTCAAGAGAAGGGAATGTGAAATTGATCATGCAAAGTCAGGAAGCACAAGTGTCACCCCAAGTCATGAAACTCTTAAAATGTGGTGTAGGAGTTCTCATTTTACACAAGGAAACTAACTTCATCATTCACCCCTATCTAAAAATCCAAAAACTAACTAGGGATAGGTCTAATGATTTGATTGAGAGGTAAGGGTTTTAAACATGTCTCTCCATGCATAGTGTCTAGGGAGATGTGAGCAACTAAAGTTGCTATATCGAGTTCTTCTCTCCATTTCTTGTAGGCCTGAGTTGTCTTAAATCCTAAAATGAATTTTTGATGGCTTCCCATACATAAAAATATGTTAGATACATATATTTTTCCACCATATAAATTATCCAATCCATTATAATGTTCACCCCATACTAGAAGTGAAAGTGGTTCTCTATTTAAATTTAGGCCTAAACTATGTTTGACAAGCCTACTTGCATACTTGAGGGTTTATAACACCCTATTTATTTTTATCCTCCTTAGAAAGGTTCCTCATGTTTTATTAAGTGTATTACATCTTCCTGCATATCTCTACAATGTCAAAATAACTACTAGCTCATCTTTTATTTCCTATATTAAGGATTGTAGGATTTATGCTCAAGGGGAGTGCTCGTTGTCTGAGACAAAACAAAGGGAACTTACCCTATTTAAACAAATAAAAAAAGTATTATATGGGATTATAAAAGTCATCGAGATTCCCTATACAAGGTATAAGCTCTTAGTTAGGTCATCTGACCTTCGAACTTCTCAAAAAACCAAGATAGATTGTGGAGTAATTGACTGTCTGTAGGATTTGGGAGATAGGCTACATGATGTTTGTTTAGAGCCTCTTTTTATCTGCTATATACATTATGAGATTTATATAAGAGTAATTTTATCATGATGGATTTTTTATCATCTTCACTCATGAATCCATTCCTCCATATAATCCTCAAACTCCTACCTAATCCAGACTATATATACAAATTCTTGACTGTGTTTCTTGTTTTGTAGGGTACCTATAGGTTGTTTACATGATTTAAACTCAAAGACAATGTATAAATTTTTTTTATAATCCATTGGAGTCATTTTATATTTATTTTAACCATTTTTTCACCCTACATAGCCTAAAACATCCCTTAGACACATTGTCTTAGTTTACTACCTGCCATACAGTCACCTATAGTTGACTATACATAGTCTTATAGGTGGATTTTATCACTAAAAAATATGATAAATATTAATTAAAAACCCCATAATATATTTTTTATTCATTTATAATCCTCTTTAAACAACACATATTGGTATCTTCATGTTTGAGTCCTAGTTATGGATGGTGTAGAAACTAGTAACCAACTGTAGGTGAGTGCTTTCTTGTAAAGGGACACCTGTAGGTGTAAATGAGACTTGAAAAATTATATATCCACATCATCCTAATGATATTCATGTTAATTATTATACCATTAAATCAATAAATCCACTTAAAACATTATAATATGCCTTATTAGGACTTTGAGATGTTAAGGCCAATTTATATCTCCAAACCTTGTAGATATTACTGCCTGAATTTAGTGATAAAAGTGCAACTTAGAGACCTCCAAAATATAACTTCCACTAGTCATTTGCCTTCCAAACTTTGTAAAGTTATTCTAATATGTGGATAATAAAAGATATGATCACCTAGATGTCACAAAACCCCTGAGAACTTTGTTACATGGCTTTGAAAAAAAGGCCCAGACCTTTATTTTGCACTTTTAGGGAAAAGAGTCCTAAATACTATCATCTCATGCTTGATCAAGTTTTTCACTTATATTTTCCATCCTAACCTTTAAAATAGGTCTACCATGATATCTAAAACACATAAATACTTTATTAATGACTCCATCACTTTTTCCAACACTTTAGAATGGATTTTTAACTCCTTATTAAGCCACTCGTAGGTGTTTATCTCACAGTGCAGGCAGTAAGTATGCAGTGATCCATGTACCATGGAATCTACCATCCTAGATCATTTCATATCTTTCAATGATTTTGAAATGAAACCTTATGATGTTTAAAATCTCAATATAAACTCTCATAACTTATTTTCAATGTTTGACCCCTTAAGCACCTGTAGGTGCAATTCCATGGTAGACTGAGTATGCAAGTGACTGTGTGATTAGTGTTACAGTCTTCATTATGCCAATGAAAGGTATCAATTTGATTGATTTTTATATGAATGTGTGTTCAATATTTTACTCCATCTATCACAACTCCATAGATGTGTCTCAGATCCTTGTATGGTTCATCTAATTGACTGTATTAGCAGTCATATAACAAACTAACTGTAGGCTAGTAATGACTACACCCTCATGGAGAATTTCTAAGAGAATGAACCTATAATGAAAGGAAAACAAAATTTTAAACATGAAGACAAACCATCAACATAATTTAACACCATTACCAAGACATGAAGATGTTGAAAGTGGTAGAAACCTGCCTACTACATAGAAAGGGACCAATCTTAAAACCTGAGGTGATTGGATATTTAAATTAACTCAAAAATTGAAGAAAAGGATGGGGAAAATTTGAGAGGAGATTAAAAGACTTTTAGAATTGATCTTAGTAATTTGATTTTATGTATTTTTTCAAACCAAGGCAAAACCTATAGGGTACACATATTAACAAGCAAAATAGATAGTTTAATTTCTTAGGAATGGTTCATAAACCATATACCACCATTTATCTATAACCAAACATAAAATGGAAGATAAATGAGTGTATAAGACACACCCAATGGAATTTTTCTTGAAACCTCTCCTGTTGACCATACCAAGTATAAACCTAAGGACCATCCTTGCTTGCCAAGCCTAGTAGAAGAAGAGAGAAGTGGTTTTCTTCATTTATTAAAGATTTTGATCAAAATGATCACTAGAGAAAGTGTGTGGAATACCAAGAGACACTATTGAAGTGTCATTAACTATAGGAGGTAATACAATTATGTACACCTCATTAAATTCTCATTTTCTCCAAGAAAACTACCTTTTATTTTGAAGAATCTACTAATTTTATATAAAAAATAGTTAATTAAGACTTATTATGACACATGGGATGTGAAATAACCTTTTTAAACCTTCACATTTCCCAAGGAGGCTGTATAAGTCATTAAATGCTCCTTTTTAACCTTTAAATGACTCAAAAAGGCATAAAGATTAAAAATGACTAATACCAAGGATAAAATAACATGATATCACACTAAATGAGCTATGAAATACCTCATAAAAAAATATTATACCCCCTATAAACCTATAAAGATTAATTTTTTACCTATAAGGGGACTAATTTGACCTGTAGGGTCAAATTTGCTCAACAGTAATATTTACACTAGTATTTTGGTAGACAATTTGCATTTTAAGTATATAAAATTATCTTTAAAGCTCACTAATAATACTTATCATGGAAATGGTATCATAACTAAGGATGGTGATGTTGTTGGGGATCAACCAACAATGTTGATTACAATATGAAAGCAATTAAATGTGAAATTAAACCAAAAAGATAAGTAACTAGAATCAGATAACAACAAACAATAAGAGATACAAGAAACCACCCTAAAAACTTATATTAAACTCTTTACAGAAGGAATACAATTGAAGAAACTTCTTTTCTTCCACACCTCTCTCAGATGTACAGATCTCTTTCTAGATCTCTTTCCCTCAAGAGCTCTCTCTCTCAATTACAATCAACTCCAACAACCTGGATTGATACACATATACAAAACTTGTACTATTCAACACTCTACTACAATAAGCTATGAAGATCTATCCTATTATATAATAATTAGGAAACATGAGCATACAACTACAACCATTAGATGCACCTCCTAATCAAGGGCTCTAAACAGTCTTACTAATAATAGAGATGCGGACTTAAGACTATCACTTAATCCTAACATGCAAACATTCTATTCTATCCACAAAAATAACATTCTAAATGCACAAGTGACTGACGTCAGTCCCTACCTGTCTAAACCTGACTGACATCGGCTGAACATAACCGACACCGACATCTCCCAGTTGACTACTGACCGACGTCGGTCGCTCCTGACCGATGCTGGTGACTGTGTAAATCTTGCAACTTGAAAACTCACTCATTTGGTAAAGCTTTTAGCTCCACACCTTAATAATCTCCCACTTGGAGATAAACAGCTGCACCAGTACCTATACAACAACATCTTCTAGCTCCTCCATCTTTAAACTCAATCATGAAGACCTACAAAAGTTGAATGAAGATTCAACTTCTCCTTTGTAACCGACTTAGTTAACATATCAGCAGGGTTCTTATCTGTATGGATCTTCTCCAGCTTCAACTCACCATCTTCCAATACCTGTCTAATGAAGTGGTACCTAAGCTATATATGCTTTGTTCTTGAATGAAAGGTTGAATTCTTAGCCAAATGAATTACACTCTGACTATCACTGTATAATCTACAACTCTCTTGCTCCTTTACAAGCTCTTCCATGAACTGTGTCATCCATATCATCTCTTTGCTAGAATCTGTGACTACAATATATTCTACTTCTGTAGTTGACAAGGCAACAACCTTCTGCAACTTTGATATCCAGCTAACTGTCGTTCCACCAACAGTGAAAACATATCCTGTGGTGCTTCTTCTGCCATCCAAATCACCTACCATATCTGAATCTACATAACCATGTAGAGAAGTATCTAAACCTCCATAGCACAAATGCCTACTACTGGTCCCTCTCAGATATCTAAGGATCCATTGAACTGCTTTCCAGTGCTCCTTCCTTAGATTGGCCATATACTTACAACTCCCACTACTTAGGCAATATCTGGTCTAGTACATACCATTGCATACATTAAACTCCCTACTGCGAAAGCATATGGAAATCTACTCATGTAATCTACCTCATCATGTGAATTAGGACACTGTTCTTTACTCAATTTAAAATGTCCATCCAAAGGTGTGCTTATCAGTTTTGCATCCTGCATATTGAACCATTTCAACACCTTGTTCACATAATCCTCTTGAGACAAAATCAACGTGTGATTTTTCCTGTCTCTCTTAATACTCATGCCAAGGATTTTATTTGCTACTCCCAAATCCTTCATGGCAAATGTGTGAGCTAATTTCACCTTAAGCTCAGAGATATCCTGCATGTGTGATCCTGCAACCAGCATATCATCTACATACAATAATAGAATAATATATCTACCATTATTCAATCTCTTAAAATACACACAATGGTCAGATTGACACCTACTATAGCCATGCTCAGTCATAAACCTGTCAAATCTCAAATACCATTGTCTAGGAGCTTGCTTGAGGCCATACAAGCTTTTCTTCAATCTGCACACTAGTTTCTCCTTACCCTTGACCTCAAATCCTTCTGGCTGATCCATATATATTTCCTCATCCAAATCTCCATGAAGAAACACTGTCTTAACATCAAGCTACTCAAGATGTAAATCCTCAATAGCAACTAAAGACAATACAGTCCTTATAGAAGTCATTTTAACAACAGGAGAAAAAATCTCACCAAAATCAATACTTGGTTTTTGTGCAAATCCTTTCACTACCAATCTGGCCTTATATCTCATCTATCCATTCTCACCTTCCTTCAATCTGTAGATCCATCTATTCTTCAGTGTCTTCTTTCCTGTTGGCAACTCAACCAAATCCCATGTTTGGTTCTCTCTCAAGGAATCAATCTCCTCATTCATGCCTAGCTCCCACTGATTCTTAGATTCCACCTGTATTGCTTCATCAAAACTCTCTGGTTCTCCACCATTAGTTAGCAATAAATAGAATAATGAAGGGGAATATCAAATTGGAGGTTTACTTACCCTTTTTGACCTCCTGATGGGCATCTGAGACTCATTCACAACACACTGTCCACCCAAATTCTCTAACAGTGACCAACCTCAGTCACCTCTAGGCCTATAACTGACCGACATCGATTCTCCCTGACCGACGTCAGTTCCTATCTAGCCAATGTCAGTCACTATCTGATCGACATCGGTTCTTGTATTACTAATGTCAGTTCATGCCTGACTGACGTCGGTCTTTGTGTTTTCCTATCTGTGATTAATTTTTCTCGTGAGCTCATTTTAAACCGTCACCTCGTCCAATTCTCCATTGCTCTGCCCAGATTGATTTATCTTCTTGAGCTAATCACTATACATCACTTTTTCATTGAAAACAACATCATGGCTCCTAATTATCTTGTTAGTTCCTAAATTCCAAAACCTGAATCCAAAATCATCAGAGCCATAGCCAATAAATGTGCACCTCATAGACTTAGCATCCAACTTCTTTCTATTTTCCTTATCAACATGCACAAAGGCTTCACAACTAAAAACTTTGAGAAATGAGAGATCTACCTTTTTACTTGTCCATGCCTCTTCTAAAATTCCACCATCCAGAGCTGTAGAGGGTCCTCTATTAATCAGTTAAACTACAGTATCCATAGCTTCTGCCCAAAACTCTAAGGGCAAACCAGCATGCAATCTCATACACCTTACACACTCCATTACTATTCTATTCATCCTTTCAGCAACTCCATTTTGTTGAGGCGTCCTTAGAACCATCCTTTGCCTATGTATTCCATGCATATAACAATACCAGTTAAACTTATAGCTACAGAACTCACCACCATTGTCAAATCTCAGGCACTTCATTCTCCTGCCTGTTTCATTCTCAACCATAGCTTTTCAAATCTTAAAAGTGTCAAAAACATTAGATTTCTTCTTTATACAATAGACCCATACCTTTCTTGTAGCATCATCTATGAAAGAAACATAGTATCATGATCCTCGAATAGAAGCAACCTGAGCTGGTCCCCACACGTCTATGTGAACAAACTACAATTTGTGCTTCTTCTTTGTTGACCCAGTCTTGATAAAACTCACCCTCTTCTATTTTCCAAACACACAATGCTCACAAAAATCCAAATCTATGCTTTTCAAATCTAAAACTTACCTTTTGACTTAAGAATAGACATTCCCTTCTCACTCATGTGGCCAAGCCTTGAGTGCCACAACTTTGCATCCACATCTAAAGTAGATAATACAGAAGGAGAATTATTAGTAAAACAATTACATAAATAAAGAGTACCTAATCTCTTACCTTTGGCCATTACAAGTGCACCCTTGCTCACCTTCCAAGATTCAACTGTGAGAGTTACTGTACAACCCTCATCCCCTAACTTTCTTGTAGAAATCAAATTCCTCTTCAAGCTAGGAACATGCATGAAATCTCTCATCACCCATGTGTTTCCATTCTACATTTTCAGCTGCACTTTTCCTTTGCCAATAATTTTACAAGGCTCATCATCCCCTAAATAAACTATTCTAAAATCTCCATGGACATAGTCACTAAAATATTCTCTATTAGGGGTTGCATGGAAAGATGCACCAGAATCTAAAACCCAAGATTTTATATTATTATGCAAAGAGAATATAAGAGCATCTTGTGCAATACCTACAACTTTTGATTCTTCATTACCTTCATGCTGATTATCTTCTTTAGGCTTTGACCAACAATCTTTGCTTATGTGCCCTATCTTTCCACAATTCTAGCATTGTGGCTTCCTGCCATTTCTGGATTTGGATCTACCTCTCACCTTTGACTTAGACCTTGATCTCCCTTTCTTGCCCTTCTCTTTTTGCCTTCCCCTGCTCTCAAAATTTAAAGCATTCCCTGATGTTTCCTCTATGTTTTTCCTGCGAATTTCTTCGTTCAAGATTACACTAACAACATCCTCTACTTTTAAAATATTTGAAGCAAATGCAGTATTACTAACTGCCATTACCAAGCTATGCCATCTTTCAGGCAAAGAACATAATATTAAAAGAGCCTTAATTTCATCATCAAACACTATTTTGACTGAACTTAATTGATTTACAATTCCATGGAAATCATTTAGATGATTAGATACAGATCCACCTTCCTACATTTGCAAATTAAATAACTGCTTCATAAGATATACCTTATTTGAAGCTGAGGGTTTTTCATATAAACTTGCTAAAGTAGTCATTTACTCTACCGTTGACTTTGCCTATGATAAATTAGATATCATGTAGATGCCAGACTCAATCTTATAGATCCAAGAGCCTTTCTATCAAGAACTTCCCATTCTTCATCATCCATGTCTTTGGGCTTCTTTGAAATCCCACCTAATGGTAAGTATATATCTTTCTGATACATATAATACTATATCTGCATTCTCCAATTTTGATAATTCTTGCCATTAAACTTCTCTATTCTCAGTTTACTTTCTTCTACCATTGCTTCTCCCACTCAAACAAAAATCCCTGTGAGTAACCTGTAATCAATACACACTAACCAGATCTGAAACACCTATTAGTCAACCTGAGCTCTGATACCACTTGTTGGGGATCAACCAACAATGTTGATTACAATATGAAAGAAATTAAATGCAGAATTAAACTAGAAAGATAAGTAACTAGAATCAGATAACAACAAACAATAAGAGATACAAGAAACCACCCTGAAAACTTGTACTAAACTCTTTACAGAAGGAATACAATTGAATAAACTTCTTTTCTTCCACACCTCTCTCAGATGTACAGATCTCTTTCTAGATCTCTTTCCCTCAAGATCTCTCTCTCTCTCAATTACAATCAACTCCAACAACCTGGATTGATACACATTTACAAAACTTGTACTGTTCAACACTCTACTACAATAAGCTATGAAGATCTATCCTATTATATAATAATTAGGAAACATGAGCATACAACTACAACCATTATATGCACCTCCTAATCAAGGGCTCTAAACAATCTTACTAATAATAGAGATGCAGACTTAAGACTATCACTTAATCCTAACATGCAAACATTCTGTTCTGTCCACAAAAATAGCATTCTAAACGCACAAGTGACCGACATCAGTCCCTACCTGTCTACACCTGACTGACGTCGACCGAACATAACCGACACCGGCATCTCCCAGTTGACTACTGACCGACGTCGGTGACTGTGTAAATCCTACAACTTGCAAACTCGCTCATTTGGTAAAGCTTTTAACTCCACACCTTAACAGATGTTTATCAAAGGTGTTATTATTGGTTCTAATCCACCACCTCATTTAAATTTAGGAATATTGGTATTATCATCCTCATGATTAAAAAGTGAAAGCTTGACATCTCTAAATTTAGGGTATGTTGGTAATAGTATTGTATCTTAAAACTTTGGAAATTTTAGTGTGGTCTTTGATAATTCATCCACATTGTGTAATGATATAATAATTGGACTTTGGGTTGTCTTTGGTAAAGGAGTTACATTTAGAGCATTGAGGGATTTTGCCACTTTAGGTTTGTAATGTATCTTTATTCATGGTGGTTTAATATTTTTAGGCAAAGAGCCCATGATTTATTTATTTAACATTCAAAAAATTTCAATATCAGATGAAGGAAAAATAGAATAATCACCCTCATTGAGAGGGATATTGTTGGGAAATATTAGAATGATAGGGGTTTGAATCAATGTGCTTTCAATAAAATTTCTTTTATAAATAGTTTGTAAATTGACCATGATATCCTTATGGATTTAGAAAAATTTAGCATGATCGAATGAAGGCACATTTTACTCATGTGAAGCCAATTTGGTTATGGAAGATAAAGGTGCATGAAGAGCACTATTAGATGGTCCACTTGGTTGGTGGCTAATAGCATGGACCAAAGAATCCCATATAAGTTGTGAGAGAATAATGGGTTTTGGATGGTAGTTACTAGGAGAACCTTGAACACACTTGTAATCCAAGGCATCACATTTGTCCATTTGTGTTCATTTTGGATGGTTTGATACTTTTGGTTTTCAATGGTTATAACTTGATGAATGAATATTTATTCTTATTCAAGTGAGTCCTTTGATTATATGAAGTTTTCCATGGGGAAATTTTTTATTTTATCTTTTGAAAAATAAGGTATGAAATAAATCATAAATAATATATGCAACCCAAGGAAACAACAACACCCTAGGAAATTTTGCATTTACAAGGGTCAGGTTCACCAAATGTTTAATCGTAAATTAAGATGGGTTAATATAATATAGGGTTAAGAATATAGAAATGAATAGGAATGAGGGTGCTAAATAGATCTATAGTAGGCCAATTAATTACAAACTTAGATAAATATATCCTTAATTTATAATATTGAGATATGTAAAAAATAAAAAGTACATTTATTGATTGATATTATAATAAATAGAAAACAAAAGTACTTAGTTGGTTTGTTGTGTGCATGTAGATATAATATAGAACAATATAGAATTATATTGGATTTGGATTATGGATCAATCATTATATTCTATAAATTTGCACTTTCTAGCCTTGGACACTTGTATTAGATCTAAATAGTTATGTTAATGTTGGTGTCAGATTTATATGCAGGTGTTTCGTACAAAATATTGATTAGATATATATGAGACCACATGGAACCTTATAGGTTTTCTATCACCTTTTCTATGATGTCTTTGGATATTGTGCATAGGCTATTACTCTTTGTGAAATGATAAAACCCTAGTTTCCTCATCCCTAGAGTGACCATAAAAAAAATGGGTTAGTGGGCACACAGTGTTGAGCTGACCCAATAACCCCTTTATAAATGGGAGATATTTACATAACCAATACTATGAATATGGACTTACACTTATGTATTTCTCTCCTACATGTTATCTTGTTCATGCATAAGGATGCAATGTGTGATAATCAAGTAAATAGAGTGACATAGATTTTAACTTGGAAAATATGGCTCATGGGATGCTCCTTTAGTACTTCAAACCTATAGATGGGTTGTCTCTATGACTAATGTTAAAATAGGAAATAATAAGGAATTTTTTATCACTTTAATGCTTGATTTAGTGTTTTTGATAAGTTGCCTTGTGATTTTCTAGGTCTTTTCTAGGTGAGGAATGAATGAGGATTGATCATACATATATGCCAATATTTTTTGGAAATATCTCACATTAAAGCACTTAGGCTAACCATAATAATATATTTCATTTCAAAATTTTGACTATATGGCATTGGACACCTAGTTTATCATACAACACTAGCATAGACATAGGTGTTTGGCTAAGATATTAGTGTCCAAGAAGCCAAAAAAGTAGGTATAAGTCTAAATCTTATAGAGGATAATAATAAGCATGTTAATAGAATTTTAAACAACATAAAAGGTCTGATCATGAAAATAACATATGGTTAGACTAAGAGATAAATAATAGGCATAAAAGATAGTGGATTTGCATGAGCCTCTAAATAATGGGAAGGCCCACAAACTTAAGGGTATAGCCATGAGAAGTACTTTCCAAATATACAATACTGAGGTGCTATATAATTTAGATTTAGTGTCTATATATAGGCACCGAGGGTGTACATGATTAACAAGGGGATACTAGGGAAACTACCCCAATACGATGACACAACATGCACAATATATGGAGGCATGTCTACCCAAGGAGGTAGATCAAATTGTAGCATTTGTATTCACATGGAATGGTATTTTTGTGTAATGGTTGGAAATACACCAAAATTCCCACCAATTTTATCTACCTACAAAGATGAAATTTGTGGGTTAATCATGCATAAATGGGAACCACAAACATTACTATTATGGTTGGGGGATATAGACATTGAGAAGGAAATATAAAATGGCAAAAGAAAATATAAAATGTGGGAATGGTTTCATTGAACATGTTTATGGGTTCATATGTTGATTGACACCTTGAAAATATGATTATACACATGATATAGGTGAAATTAAAGAGATATTACAACTATATATTGAGAAATAAAATAAGGAATCCATGTAGAGGATAGGTACTAAGAGAGACTTAGTGGAAACAATGAGTATGAAAATAGTAACTTATTTGAATAAGGTCAAGGTTCAAACAAGACCAAAGAAATGACCATTGAGGATGTCCAATGGAAAATGGTGCACATTTAGGACATAAAAATGGGAAAATATTGGAATGATGCACAAATTTTATGCATTATTGACATTATATAAAGTTGTGTTCCCACACATTAGTGTATAAGAGAATATAGTTGAGGTGTAAGACTTGAAAGACAACTGAGGTGAAAATCCAAATCATGAAATGGTGATGAATTCAACCACATTTCATGGGATGAATGAAAATCATGGATTTTTTTGGTGAAATTGAATATATATTCCTAAGAAGGGACTATAGATATAACACAATTAGAGATTCTTATGAATGAAGGGAATGTAAACTATCAGAAAAGACAAAATTGGGAAATAAGAGAAAATTTTAGGGAAGAAAACTATTGTAGGTATGCATAGGTGATTGGATGATACTAAAATCAATATGCATAGGAAGGAAAGTCTACACCTTTATGGGGTAGTATGCATATCATAGGAGAATGATACAAAGTTGTGCACATTTTATAGACCCACTAGATGAATGGAAAAAGTAAAAATGACCATGTATGAGGTGAAGTCTATAAGGCTATGATCCCTATGAAAATTTTATACAAAATCATTTCCTATTTTATATATTTTTATTTTGTTAACAAGTTTAGTTAATTTGTGTAATAAGTGTATATTATTTTGCAAATCCTATCATGTGAGTTGAGCAAGGGATCTTTTAGGATCCTTATGCAAGATATCTAATTATCTTTGGGAGGGGTAATCACGCATAGTGGAGCTATATAAATAATCAGGGTTATGTACCATGAAAAATTTAAAAATAAATGAATTACTAATGTGATTGAAAACATGAAGGATTCTATAGTCATAAAATGCAAAAATTGGTAACTTGCATGGGGCTAATAACACCCAACCCTTAGGTCCCTCATGCTTGTTGTTATGAGCCTCTTAGGATTATTTTTACTAATTCCCAATCATCTGTAGCCTCCTAGACTTGATCTCAGGTGAGCCAAACCCCTTTTTACATGAAATATTCATCCCCCTAGGTCTCGTCTACTCAAGATAATAACACAATACTTGGACTATAACACTAGTGCCACCCCTGTCTACTTTTGGTGATATTTTCCAAGTCAATTTATAGCCCTAATGATCAATTTATTCAAGTTACCCATCCTTATTCTTGTCAGACTAATGTGAGTACATTCAACCCATGACCAATAGATCCTTATAAAAGCCTATTCAAGGATCATTTAGAAAGGGGTTGGCAATTATCAGTAAATAAGTAAGAATATAAGCAAGACCACTCAAGAAATCTTCCCTATTCTCTACATATAGCCATCTAACACACTTACAAGCTTATTAAAATCCTTACACCAATTTCTATCCACCTCAAGCACATCTAGTTTAGCATTCTACATCTTCTTATACATAATTTCACAAAGCACATCAAGTGGGAGAGCTACATATGGCTTGATCCCTCTTCAGAGTATTGGTATGTAGGCAACATACCCACACATGGGGTATGAAGCATGTCTAGTGCATATTACACACACTATCCCCCCTATTTCTCAAAATTGGTCAAAGCAAAATGGAAGATAGGGTTTGAATAAAGAATCTGCTTTATAAGGAGATAAATAGACTTCTAGCTACCAAAACTTTGTAGACAGGGTCACACAGACATAGTGAATAAAACCTAAAAAGCTCAGATCCTTAGGACAATAATGGTAGAGGTAGACTATAACACTGGTGTTACTACTATCTAGTTATGATGCTCTTGTCTAATCACAAAACAAAGTTTAGATCTTAGTTTGTGATAGTGTCTCAGTCCTACATAATGAATTCTAACCTTTGTCTCAGTTAGATCAATCAATTTTCAGCTAAGTTTTATTTTCTTATCCTTATTAATATTTTTAGAAAAGTTTCAATTACAATTAATTTACATAAATTAGTAGCTTAATTATTGTCTATTTATTTACTAATTTTTCTACTTAGACCTTTAACTAAATTATGAATAATACATCAATAATCCCAAAATTGTTAAATCACTTGGTGAACCCAACTTACTTCATTTTCACATAAAAAACCTAGGGTAAATTTCCTACTAATTTTTCCTATATTTTTTAGATTTTTACTTGCATAATAAAAATCATAAATTAGTATTTAATTTTAAAATTTTGTAGTAATTTTAAAATAATTTTCTTTCAAACCCTAGTTTCCCATACTAGGTCCTACTATTTTCCCAGTAATTTTCCAATCATTTTCTAAATTTTTACCAAAATATTTAAATCAAAAAATCCAATTAAAAACTCAAAATTCAATAGTAAATTTTCAAAAACATTTATTTTTCAAAACCCTAGTTGCATCTTCTAGGTCTCATTAAATCACTAATTTTCCAATAAATTTTTGATTTTTTACTTACATATTACCCTCATAAATTTAATTTCAATTTTAAAATTTCATATTAATTTTTCAAATAATCATCTTTCAAACCCTAGTTGCATATACTAGGTTTCACTGCTTCTTTGATGTATCACCTTACATCTATAATCAGATTGCAAAAATGGATCTTACTTGTTTTCAAATATTTCTTACATTTCTTGAAAATAATGAGACCATACTTGGTCCTATCATGTACATGAATGATGAAGTTTACTATATGTTAATGCAAAGTTTCATTCCTTCCCTTTCATGCTTAATTTTCATAATAAGGGATGATATTACAAAATTTATTGCTAAATATGCACAAGATTTCAATATTTCTATTGCATACTCTCTCTCTCTCTCTCACACACACATATAGAATAATTTATAACTCTATTTTGCTAAAAATATTAGACATATCATAGCACATGTAAAATATTTTTATGCATTAGTGCACCATTCCATGTTCTCTACCCTTTGCTTTCTATCTCTCATATGGGATAAATTTTGAGTTCATATTGCTAAACATATTAGATATATCATAGCACATGTCAAAGTTCTTTATGCATTAATGAACAAATTCATGCTCTCTTTCCCTTGTTTGCTATCTCTCATGAGGAATGCTCTACATATTGTTAAACAACTTATAACTCTACTTTTATGCATTTTTCCCACATACATGGTTTCTACCTAGAGGATCCATTGCATATGCTAACAATCACATGTCAAGTTTCAATGTCATATCTTATACATAAGAAAGAATTTCCTTCTCCTCCTCTCCCCTAAGAGGGTGATAGCTACTTTCCCTCTAACCAGGTCCACATTATCACCCCTATAGAAGGTGAGATAACCTATACTATTATTCCTAATGCATACATTTAGCCTATCGCTTCTTCAAACCATATTTAACATATGTGCTTATATGTTAAATCAAAATCAACTAGGGTTTGCATTTGTAAGACTCTAAGGGATCAAATCACCAGTATGAGAAAGTTAATTTTAGATTTAAAAATGCATAATAAGCTATTACATGAAAATATCATAACATTGAAAAATTATATTATAATACAAAAGCCTCAAAGGCACCCTAATGTCAATCATGTATATGCACCTTCACCTAGTCAATTAGTTTCAAGTAATGTTACATATCAAAATAAGAAATCACAATATAATAAATCTACAACTAGTGATTTGAAAAGCATTCAAAGATATGTTTTGCATTAAAATAAAATATACAATAGATAATTGCTAATGAGGACCCTATACAAGGTAAATCATTTAATCAATCCATAGTGACATAGGAACAAATTCATAAAGGGTCAAATTTAGAAACAATATAAAAGTGGTTACCAAAGCATAACTTAGAACAAAAAAAGGATCAAAAAGTAAAATCAAAGAAATAAATAGTACCACAAGCATAGGTAAATCATGAAAAAGATTAAAATATACCTCTCCAAAATGAGGCTCAAGTTTCAAAGCAATATGGGTTTGGTGAAAAGTATCTACAATAGTTTGAATTCAAGGTCAAGGGTTGGGCAAGCATGCTTAAGGCATCACTACTCCTATTCTAGCAGTTAATAATATTTGTCATGAAGGTTTGGGATTTATTGAACATCCTAAAACAAATCATTCATAGATAATTTATCAAATGAAATGATCCAAATACAACAAAACTCAACACTAACATTCCATTGGTTTAAAATCAAGATGATAATGATGAGTGGAAATATACAAGTTATTATTATTTCTAATATACTGAAAATGAATTCAATTAACTAGAGTCATATTCATATACATTAACTCATGCTTCATGATCATGCACGATTCCTTTGTTTGATACATGATAACATGACAAGGAGTCTCTTATGAGACTCATTGGTTAGTATAATTTATTCTTAGTTTCCTTGTACATAATTATTCAAATTTATTGTACATAGTTTCTTTTTTGCTTACTTGTACATAACTTATTAGTATTTATTGTACATAGTCTCCTTATAATTGATTGTACATAGATTATATGTCAAAATGTCAAAAAAATACAAATTTTCAACATAAAAAAACACTCAAATATATAAAAACCCTAAAAGTATTTTGATTCTATGCATAATCCTTGCTTTACACTTCTACTACAGTGCTAGACTTACATTTGTTATTTTATGCTATTATTTGTCAATTTATCTACATTACCATGCTTCACTTGATCTTATTTTAGTGTGTGCAATGACTTCTAGCTCCTTGATTCCTTTACTCTACCCATTGAGGGGGAATATTATTTCTACATCAAGATACACATCGATATATATACCCATTGGGGGTATCTTCTATATGACTACACCATCCATGTTATGCCATTACTACACCACACACTCTATTTATCATGTTGATGTACATTATTTACTAGCTTACATAGATTAATCTATTGACACTCATTAGTATATAACACTTGTGTATTTCTTAGCATATACCTATTCTCATACCAACATGCCTTACATACTTTCTCTCTTACTTTGATTAGTTAGATGTGATTGTATTTCTAATTATTGCATGCTTTCCTTTCTCGACTTGTGTAGCTAGATATAATTGCATTTCTTAGTTCTTGATTGTCTCTTTTATGTGCCTTAGGACATTTTCCAATGTCCTTTGCTAATATGTCGTGTGTGCCTTAGGAAAATTTCCAATGTCCTATACCTGTACTCTTCTATGTGATTGTGGCTTCCATGCCAACCTTGCTTGACTTAATTTTATGTGTATGTGGCATTTGAACATGCCTTGTATGCTTGCCTTCCAGCATGAGTGACATGTGCCCATGTAATTTTTTTTCTTGGCCCCTTGGCCACCCTTATATGCTTCTTTCTTATTTCCTTATGAACTTGTTGCTTGTTTGCTTCTTATTGTTTATAATTCCATGATCCATATCATGCATTATCTTGCTTTCTTGGATGTCATGATGGACATCATGCTCCATCCCTCCAACTAGCAACTAAAAACTAACCAAATTTCTCATTATAGTTTTAGTTTAGTAAATTAAATTACATTTTTATATCCATATAAGCATACCACTATTGATCTAATAATATTTCAATACAAATCATGTTATATTTTGAGATACCTTGTCAATTATCATTGCTATATCATGTATCTTTGTAGCATAACACACTTGCAGGGATATTTCTTATGATGGTAGTCATTGAAAGGTCTTCATTACTACCCTCAAAATAGGGGGAAACAAAAAAAGGATCTTATCTTAGAGATCAGAGCTCCTAACAGTCAAAAGAGCAGTTTTTAGAACACCCAAAACAATAACTAGACATCAAAATAGTCAGAACAAACTAGTTAGATAGCCAAGAATCCAAAATATAGTTACTAGTTTTGGCCTTAAACAATAGTACCCAAATTTTAAAATAACACTAGTGCCACTAGTGTCTACTTTTGGTGTTCTTGTCCAAATAATAGAAAAATTAGATTTTCTAGAAACAGATAGAAAGGTAAGTTCAATTATAGTTTTGTCAGCTACAGTTTAGACTTGAATCAATAGTTTTAGTATAATTTTTATTAGAGAATATAGATATAGGGGGCATCATGAAAATTATGATGGATCTCAATTCTAGTTTTAGATAGGATAGTTTGTATAACTTTGAGATCAGAATCCATATTTTAGACACCAGTGATTGGAGGTAATGTGCACAACACATCTATTTTATTTTCTTTTCAAGTTCAACATTACCTAGACATTCACAATAGTTACATACCATATTTCATCTATAGGTGGTTGGAATCATTTTATAATGGATTTCATACAAACCTAACTTCCCAAGTTCTTGAGTGGATTTCATAAAATCTTAATCTCCATCTTTTAGAGTGGTCAAGAGTGGCCTAGTTTCCAGCCTACATTCAACTATCCATGACAACATTGTTAGATAATAGTACATGCATGGGATTTAGGAACCATCTCATATGACATATATTTCATAATAATATCATTTCATAGATTCACTTCATAGGGAAATGATGGAGCCAAAGGACTAGCTAGCCTTTGTATTCTTGAGCCACATATTCAGAGGGATTGGACACACAGTCTAAACATCAATCAACACACACAAGACCACCTATCTTCACTTAGTGGGAAATGATGGAGTTAAAGGTCAAAATTTTGAATTATTGAGACACTCTTTGGGAATTGAGCACTAATCTCTATTCATGATATTACTCTTGATACAACACCTTCCATCATTACTCAACATAATCTAGCATCAGTCAACATCATAATAGGCTTTTTATTTGTTTATGTACCTGATGAGGTGTATTTGTTCCTTTTCCTTCCTCTCTCTCTTACCTAATTTTTTACATTATTATTTTAGATATAGCATGTCTAGTAAGAACTTATCTACTCTTTATTTTTCTTATAGATTAATACTTCATAGCATGCTCTCTATACACACCCAACATCACACAGCTTCATGAGATTCACCCTTGCAGGTAAGTTTAGGTACTCTTTCTATTTTTAATTTATTCTAGTATTTTTATTTGATACATCACTAGAATATAGGGGGGCAAATGTAGTCATATAAAATGCAAAAATTGGTAACTTGAGTGTGGATAATGACACCCAACCCTCAGGTACCTTGTGCTTACTTTCATGACCCTTTTAGGCTTATTTTCATTGATTCTAAGTCATCTATAACCTCTCAAACTTGATCCCAATTGAGATAGATCCCTCTTTATATGATATATCCATCCCCCCAGGTCTTATTTTCTCAAGATAATAGTACCACACTTGGACTATAGTGCTGTTGCCACTCCTTTATACTTTTGACAGTATTGTCCAAGTCCATTTCTCATCCCAATGGTAAATTAATTTTGGTTCTCCATCCTTATCCTTGTCAGATTAAGGTGAGTACATTCAAACCATGACCAATATATACCTATAAAATCCCATTCAAAGATCATTTGGAAAGGGGTTGGAAATTATCACTAAGCAAGCAAGAATATAAGTAAGACTACTCAAGAAATCTTCCCTATTCTCTGCATATAGCCAACCAACACACTTACAATCTTATTAAAATTCTTACACCAGTCCCTAACCACCTCAAGAACATCTAGTTTATCATTCTAAATATTCATATACATAATTTCACAGAGCACATAAAGTGGGAGAACTACATATTTCTTGATCCCTCTTTGGAGTATTGGTATGTAGGTAGCATGCCCACACATGGGGTTTGAATTATGTCCAGTACATATTACACACACTAACCCCCATATTACTCAAAATTGGTCAAATCATAATGGAAGATAGGGTTTAAAGAAAAAATTTACTCTATAGGGTGTTATACAGACTTCTAACTACTAAAATTTCATGGACAGGGTCACACAGACATAGTAAACAAAACCTAGAAAGCTCAAATCCTCAAGACAATAGTGGCAGAGGTGGACTATAGTGTCAGTGACACTACTGTCTAGTTTTGATGCTCTTATCCAATCATAAAATGAAGTTTAAATCTTAGTTTACAATAGTGTCTTAGTCCTGCACAGTGAATTCTAACCTTTGTCTCAGTCAGATCAATCAGTTTTAACTAAGTTTTGTTTTCTTCTCCTTATTACTATTTTTATAAAAGTTTGAATTGAAATTAATTTACAAAAAATAATAGCTTAATTATTGTTTATTTATGTATTGATTTTACTAGTTATACCCTTTAACTAAATTAGGAATAATTCACCAATATTCCCAAAATTATTAAATTAGATTCACAAGAGGACTTAAAACACATTTATTATGGGAAATGGGTAAATTTGAGTTAATTGGTGGGAAATATTTTAAAAAATTATGTAGAAAGGCATAATGAAGTTATGAATGATGTATGATGCACATGATATTATTTTTGTAGAATATAATAGGCACAATATATTGGTAAACAAGAAGGGGAATGAGATGGAAAATTCATGAAGTGTGTGTGGACATAAGAATGAGAAAACTCTAAGAGGAAGGTGACATGAAACTATCATATTTTTCAAATTTTTGATTATTGGATGACAACAAGAAAACTATTCATGGGTAGGTGGTAAAATTAATTCACTCAAGACTATAAAGGGAAAGATATATTCTTTGAAAATAATTTAAAATATGCAATATTCAAAGAGATTTAGTGTTTTTGTATGAAATGGAAAATTAAGGAATTTAAGAAAATTGAGTTGTAGGTTGAGACTAGGGCATCATTAGGAAAATAAGTCACCATTCATCGAGTAAAAAAGAACTAAATGAGTAAGAGTATAATTGTAGATTTAATTAGGTAGGTGATTGGTAAAAGGAAAGACTATTACTCGAGTAAGCTACAAAGGAATAGAGAATCACAATAATGGAAATGAAGAAGGTAGTGATAGTGATGGCCACTTCAGTATTGAAAGAAGAATAAATGTCAATATAAATTAGTGAACTTGAGGCCTAGGAAGAAAAGGAAGAATATTAGAAGGCACCGCCTAGGGCTAATAGAAAATCACTCAAGATGAAAAGTGGTAAAATGATCAATGTGTTTGAATATCCACCTATTAAGGTTAAAAATAACATGCACAAAGGAGAGGAGTTATCCACTAAAATTTGGGAGTGCATAATTGAAGACTTTAATCACAAGAAAGTAGATTCAGAGAAATAAAGCACTAAAAATTTTGATTTGATGAAAATGTTAAAAAGTATGGTTACTTTGACAATCTATTTAAAAGATATTGGGATTCTTGGGCTATGGTAGTTACCGTATCTTGGAAAGATAAATTAATTAATAAAATGATTATTATCAAGGATAAACATACTTACAAAGATAAGTATGAAAAATTCCCATCATGAATCAACCATATTATGGAGTTCAAGAATGAATGGGAGGATATGCATATGATGTTGTTATATAATGAAAAAATAGATGGGTTTGAAACAAAATTATAGTTTCACCATGGAGGATATATATTGGAATTGGAAAACATCTTCACATTTCCAATGCATGAATTTATGTGTTTGATCAACACAAATATTACCATTACAATATGATGGGAAGTTTCATCAAATATCATTGTGTGTGTGGCTTATTGAATAAAAAAGTATGGGGTAAAGATTAAATTTTCAAAATAAATAGACAAGGAAATCAATAGGGTAGTAGATGCATGTAGAAGGAGTACAATTATGATGGGGAATGCATTTGATCCTGATGCTACTAGAGGAGGTAGGAATTCCAAAGAGTTATAGTTTTTATATTTTACAAACAAATATGCATGAAAAAATTATGTCTTAAACCAATGTGTAGACTGGATGAATGAATCTTACAAGGATAAAATGTTAAATTGGTTCAACATTGTGAAACAGACATTTGGAGCTAAGTAGAGAATGCATAAGAATCTAGTAGAAACATACAAAGGGGTATGTTAAGTTTTATGTAATGAAAAATTTCACATTGGTAAATGTGAAAGATTAATATTAAAAGGAAATATATTATATTAAGTTGTCATAAGTTATGTCTATATGCAATGGAAAATACAATAGATTTAGAAATCAATCCTAGCTCAGAGAAGATAAATCCTACTTACAATTTTGATTGTTGATATATTAGATATTTGGGGTCATGATTAAGGTGGATATGTTAGACCTAGCCAAAGGATATATTACCATAATAAATTCACTAGGGAGGGTTACAAAGCCTCTAGTCAAGAAAAACTATGTAATAACCCTAACTAGGTCTTATGTTTTCATATTCACTAAACTAATAACAAGTAAAGCAAAGTATAATTTAGTGCTCACCAAAGATTGTGGCTCAAAGTGGGGGTAATAAAAATTAAAAGTAAACATGCATAGAAGACATATACTCACGTCAAGATATATGAAATCCTAATTCATGGGAGAGAAGTAAAAATGCATATCTATCTACTCTTACAAAGGAAGAATAAAGTTAGGAATACTTACCTTTGAAGATGAACCCATTGAGCCTTAATCTCTCCCTTAGCCAAGGTGCTTCATAAGAGGTTGTTGCGGTATGTAAGGATGACAAGGATAAATCATCTCTAGGATACATAACCTTTTAATGCATCCAAAACACTTTTCCATAAGATAAGATAGTATCTCTAAACAAAGAATGGAACCTTAAGCTATGTTCCTCAATTAGAATGATGGATAAGTATATGTGCAAATATATATATTTATATATATATATATATATATATATATATATATATAATTCATCTCTTCTCTTAGAAATGATAAAATGGATGTGCTTATATAGGCAAATATAACCCTAATCCTTTCCAAAAGTTTAGGCTGACAAGGTTGACTCAATTGACCTAGTATCATTATTGACAAAAAAATTAGGTCACAAACTAGGTTAGCTTGGGGATGACCTAGACCCTAATAAGTTTTATCAATTAGAGTAGAAGGTTGATGGGTTTGACAATGTAACGTAAACTATCAAAAAGGGTTTTAGGTTAGGGAAGGGATAATGAAGGTGTTAAATGACTAAAAAGGGTGAAAAATAGGAGGTAAAGCTTAGGGGAATGTTTTTAGGAGATGGTTAGATTGATAACAAGTGGCAACAAGGGGACAAAAATCCTACAAAGTACTAATGGTATACCCACCCCTTTCCCAATGCACCCCTTAAGGTGTGCACTCAGAGAGATTAGGATTTGATGGGTTATTACAAGATAAAAAACATTAGTGATTGATAAATTTTAAAAATATTATGTATACATATGCACCACTCAAAGATCATCACATGTCACATAGGTGTAACATGGGATTATGATTTAGAAAAAGAACATGGAAACACACAATGCTAGATTTGAATAAAGTGCATTAAGGAGAAAATAAGATAAATGAAAGGATACAATTGAAAAACACATACCTTTACTTACCTTGGTGCTATAGATAAAGAAGGAGATGTAAGAAATGTGAAGGTGTCCAACATAGGGAACATTATATGAACCTATAGATATTAGTGAAAAAAAAGAAAAAAAATTAAAATTTTTGCAACATATACATATAATAGTTTAGAAGATTCTCTAAGATATCAAGATTCTAGAACATTTTACAATTTGGAAAAAGAGCTAGTAGAGACAAATATATGATCAAAATAAGAAATCTGGTGGTAAATATTTGAAGGGTAAATAATTTTGAATAGTATATATAAATAGGTTAAAAAATAATTCATTTGGTATTTTTACTATTATGAGAAAATATAGTTCTGATAGACCTAGTGAGAGACCGATATCCAAGATGGTGAGGAGATGGTAGCAGAGATGGGGAGGATGCATGGTAACTGTAATGAGTGTAACTAAGCAACTAAAAAGTTCAAGTTTTTAAATATTTTAATTTGAAATTGAGTGATTTATATAAAATTGATTAGTAGATAGAATCTAGGCACCATAATAAAACCTAAGAAATTTTTAGGGACACTAAGGGTAAAATAGAACATTGGGTAGGAAGGAGTCAGATCAATAAATGCTTAAGGCATTTATGGTAATTATTTAAAAGGTTATCATTATGGATAAACATAGTTGACTAGGCTGATTTATTCTACATACAGAAAGAAAACAAATAGGCCAACTACGTAAAAGTAGGTTGATTTGGTTGGCTAAGGTAGGGGCCTACTATGTAGCAGTGGTCTTACTTAGTTATTTCTAAAGTGGTTGATATAGTATTATAGGGTAGAAAGGGGTCTGACTTAGTACTATAAACCAAAGTTGGCCAACTTAGTATTGAAAAGGCTAATCTACTATAAATTTTATAGGGTGGATTTAGTATCCTTGATGAAGTAAATTTAAAAGGCCATGATTAGACTTATGATAACATGAGTGCTATGTCACAAGTTAGATATTAAGGTACCATTATATATAATAGCCTTATGTTAGTCTATTTTGGATTAGGGGTTGCTATATGATTTTGGGTCTATCATCTAGGTCCAACTCATAAATGATATGTATGGGATGTTGTTTAGAGGGTAGAAGACTATGGGACCCATGGTTTTGCTTATTGTATGGATATATGAGAGGTTCCCTATGTATTGGCCAGCTAGGTTGCCCCATGTGGTTGATGATAGGTTACCTCAGGTGTCAATATGGAGAGAGGACCAGATAGTATAGGCTATGCCCCACATGCTAGAACTATAGATGATCGTATGAAGGGAGATTATGTGGAAATAATATACACATATTATTACTTTTTATCCTAGTTGGGTGACCATAACACTAGGGATAGCTTGAGTGTAGATCATGAGACACTATACCTAGTGGGTAGAGCTACAACTAATGACATGATTACTAGGGTAGTTTGGACCCCCACACCTAATGAATCCTATAGTCATTCCTTATTTTTGGGTATGACATGCTAAATAACTAAAGGGGATAGGAGGAGGAGGAGGATCACTAGTTAAGATACTGATGACTAGACCACAACATGTGAGACCATGGATTAGTTGAGTAAAATAGTTGGTAACTAGAGGAGGAGAGGGTATGGGTGTGGATGCAGGGGTGAAATAGGTACCAAAAGAGGCACTATATTAGGAAGAGAACCAAACACCTTAGATACACCATAGATGGAGGTGTCATTGGTGAGATCACGCATAGGTGAGAGTGGTAACATAAGATGACTTAACAATTGACTAGGATAGAGTTGGTCAATAAAAGCACCTTTGAGGAGAGGCTCATAATGTGTAAGAGTGGTGACTCCCTGATTCACATTGATAAGGAGGTGACCCACATATGAGGTTCTTAGGGGATGGGTAGATGGAGAGATTGTGCTTGGTGGATGAGTAGATGGGGAGATGGTGGTTGGTGACACTATAACTAGTAAAAAATGTTATAATTTTGATTTATGAGATAAAATACTAGTTGTATGTGATTTTTAGGTAGATAGATTTTGTGATGTATATGTGATCTAATATCTATCTGGTTTTGGTTTTATAGATCTTAAAATAGAGGAGGTCAGATGGGTATCCCTAGTCATAATAATTTACCATGACATTTTAGATGAGGTACTATCACCATAGTACCCCACCACATTGGATGATCCTATGGTACCATCTTACCCAACTTAAGTAGGCTAGTTTAGACTAGTGGGGGAGGCTCTAAGGTAGCTAAATACATGCAAGGATGGATTATAACCACCAAATAGGGTGGGAGTAGGAGAGGCACATGTGTGATAGGCTTTGGATTAGGAGAGAGCCGTACACATGGAAACCATAATCTATCTTGGATAGGTACAGGCCTAAGTGGCCAAACTACAAGGATAGGTAACAAAATTTGAATCCTAGACTACCTCATTATAGTATACTATGCAAAGGATACAATCTAAGGAATCGATGGGTAACATGGCTAGGCCATAAGATAAGCATGATGGAGCCTAGACGTGGAGCTGGAGCTATGTATTTTGTATTTTGTACTATTATATTATATAAAACACATGATATATAGAGATATATTATTTTGACAATTGGATTTGATCTCATGAGTTGTATTTGGTTATTTTTGTTGATGCATAAATATATTTATTTCTAGCACATGTATTTATCTTTTGTTGTAAATACTATGGGAAACATATGTGGAGTGTTTTCTTTTTTAGAATTATGTGATACACATGCATGGTTAAAAAGAAATAGGAAAAAAGGACTTGGAAAAGTATAATTAATCAAAAACAAATTCACTACACACTATATCACAATGGGAAATGTATAATAACAAAAGATTACTAAGTATAATAAACCAAAAAGTGGTAAATAAGAGAACACAATGTTTTTAAACCATGAAAAAGATTGACACTAAGTTAAAACAAGTAAAATCACACTCATATCATGTTGGGAAGTATGAAAGTAATATAATAAAATGGAAAGCACATGAAATATAAATGGTATAAAAATAAAAAAATTAAGTCAATCAATCATATTAAATCACATTGGGAAGTATAAAAGAGAAACAAAATTGGCAACATGAACTTAAATTGATCACACTAATTCAAGTTTGGAAGTATGAAAAACTTAATAAAAATGGTTGTATTCTTACATGAAATTGGAAAATAAGAAGATAAAAGTAAAAGATCAAACTAATAAACATAAAAAATACTATATCAATATGGTAAGCATGTCAATGACTGTATAACTCATTATTAATCATGACTTATCTCAAATTTGACATGAATGCAATTTCATTGTGACTTGGGTATTATAAAATTTTATGAGGAAGGTCAGGTCTTATCCATTATCTTACACTGACAACTCACAAGGGTAACACCAATAAAGTGTAAAATAATAGGAAATATGTTTAAAGGGTATGTTTATAATGGTAATATGAAAATTTGGTAATTTGTGAGGAAGGCCTGGTCCTATCCAAGGTCTAACATTACAATTCATAAATGGGATGGCTAGGGAGAGTAATCAGTGAAAAAAAAATATTTATCAAGGGGAAATATGAGGATTGTAGGAAATGAAAGATGAATGTAAGAATAATAACATAGGAATATTATGAGAAGACCTTAGGAAACACGAGTCACACTAAAGACATAGAAAGACACTAAGCGACTAGTGACCATCAATATACAAAGGATACCCGTTCACTATAGGTACAAAGTTGTATAGGTAGATAAGTGAGATACTAAGATCAAGTCATGTTGGTTGTTTTGAATAATTAAATTAAAATGGACCTACCTTCCTACAATGTGTTCCCCGATTCTTTAGGACCTCTTATAGAGTCATCGGTCTACTGCAAAGATTAGGTACTTGCATGCGAAATTAGGTAACACTAAAATATTTTTTATTTTCCTTTTCTAATCTACTAGCCTACCATGCACCCCAATGGACCTTGACTCTATCATGAGGCCAACTATGGAGTTTGAGTCTTTGATTAGAAAAAGGAGATGTGCTTAGAATCATGTATTTTAGGGTGATGTTGAATTTTGGAAATTTTTTAATGTTTCCTTTTGTATCATTGCCTTTTGTTAAAATGATTTGGCTTTTGAGTTTTTAAGGATTTTAATATTCTACCTCCATACAAATTTGGAATGACCAATCATGAGAGACAAAATGATATACATAAATGAGCTTTAGGATTTGTCTAAAGGAAGCTAAGTATCCAAAGACATGATGGACTAAGACACTTAGACTTACCTATGAACCAACATATTATCTAAAGTTTCAACCATGTGTATGCTTAGTTTGTGAAAGGAAATAATGGAATAAAGGGAGATCCAAGATGGACCAGTGAAAGGAGATTATAATGAGATGACTTGTTTGTTAACTGATCACATAGTAAAGAATGAATGACTAAGGGGAACAAGGTTTAGATAACAAAGTCATAATAGTGATTATCCATGTTATAGATATAAGGTAGCAAACAATCATGAGAAAAGAAATAAATCAACATATATGAAAAAATCATGTAATCATGACAAATAATCCATAATAGAACATGAGGAAGAAAATGACACCATAGACAATATGTAGTGCAAAACATAAATAACCATGTAAGATAGATAAGAATTTGACACAATGTAAAATGATATAATATAGATAAATATAAATTTGGACAACACATCCAATCCAAAATGAAGAAATAAATGAAGGAACACCATGATATGTTCATAAATACTGGTAGATTTATCTACACACATTATCCATAACATATCATAAGTCTATATGAAATTGAACTCTAACTGTAAAAAGTTGAGAAAATTCTTCGCATCAAGTCTCCTTGATGGAAAATGTAGGCATGCCTAAATAATCATGCTCATGAGGACTATATTGCATGGGATGCTCAAGATAAGGAATATGAGTGGTCTCTATAGGGTATGATAGGGTCATCAATGGAGAATGGGCTGTAGGTGAAGGAGTCACCAGTGGGGAAGGGGCCATAAGTGAAGGAGTCACCAATGGATAAGAGGCCATAGGTGAATGAGGATCCATGAGTGAAGGGATCACAGGTGGAGAAACTATAGGTGAGTAAGGGACCATAAGTGGAGGATCCATGGGGGAAGAAGGAGGAACATTATTATGAGGGAGACCTATGGGAAGAAGGGAAGTAGGCACATGAATGGATATGAGGTGATCCTTGAGATGCTACTGAAGGATGTGATAATAATCAATGTGATGGGTACCACAAATAATATACGTCTCCATTTTTGGGAATAATTTTAGGGGAGGTATAGTCTTGTCTATGAGATGAGGAAGAGTGGGACACAAGGTGTCTATATATTATCAAAGCTTATGATAATACATGGAGGAATGATTATCTATGCCATGAAATTAATAGATACACTTGTTAGTATACTTTACATGTGTACTAATGAAGGGAGTAGAAATGGAAGCCAAAGAAGGATGGTGTAGTGAATAATCTCTAGTCTAATGATCGATAACTTTATGAATATCATAGTATGGTTGATCATCTCATTTGGTGGGCAAAGGAACAATCTATGGTAAAGGGAGCAAACCATCACCAAGGGGATATGGGCTAGTGGGGAGACTAGATGAGGCTCGATTGAAGGAACAATAGTATCATAAATAGGAAGAGACTCAAATAGAGAGGGAGTGAGAATATGATATAGACTAGGCTCAATTGAGGGAGGGGAAGGATGCATATAAGGCTAAAGGATATTGTCAAGTATCTTATGGGCAACCCAACTATAGGTGTCCTAGTATCTAGAAAAATGATAGGGACTAGTCATAGCACTATCCATAAGCATGTTTTTATGAGGTTCTTTATAAATTGGAGGTGTGTGCACCATCTCTACCTTATGAATAAGAGGAAATTTTTTAAAATTAGGAATTATGTAGGATGGAATGAGATAAGATATATATAAAAACTAAAGCAAAAAAGAATAATAATGAATGATTTCAGCATCTCGGGCCTAAACAAGACCTCCTAAAAATGTGTCATCTAAGGTATAACCATCATCATAATTAGGTGTATGAAGATCAATTACAAAATTAAGGAGGGAGTTTTCATCAGATGTGGTGTAATGAATGGATTTTCAAGTCTTAATTAAGCCTATGGGTATATCATCACTAGGTGGTCAATAGAAATGCATCTTCAGAGAAGGTAAAAGCTGAGAAATGAGATGAGGAGAGATATTAGAGGTTTTTATCTTGAGATTTATCTCATCAATCTCATCATCATCTAAATCTAAGAGGTTAGGTGGTATATTCTTGATGAGTTTGGGATGACCATGGTAACCTCACGTAGAGTTGATAGGAAAGTTAAACCATTGAGATTCATGAAATAGAACACTCAGTAAGGGTTCAAGGGTTGGAATTTTGAATACACCATGGTCTTAGAATTGTTTAAAATTTCAAGGGTTATTATCACCTTGAATTTGATAGATTTCACCATTATAAGGGAAATTGACACATTAGTAGGTAGAAGAGGCAAATGCCCTCATATGATGAGTCCATGGCTTACCAAGCAAGATGTTATAAGATAAACAAAAGATGAATATCATAACCTTAAATTGAATAGTGATAGGTGGAATAGTGATATGGAGTCATATACAACCTAAGGGAGGTATTTTCCTTCAATCATAACTGTGCCATGTGGACTTAAGATTATATTTAAAATATCTAAGGGTTTTAATGAAATTGAGAGAGTCAACATAAGTACTTGAACCCTTGTTAATCAAGGCATGCTTGATTTGGATGTAACCAATTTAGAGACTGATAAAGAGGGGAGGATCATCTACATGAAGTATAATCTCATCAAGAATCATAGAAGCAATGGGGAATTTTAGGGAGAGAGAAGTATCCTTTATTTCATCAATGTGTATAGACATATTTTCACATTACTATAAAATGCTATCTTATGATCTAGATAAGGTGGCTTCATGTATTTCTAGGGGAGGATGAAGGATGTTAATTTTGAACATGAGCTCTATAAGATGATTACGATGATGCAAAGAAGTCCACATAAGTTCAAGAAATGGGATTTGAGATGGGATATTAGTAAGTTCTATGATAATATCCCATTCATCATAATCCATAAGGGAACTATTAGAAAGAGGTGAATAGTGTTGGTAGAGTTCCTCACAAGGAGGAGAAAAATTTCATGAAAATTTGTGTGAATATGATGTAGAAGTTTTAATTGGGGGACAAGTTAGTTGATTGTATTGAGAGGATGGGGTAGTTGACGTAGGTTTGGTTTGAGATGAATTTAAAGAAGTGGTAGTAGAAGGTTAAGTATCATTGGTGATGGGTAAAATGGTTGAAGGATTTTTATAAATGGTGTGATAAGTGTTATCTAATGGAGGTGGTTGAATTGGTTCATCGAAAGAGATAAAGTCTTCTTTCCCCAACTCTATTAAGTGAGTTGGGGAAGAATATTGGATAACATGGATAGTGTGAGATGATTGGTGTGTGTGGGTGGGATGAGAATCAATGAAGGAAAATACCCTTTGCATATTAGTCATGTTTACAACATTCTCTTTAAGATTTGGGTCTATACGAGTTTGAATGTTATTGGTAGAAGGAGTAGGCTTATCATTGTTGTCTTGGTGATTTGGAAGAGGATCTTTGTAGATGGCCAAATGAGCATTAACCTGGTTCAAAGCTTGAGTTTTAGTTTGTGTTTCATGATATTTGAAATCAATGTCATAATATTTTTTAAGTTTATGAATGATAAAATAATGATCAAAATTGGACCAAAGAGGAAATCCATAGATAAGTTATGCATTTGCCTACAAGTCTCATGAGAATGACCCCAACTAGAATGAAACCAACATAATTTATTTGGATTGTACCAAGATTTCATGGGGTGAGTAGGATCAAGATCTCATGGAAGATTCCTTGGTAGATTATTTTGTAATTTCACTAAGGATAAAGGTTTATGAACATTGATGTTACTTGTCAAAGAGAAATGATAATTAGGGATGTGGTTGGGAGAGGAAGCTTGTTATAGAACTAGGTTGGGAACAATAACTTGAATAGTAATAATGGTATCAAAATAATTAGTGATACCATCATTAATATCATGATGATTTTTATTTTTGATGAGAATATGAGTTCCCATAAAATTTTGGGATGGCTCAAATTAATGCATAAGGAAATCTTGGTGCTTGGCTTGGTCAATGGCTTCTTCTAGAGTTGTAAAGAGAGAATCCAGACCTAATATTGTAAATTAGGATAGAGAGAATTAGTGAATATATGAAGAGATTATCATCTACCATATTATATTCACACTTGTTAGATAAGGTCTTCCATTCTTTGATGAAAGCTTGTACAATTTCCATCTCAAGTTGTTTGCAATTGATAAAATGAGCCAAGGTATTTTCAGGAAGGTCACTAGTTTGAAACTCTTGTACCAAAATGTTAACTAAATCTTCTAAACTAGTTATGGAATGAGATTTGAGTTAGTTATACCAATATAAAATATCTCTAGATAGATTTTTTGATAAGATCTTGGTCGTAGCAAAAGTGTTTAACTTGACCCAATCTTTGTATAGATTTCCAAATGTTTTTAAGTGAAGGGTAGGATCAGTTGACCCATTGTAACTAATGGTAGGGGTGATACCTCCTATATCTATGTTATCAATTTAAGGTGCAAGAGGGTTATTTTGAAGGTGTTTTATTTTTTTGTTAACAAGAGGAGTTTGAGGGATAAGATTACTATGGGAATCCTGAATAGGAGGTAGGGGGAATTTTGGTTATGTGCTTCCCATGGAACCTATTGAGGGTGATTTTGGAGATGGATAAGATGATTTTACCTTTGCATCATTTGGTTGGAATTATTAGCTTGGAAAGTATTCATTTGCTTAATATTTTACAATTAAATTTGATGGGTTTGAGTGGTGTTATTTGAAGTGTGTGAAGTATTGGCATTGGTATTAGTGTCTTAGGTACCACTATGAGTGGTAGCATGCATACTATTAGTAACTTGAGAGGAATTATTTTTAAATGAGTTACTAGTTCCATGATTTCTTGGGTGGAAAAAGATGCACTAGTAGAGAGATGAGAAGAAGCACTAGAGGCATGAGTACCATGGGTAGAAAATGATGCACTAGTGCAAGATTTGAGAAGAATGGGTCTTAGAAAAGGCCCACTAGATGTAGAACCTGCCATGTTAGTAGAGATACTTGGCATGGAGGTTGAGGAAATAAAATAAGAAGAGGTCAAAAAAGAGGAGGTTGAGAGGTGAAGAAGTTATTGTCCAAAAATCCATGTGAGAATGTGGGGGAAGGTGAATGGGGTTCTTCTATTTGGCCATTTATCATAAGGTGATAAATAATATAAGGATATTTTCTTTGATGTTGAGGAAATTAATTAATGAAGAAAAACATTTATAGAGTATACTCTAATTCAAGCTGATCTTCTAAGGAGAAAAGAGGGTTACAAACTGAATATGTATTAGGAGGGGTCCCATAGTTTGTAGTGCAAGTGGGCACATGCACTTTAATTTTGTCTAGAGTAGGAGCCATAAACTATTTATGTGAAAACCTATTAGTGTTGGTAAAGTTTATAATATTTATTGAGTTTAACTTAGTCTTGTCCTCAAATAGGAAGTTTATTATGAGAGAGAAAGATGAAAGAAGACTAAGATGATGAAAAGATAAAAGGGAAAACATGATACATAATCAAATAAGTCAACTTTGTATTATAATACAATAAGTAGAGAAGAATACAAGTTGTACATGTTGACTCTATATTAAAAACAAGGGATAAAACAAACTAATAAGGATACAGAGTTGTGTAGGTCAATTGTGTTTTATAACCTGACTAGCAGAGAAGGATATAGAGTCATATAGGTTGACTCTATATTACAGACTGGGACATAAAGTAGGCTGAGAAGGATACACAGTCGTACAGGTTGACTATGTAATACTAATAAGGGAAAATATAGTCTATAAGAGACTATATCAACCATAATGATAATGTACTAAAATAGGGATTTTTTTAAAATATAAGTGAATCAAGAATGAAAGCCAACACACAAAAATTTGAATCAATGTGAGTGATCCAATTGGGGCACACAACACAAAATCTTTCACCAACATTAGCTAATGCAAGTTTTTATAATACAACATGTAATGAGTAGAGAGCAAGCAATTAACTAAAAAGTAAATGCTAACTAAGTGGTCACCCTTAGTGTTAATAGATTATTAGAAAGTATTGATTTAAGTGTGATAGGAAAATTGGTTGAAATAGGGAACTAGAAAGCAATCTATGGATGGTTTTAGGATGTTTGGGTTGAAAAATATCTCTGTTAGTAATGGTATTGGTAGGGTATTGGGGCATACCCCCTCACTTCACAATCTCATAGAGATAAGGGTGTCAGGTGCTTTGTTAATGTATACCATTAACCATGTATTTATAATTGGCAAGAAAACCAAGTCAACTTCCCCCTTAGTGATGAAATCTAAGTAGGTAGTCCTTGGAAAGACAAGGTTTAAATGCATTTTAAATGTTATGTGATTTAGTAGTGTGTGCAAAAGTGTAAAATAGTGTAACTAAATGATAATTTAAAAAATACCTATTTAGACTATGTGAGTTACTATAATCATGAAAAAGCTGAGAAAGGAAATATGAATTAATTACTTTTAAATAGTTGTTAATTCCTTGATTTGAAAATAGTATAGAGTTAGTTTAAGTGATATTATATGCAAAAAATATAGAACAAAGTCAATTGGGTTTCTATTATTATAAAAAATAAGGTATTTAAGAAAAAAGTTGAATGGGTCGACTATGTCTCTTATATAGAAGATAGACTATAGAACTAAGTTAACCAGGTCAACCTGGTTAACTATAGGGTTTCAATTTTCAAGACTGCTAACTTGTGAAAAATAAAACTGAAAAATTACTAAAATGATAGAGAAGGGAAAGAGAGGAACCTTTGTGGGTTTTAATATGGTTAATATTGCATTTTTTTTGTTAAAGTGCCTTAATTACTGCTTTCAAATTATGCAAATCAAGTCAATTGGTTTGATCTACTTCTACAAAACCTTGTGTGCTAAAATATAATAAGATGACAAATTTGACCTATTCAACCTAGTTTGTTGACCTATATGTTGGTAGAGAGAATGAGATGATAAATTCAACCTATTTAAACTTGTATGTTTATCTAGAAATGAAAATGAGTATTATGCTGACCTATTCTATCCAATAACCTATATCTGATGAAGACTTACACAGCTATAATAGAGTCATTTTGATGCAATTATGTGTTAAACCTATGTAGATAAAGTTAAAACTATATTGACTGGGTTGATACAATACTTTAAATATAGAAAAATATAATAAGATGATAAAAATGATATCATGAAAGAAAACCTATAAGGGTTAGATTTGCGTTGGGTTCACCATAATGTATGTAATAAGAAATGCAACAGATCTATAAATCAATCCTAGCTCAAAGAAGATAAATCTTACTTATACTTATGATTGTTGATACATTAGATATTCAGGGTCATGACTAATATGGATATACTAGACCCATCCAAAGGATCTCTTACCACAATAAATTCACTAGGGAGGGTTCTAAAGCCTCTAATAAGGCAAAAATATGTAATACCCTAACTAGGTCCTATGTTTTCATATTCACTAAACTAATAAAAAATAAAGCAAAGTCTAATTTAGTGCTCACCAAATATTGTGCACAAAGTGGGGGTAATAAACATTAAAAATAAACATGCATACAAGACATACTCACATAAATGTATATAAAATATTAATACATGGTAGATAAGTACAAATGCATATCTATCTACTCTTATAAAAGAGGAACAAAGTTAGGAAGACTTACCTTTGAAAATGAACATGTCGAGCCTCAATATCTCCCTTGGCCAAGGTGCTTTGTAATAGGTTGTTGTGGTATGTAAGGCCAAAAAATTCTCCACAAGACAAGATCTATATCTCCAAAGGAATTATAAAACCCTAAGCTATGATCCTCTAGTAGAATAGTGGATAATAATATGCACTATATATATATATATATATATATTCTCTTAAAAATGATGAAATGGATGTGTCTATATAGTTAGATATAACCCTAATCCTTTCTAAAAGTTTAGGCCAACAAGGTCGACTCAGTCGACCTAGTATCATTATTAACAAAAAAAATTAGGTCATATAATAGGCTGCCCTAGACCCTAATAAATTTTATCAATTAGAGTACAAGGTTGAAGGGGTTGACAGTGTAACATAAACCAACAAAAAGGTTTTAAAGTTAGGGAAGGGCTAATGAAGGTGGTAAATGACTAGAAAAGGATGTAAAATAGGAGGCAAAGCTCATGGGAATGTTTTTAGAAGTTAGTTGGATTGATATAAATTGGTAGTAAGGGACAGCAATATTTTGAATCACCAATGGTATGCCCACCCCTTTATTGGTTTACCCCTTAAGGCATGCACTCTGAGAGATTGAGACTCGATGATTTATTGTAAAATAGAAAGTGTTAGTAATTGATAAAGTTTGAAAATATTATGTGTATATAATGTCCACTCACTATATAGACAAGGCATTGATGAGATTGGAGGAAATATCATAGGAAATAATAAAGATTGAAGAGGTAGATAAATAAAGGGTCTACATAAATAAAAATTCATCTTAGATAGGAAGAAAGTAATAGATGATGATTAAGATTATGAATATTATGGCATGGAGTTGGATCCCATGTCAGATATTATGATGAATAAGCTAAAATGTTAATTTATGTGTGTCTCAAAGCCTTTGTATGTTAGATCCACATAGTTAGATGAACCACCAACATGGGCCAAAATGGTGAAGGATGTTTCATGAGATGGGAAGATAAAAAAAGAGAAAGATAGAAAATGCTCAAATGGAAAAAGAAGAAATACAATGATGTGTAAGATACTATGGAAATAATTAAGAGATAGGAGGTGTAGATGATATTTTGTGATTATGTATCACCTCAGTATTATATATTTGGAAAAATCATGACCCTAGTTATTCCTTTTAGTTCTACACATGCCTTGCTTCTGCAAGCCTCATATCTACTCTATCTTATGCCCATTAGCCTATCTCTTAGATCAACCAACCTTATATTGATGACAAATTGATTCCATCTTGCCTAGAATGCCTAAATTATACTTATCTTACACCACTACAAGTTTTGAGCCTATGCTTGATATTTTTCTCTTTGAACACTAATGTTTAGGTTATATAGTAATATCGACGTTATTTTCCTAGCCTAATGCAAGTGTTTAGTGACCTTAAGTCATCCAATTTGAAAATAAAATGTATTACAATGGTTGGCCTAAGTGATTTAATATTATTTATCCACTCATAGGATTGGTATAGATATAATATCAACTCTCATTCATTCCTCATGCAGTAATCAGACAAAAAAAAATAAGCACTCAAGTTACCAAAAGCTTTCCTATTCTACATTATTTTGATATCAATCAAAAGAACAATCTAGATATAGGTATGGAGTACTAAAGGATAAGTCCTAAGGTCATATTTTCTAAGTTACAAATTAGGTCACTAATATACTTTCTTTACACATTGCATGATTCACACACAAGCTAACACATAGGGGAAAACTACATGAGTTTGAGGCCCTCTTCTAGAGTATTGTCTATATAAGAAGCACCCTTTGATAGTGGGGTCATTATGGGTTAGTTCAACACCATGTGTCTACTAACCCATTTTTCCCTAAGGTATTTTTGAAGATGCAAATCTAGGGTTTTACCATTTCACCAAGAGCAATATTCCATGACCTAGATTAGAATATGCCAAAGTGAAGATGAAGTTAAAACCAAAAGAATTTAGGTAGTCACAACCTATTCAGTGCATATTTTTTATAGGACACTAGCATCAAAATCAGACACTAGTGTCGATGTAACTATTTTAGGCTAATGTAAGTATCTAGAGAACTAATGGCACCAAATCTAAAATATGACAATTGGGATAAAATCTACTTCTTACCTACTTCCTACCTATACCAAATTCAACATTGTAATAGAATTAGAAATAAATAGGTACTCTATTCTTTGTCATTTATATATCTATCAATGTTTAACTCTCTTTTAATAGCTCATCTCAGTTATATAAATTCATTATATGGTATATCTAAGTTTAACACATTAATTGGCCTACTGTAGATCTGATATTCACCCTTGTGCCCTATTATTTATATATTCTTAACCCTAACCACTAAGTATGATCCTTATTAAAATTAATGTTAAACATTTGGTGAATGCATCTGTCACAGGCCGATGCAAGTGTCTAAAGAGCCAAAGGCATTAGATCTAGAATATAAAGATTAATACATAATATACTTCCTTTTTGCTTCCCACATGTAAAAATCTAATATGGTATTAATATAAAACATAACTAATTAATCTCTTATTTTCCATTTATATATCTACCATAGTTATACTTTATATTATTATCCTATCTTACTTTAATAAATTTAGTATATGGTATATCTAAGATTAACACATTAATTAGCTTGGTGTAGATATAATATTAACCCTTGTGCCTTATCATTTATATATACTTAAACCTAATCACTAAATATGATCCTTATCTAAATTAAGGTTAAACATTTGGGGAACCCAATCTTTGAACATCAAACCCTATTATGTTTCAAAATTCAAACTTGTCATTTGTGTAGAAATGGAAAATGTTCGTGCAAAAAACCAATTCCAAATGGAATATGAATAAGCATTGATTACTCATCTCAATAAAACAAGGGCTTAATAGATTCATTTTTTTATGTTATAAGAGATGAAATAGGAAAACATGATAAAACCAAGGCTGCCTCACCTAGTAATGGTGAATCTATAAAAGGTAATATAACTCAACCCACAATACAAATTAATACATCTAATGGGGGCATATATTATGTGTTCTAGCCTTTATTACTTGAAACTAATATTGATATATCTATTATGAACTTACCCATTATCTCAACATAAATATTGATTTCAATGTCTATTACTACTCAAAACATGTTTCTAGCTCCTATGGTGACTACTCAAATTGAAAATCAAAATCCCACTGAGCCTATAGTTAAATCACTCCTTAAAGTCATAAAGAACTTATAAGATAAGGTTATATACATTGAAAAAAATATTTAAAGTCTTCACATGCTATAGATTCACAAGATGTGTTGCATAACCCTCTTTCACTTGAGATCTCTTTGTACCCTTTGCCAACTAGATTTGTTTCACCTAAGTTAACATTTTATTATGGAAAAGGTAATATTAAATAACATTTTAAAACCTTCTATGCAACATGCCTTAATTACAATTCAAATGATAAAATTTTGACCAAACTATTTCCAAGGAGCCTCAAGGATTATGCTTTGAGGTGGTTCTATGGCTTGCATATCCAATCTATAAAAACATTCAAACCTCTTCTAGATTAGTTTTGGAACACTTTTTTATTAACATTACTAAAAAGGTTTCCTATGCTCAATTTGAAAAGATCAAACAAGGAACTAATAAACTAGTTAATGAATATGTCTTGAGATATAATACAATGCTAGCTAAAATGACCAATCCTATGATAGAAAAAAGAGTTGTAAGATATATTCAAGCAAAGTTTAATCTCTTCTTTAAATGAGTCCATTATTTTCAAAAAGTTTCAATCTTTCAATTACTTATGCCATGTTGTACAAGACTGTGAAATGAAGCTTATGTCATTGAACAAGCTCAAGTATGTAGCAAACACACCAGTTACATCTACATCTAGTACAAAGTTACAATTAAACCAAAAAATCCACCATGGTTAACATAGTTACACAATAACCTAATCCTATTATCCTATCTAATTTACCAAAGAGACAATTTACATGTTTACCTAAGCCTACTGCTTCATTACTACCATGATTTCTAGAGTGTCATCTTATATCTCTCCTTCCTCCTATAGAGATTGATGTAAATATACCTCTACCCAAAGGATATGATGAAAATGCTTATTGTGACTATCACCAAGGCTCTAGGCATTAAATTAATAAAATTTTTAACCCAAAGCATAAGATTTAGGACCTGATCGATGTCTAATATATTACATTTGACAATCCTCCAAAAGAATTAGGTTCACAACTTGGTGATCATCATAAAGATAAAATATTTAACAGTCCTTTGCAAAACCATCCAAAAATGAACCAAAAGTTTAAATAGAATCTAGTTCACATCCTCCTCTATCATATTATGGACACCCAATAGATGGGGTCATTGGTACTTACATGAGACATATACCTTATGTGGTTTAGAAACCTACCATTTACTTTGATGATAGTGAAATTAAGGATGATGAGTCTAATATTAATTCTTTATTCATTCAATCATACCTTGATAAACAAACCATACACAATTTTATGATTGATAATGGTGTAAGTGAACATTTTTAAACCATGACATTACTTACGCATTTGGCTTATACTCAGTATAATTTACACCTCTCTAATAGATCAATTAGAAAATTCAATGGGACATCCTAGAAGGTTCTTAGAGAGATTTATCTACCTTTACAAGTTGGTCCTAAAAATTTGGTGACTACTTTCTCATCTATACCTTATATAAGCATATTTAACATGTTATTGGGATGACCTTGAATACACACTCTTTGAGTAGTACCTTCTACAATGCATGGGTATGATAAGTACATTCATTCCAATTAGGTAATTATAATCTTTGGTATTCCATATGAGAATCCTATCAACACATGATAAATTCATACCCAAGTAGTTAATTATAAAGATTGTTAAGCTTAATACACTACAAAAAGGTAAGGAACAAGCAATCCCATTTACTCGGTGGTAGGTACTTGAGATACCTATTATCATCAGATATTGCAACCTAAAAGAGGATGTTTAATCCTCTTCCAAATTTGGGAACCATTGGAATACTTATAGGTATGTGGGTTTACCTATAAACAAAATTAGACCTCTAGGTTTAAAGGCTATCTCTCTGAATATATCTTGAAAATCTTATCACTTAACTAACTAGTTTCTTATGGGAAAAGAGTTAGATGTTGCATGAAGTGAAACTAATCTAAGGGGGTGATACACAAATATGTTTTACACATTACCATCATATTTATTTTCACTAAGAAATAAGTCATACAAACTAGCTTCTAAGTCTTAGAAGATTTTAGCATAAGTGTTTCAATACAAAGGTGACATGCATAAGATCGCTCAAGGTAAATGGAACAAGGATCAGATAGATGAATCCAAGGACAATTTCACACTTTAAATAATACTAAAACATTATCTACACTCTATATGACCTATTAGAATGAGAGCTTCTTGCATAAGACATGAAATGACAAGGAAAAGGAAGGATACGATCACTGAACTTAACCATTCATCACTTTTCACACTCAAATAAGATTTTATTAAACTCAAAACCAGATTTATTGAATTATTAAAAGGAAAAATATGACATAAAACTAGTAGGGATTCACCATACCAAATTTGTTATTAGTCTACAAGAACCAAAATGGCTACTACTTATAGAATTGGAGAGATAAGTGAGAAGAGAGAAGTCCAAGAGTCATAAGAAAATTTATAAAACTAAGAAGAGTTAAAAAGTGTAGGATAATTAATTATAAAATATACCATTTAAGGTCTCATAGGATAAATGTCCCTCAAAGTCATAAAACTCTTGAAATGTGGTGTAGGGCTCCTTCTACTTATTTAGTAAACTACCTTCATCATTTGGCCCTTTTGGAACATCCCATAACTAACTAGGGATAGATGTGATTATTTCACTAAGAGATATGGGTTGTAGACATGATACACCATGCATTGGTTTCATCCCTAATCATTATGATTCTTTTATAAATATGAGTTATTACTTCTTGTAGTCCAAATAACTCCTCTTTCACTTAACCTTCACACTTGTCACCAAATTTAGCTTCAATTTTCAAATATAATCCATATAATGGAGTAAATGACACTTTATAAGACCCCTCATATACTTATATTCCTCATGTAATCCTTAAAAATACTCACACTTGGAGTTTTCACTCTCTCACTAGCTTGTTCACTATGGTAGTCTTAACTGGATGAAGTGAGAGTACTTATAGAAGCACTTAGGAGATCTTCTAATGGAATAAATGGACATTACGGGTTATATAAAGTCCCAATCCTTTTTCCAATATGAATTTCACCTTTTGATTCTCCCTATAACTTGAAAAAAACCAAAAATAGTCAAAGAAATCCATTTTCTTATATGTTCATACAAGTAAGGGAGCACTCAAGTTGATGGGAAGGAGACTTGGAGAGTCCTCTAAAAACTCAAATCATATACCAAGCCATTATAGTCCATTTGGATGCATCTCCTTCCTTGTTTTCCCAATTAGGTTACTATCCATAGTTTTGGAGGGTTTACAGCCATTTTCCCTCTAAGGATTATTCATAGAGTTGTGATGTTGAACTCAAGAACCAATCCCACAAAATGCTTACTCAGGACCTTCCTCAACTTATCCTAGGCCCTTGAGCTCCCATGAAAAATGTCTTGGTAGATGAGCATTTTCAGTCAACCTCTCAAGCTTTGTTTCCTCATTTTGTGCCATTTGAGATGGTTTTAAGCCAAAAAATGACTTTATTGTGGTTTCCCTTGCATTCCAATAGCTTTAACATACCTTATAACTCCTTGAAAACCTATTCCAATTCTTTTGAATGTCTATCTAATTTTATAAATGATATTGACTCCTCAATTGAACTTTAGGCCTAAACTAGAACCTGATAAGTTTGCCTATAGGTTTATAGGTTTAGGACACCTTTTTTAATTTATAACCTCTATGAATTATTTTTCATGTGTTGTACATATTTCCAAATCCCCTTACAAGGTTACATCATCTTCAATCTTGTCTTCTCATTATTTTATTTCAAAACTTGCAAGTCTATACCCTTGGGGAGTGCCCTCTATCTGAGACAAAATAGAATGAACTTATCCTATAGACTCAATAAAAATTAAAATATGAGGGTTTTACTTAATTTATCAGGATTTTAAGTATAAAATTTCATGGATTGATCATGTCTCTAGCATCTCCAAATGTTGAAAAACCCAAAATAGACTTTTGACAAGGATGACTATGTGCAAGCTTAAATTAGTCTTAAGCCAAAAGTGGACTTTATTGTGGATTAATTTTTAATACAAGAGATTTAAAACACATAAAATATTCCTATAAACAATTTTATCCATGGATTATAATTCCCATATGATGTTATAAGTGATACTGAAGCCCCACTTGGGATTTAGGCATAAATTAGGCATATCTATGCATCCTTGAAGATTTAGGCCATTTTGGAATGTTTTAATCACATTTTAATGGTTTATCATGTTTTTATTGATGATAAAAAACTCTATACACCTCTTTTAAAGGTTTAAACAACTCCTAAATTACCCTCTCATCTTCAATCTCCAAAACTATGGGTTTGCACTCTTGGGAAGTGCCCTCTCTCTGAGACAAAACAAAGGGAACTTCTCCTATTTCCAAAGAGAAAATAAAAGTATGGTGGGATTATCCAAGTGATGGAGATAATATATATAAAATTTTATATCTTTATTACATGAATAGGTCCTTCAAACTTCATAAAATCTCCAAGGTAGTCTGTGAGAAGTTGAATGTGTGTAACGGCCTAGATAGGGACTTTATCTGCATGTTAGAACTTTATCTAAATTTTTCATACTATGTTATGGTATCCAAAGTTTTTTAGAAACAAGATAAATGTTTTTACACACATACTTATGATGAAAACTTTTTCAAACACTTCTCATTGCATACCTTTTCACTTGCCTGGTTTGAATTATAAACTATATTTCTTACTTGAAAGGGGCACCTGTAGGTGTATTTTCACTATTTATTCCTTTTATAATTTACTTAATATGATATTGAGAACTTTAATTCCTTATGATAATTCCTTGGACTTGTCTAAGACATATCAATACTATGCCAACTATGAGCTAATCATGCTCTTAGATCACTATATACACAGTCAACTATGCTTGACTATCTCAGAGCAAGAAGGGGAGTCTTGTAGGTAAGTATACATATTGAAGTTTATTACATATGGTTTTAAGTACCTTTTAAATTATTTTAAACTTGTATGTGTCTCTATTTTTTTATGTTTCCATTTTTGAGCTCATACCATGGACTTGAAGGACTCCATAGTCAACTATTTCAGGTAAAGAACACCTATAGGTGTTGATAGGGTCCAAAACACTATATTCCATCATTAATTGATGTTATTTAAGACAAAAATATGATCCTTGAATACTTATAATCAATTTTCATAGTGATAGGTTCTCACTTTACCACTCTTGGATGTAGAGGTCATTTGCAGCCAAAATCTTATAGACGTCACTGAAAAAACATAGTGAATAAAAGTCAATATTGGAGGTTTTCAAACACCTCATTACCCTAGTTACACACCCTCATTATTTTTAAAATATTTTGGAGGATACAATATAAATGAATTTTAGGTTGGTTAAAACACTATATGACATCATTATATGTTAACACCAAAAGTGTTGAGTGCTTTGTTTTGAGACTTTTAGGGATTTATCACAAAACTCAAACCCTTCATCCTTTAACATGGTTCTTGATATTTCCAACTAATATAATGATTTTATTATGGCTAACAAGGTATCTCTAACCTATAAAATCCTCATGGGGATCTCAAAACATGTCATACACCTCTAGATCACCCTTGTATACCCTTGTGTAAGCCACTTATAGGTTTGCATTTATAGGTTGTAAGGTAGTGGGAATAGACATGAATAATTTATGTGATTTATAAGCCTATTTTTTTTTCAAGTGGATTATTACAACCCTATAGGATTTGAAACAAGTTTAAATACTCCCAAATCAAAGATCCTAGTCTCTTATAGGCATGCTTTGATGTTGCAGACAAAGCAGTGGATGTAAACATAAGCAATGTGCATAGGATATGAGAATTCAATGAATATTATACACTCCATAAAATTTAAAATGGGATATTTTCACCATGGATAACCTCATTCACTTCAAATAGTTCTCATTCAATGTGATTAACATCTGTGAGTCACCTATAGAAGTTCATTCAATGGGCAGTCTTTGTAAGCATATGGTATTGACTATCACAATTCCTTTACATGGAATTTGAGAGGTCTATTTGATTGATCATGTTGTAAGGATATGTTAAAAAAAATTTATACTCTTTGTCACACCTCCATGAATGTTATGAAAACCTTCATGCACCATGACTGTAGCTGGGAACAAGTAAAAGAATGACTATGTCTACTCCATATGACTATGTTCATCATTATGTTGATATTTTAGGGTAATATTGGAACAAAATAAGTTTTCATGACATGAAATAAATTAATCACATTATATCACACTCATTTGAATCCCTTACAGAGAACCAAACCTTCTATAAGTAGTGAAATCTAATTGTAAATTCACATGGTGACACCTTCTTATAATCTGAGTTGATCAGCTCATGAAATCATCTTTAGACATGAAAAAAGCATTAGAAACATGATATAAGGTATTTAAAATCTTATATCATCAAATTCACTAATTGATCTATATGGACTAGCTCAAACAAGAGCAAAACATATAGGGTGTGGGAAACAACAAGCAAAAAATGAACAATCAACTTGTTAAATATGGTTCACAAAATATAAAGAATAATTATTTGAAATAAAAACATGAAATCAAATATTACTAAGTTTACTATCACCCCCCAAAGGCATTTGATCTGAAACTTCTCCTACTGGCCACACCAACCAAAAACTTATTGACTAGTTTCATGTACATAGTGGAGCGATGGAAGAGAATAATGGTTTTAGACCATTTTTGGCACTTAAAAATAATTTCAAGCATGGAAATTAGTATTAATAAGTTGAAGATCCATTACACGATATATTACCATGTGTTACTCTTTCCATAGGCCATACAACCTTTGAAACTCCTTTTATACTTACTTTCTTGATTTACAATTATCACCTACAAGTTTTTAGTTTAAAACTAACATGTCTAATAGGGAATGACATATTGGACATTGAAGAGGAGTTTAGAACAATTTTATTTCTTATGAAAACCATACCACTTCCATTTAATGCTCTAAAATGACCCCTAGAAGACATCAAATGACATAAAGACTAATTGGACCATGACCAAGGCTAAAATGACATTAAATGACATCTAATTAACTATGACACACCCTATAACATTATATTAGACCCCTATATAAGTTTTTAACTATATGGGGTTGACATATTTTGACTTGTGGTTAGAATGGTCAACATTCTTAGTAAATTTCCCAAGTGTGGTATGCTTGTTATGCCATGACCAGTAGCCTAATCTTGTGCTATTGGGACATGGAGTAATATATACACAAGTTTGACCATACAATTTGCTAATTTAACACCACATTAAATAATAAATAAAAAGACACAAAACAAGAAACACTAACGGGAAAGAAAAATGTGTACTCTAGAACACTTATGGAACACAACACACACAACTAAAACAAAACACACACCTAACCTAGTATTTACAAGATTGACCTTCATTTATTCAATAACAAGGTTTCAAATGTATCCCATTCATAGGGATTGGAAACTCCTCTCCTTTCATCTTTGCTAATTGGAAAGAGTTTCATTGTTTGTACTTGATGATGACATAAGACCCACTCCATAAAGTGTCAAATTTTGTACGTCTCCTCTAGTTTTACTCTATCTTTTTACCTATTTCAACACTATGTCACCTTATTATAATGTTCTTGGAGTTTTCTTCTTTTCAAAATATCTCTTCATTAGTATTTGGTGTTGTTTTATAACTTGATGAGCTTTATCTCTAGTCTCTTACAACTCCATTAATTCTATCAGTCTTACCTCCATTGGAGTGTTCTCAAGTAATTCTAATTGATGTTCCAAATCTAAGGTACGTAGCTCTAGGGATATATAAAACCTAACCTCCCTTGCATAGATAATCAAAAAAGGAGAATTCCCTATTGACCTCTCAGGAGTTATCCTATCATCCCATATGACTATCTTCAATTTCATGTGCCAAGCCCTTTGATTATCCTCCAAAGTCTTCTTGATGATTTTGATCAAATTCTCGTTAGTAGATTCATCCAACCTATTACCTTGAGGGTAATAGTTGGATGAAGTGCTCAAGTATATGCCATTTCTGTTTGCCCAATTAGTTATCTCAACACCCATAAAAGTAATGTGCATTATCTGAAATAATAGTAGGAGTGCTAAACCTTGTTATGATACTCTCAGAGAACTCCAAGATAATCATTCTAATTAACTTCCTTCAATGCCACTACTTCAACCCAACTTGTAAAATATTTAGTTGATATTAGTATACATTTGTGACCAACATTCAATGGGGGTTTATCATACCAATTAAATCAAGATCCCATTGCATGAAAGGTTGATGTACTTGGATAGGCTTCAAAGGAAGAGCTATATTATTTTATTTTCCTAGAAAGAAAGCACATTGTACACACCTTATCACCCAATCATAGAAATTTTTGAAGAAGCTAGGCCAATAATATCCTACTCTCATGATCTTGGAATCTATGATTCTTGGAGAGAAATGGCCTCTACTATTCCATCATGAAAATTTTCAAGCAACACTCCAAACTGATTATTGTCAATCCATCTCAATAACACAACATTAGTGTCTCTTCTAAAAATCACACCATCTAAAATAACATAAGGAATATCTTATAATTTGAATTACCTTCTTTGGGATCTACTCATACCATTAGGATATTAACCATTTTGAAGAAATTTGATAACATTTTGTGTCCAACTTTGTAGAGGCAAGGAACTAGTTGATTGAGAGCAATCATGATTAACTAAAGATTCTTCTTTTAACTCATGGAGATCTAAAGATATATGTTCACAAAAGCCTTTAACTCTTATCAACTTTGTCACTTTGATATCAACATCATATTCCATTACCTTAGTAATCCTTCCTACCCTCTTCTCACTAAGGTCCTTGCTCAAAAGAAACTATTTAGTACTAGGATGAGAAACCATAGCATGAATCCTAATGTTTGAAACCACATGCCTAAACTTATTTAATCCTCTTACAATATAAAGGACTTATTTCTTCACTAAGGTGTATTTGAATTCATAATCTTCCAAACCTTGACTAAAGAATGCAATTGGTTTCTCCACACCTTCATCATTCTTTTGCATTAACATAGTTGAGATAGTATCAAGGTTAGAAAATGAATACAAAATGAAGTATTTAGAATAATTTGGTTTCAAAAGAGTAAGATATTGTTGCAATTACTTTCTTAATGTCTTCAAAACTACTCTTACCTTACTTATTCCAAGAAAAGACTTGGTTCTTCTTAAGCATGGCTACGATAGGTTTCATCAAAGATGAAAAACCAGGTATGAATATACTTACAAAATTGATATCTTGCCTAAGAAAATTTTGAGACCTTTCTTATGCAAGGGAAATGATAGGCCTAAAATAGCCTCTATCCTTTTAGGATCAATAGTCAAACCATCTTTGGAAATAATATGTCCTAAGATCTTACCTTCATGGACAACAAAGATGCATTTTTTGGGGTTGAGAGATACTCCATACTACCTAAATATTTTAAATCACTTATCTCAAGTGTTGAATATGTTCATTATCATTATTAGAAAACACTACTATATCATCTAGATAAACCAACAACATTTCATTGATCAAACCTTTGAAGACCATATCCATTAATCTTTAAAAGGTGGTACAATCATTTGAAAAATCAAAGGGAATCTTCATATAAGAAAAATTTCCCCATTTTTTAGTGAATTATATCTAAAATTTATTATCTTCATTCACTAAAATTTGATCATAACTAGAATATCCATCTAGGAGAGAAAAATGTTGAGAACTTGAAACAATTTGTAAAATCTACTCCATTGAGGGTAAAGGATAGTGATCTTTGAGTGACACTCTATTAATATCTCTAAAGTACACACAAAGTCTTATATCCCCATTCTATTTTATAATAGCCAGAAGGTTAGCCACCCATGTTGAATGCTTGATAGGAAAGGTTATTTCAAATTCAAGAAGTTTGGTGAGCTTTAACCTCATGAGTTGTTCAATATTAGGGTTAATGGGCATTTGTTTTTGCCTAAATAGTTTAAATCTAGGTTCCAATTGAATGGTATGGTAAGGTAGGATAGGATCAAATCCTTTTAATTCCTTATATTCCCAAGAAAATATGATGTAATGAAACTCTTTAGGACATAACTTGCCTAATTTGAGAAGTTTGTCTTTGAAGATCAAAAATCTTTCATAGTTCTCCTCTTTTGTATAAATACTCACATTTTCATTATTATTTTTATCATATTCATTTAATATAATAAGGTCACTAAGCCCTTACGTATCTTATTTGTCTTTAGCTAAACAATCTGATCATCAAACTGTTCTTGGAGTCTCTTTTGATTTCTTGAGGAAAGCTCAGCTTTATTTTGAAAGAAGTATGTAATGTGTTTGTCACTATAAAACAATTTAAAATAAACATAATTATAAATTATGTAATGTCTTAAAATTATCTTAATGTGATATTTCTTTCCCTCTTCTCTTATGGTAGTTGGTGTATCAAATTATGCTCCTATGGTAGCTAGTCTATTAGCATGATTATTCTGCTCTCTTGGGACTAATTGTATATTAAATTAGTTGAAGTATTTAATAAAATACCATACCATATGTTTATATGAATTTATAAAAGGGTTATTTATAGCAACCACATTTATAATCTGATGCACAACTAATTTACTATCTCCATATACTTGCAAATTCTTGATTCTCTTTCTCCTTGCCCATTGAAGGCCATGAATCAAACCTTCATACTCAAGCACATTGAAATTACAACTAAAATGGAAACTATATGAATCATAGTACTATTTTTTATATGGGGATGCCAATATAATTCCAAATCTTGCACCAATTTTACTTCTTGAACCATCAAAAAACATTTTCCACATCTCATCATCTTCACCTTCTTCCTTGATAAGAAGAGGTGTTAGTATTCCTTATTCATGTATATAATACAGTCCTAAATAAATTTCCTCCATGAAATCATAATGATAATGATCATAAGTGTTATTAACATATTCATAAAGAAACAAATCATAAATGGCTTCAATCTTGGAATAAGTACCATCATCCATAATAGAATCCTTTTCCTCATGGATAACACAATTCAAGTTAGAACTTGTTTTAATGTAGGGATCAATATGAAAACTTATAAAAGGATGAGTTATTATGGTCACCTTGGATCCATATATTGTCCTAAAGGCCAACAAGTACCAATCAATTGAGAGGTAACCACCTATCTTGGCTGTAAAGTCTCTTGAAAGGAAAATTGCAAAGTGAGCAGGAAAGTCTACCACAATAATGTCTTGGAGGATGGAAAAACTAGGACAATCATGGAATAAAAACTTCAAATTTTTTATCAACCCTATTGTATTATCAGTTTTACCATCTAATTATATCTCTCCTTTGATATGAGGCTCATATTTTAGGCCCAACTTATCATCTACAACTTTGGGAATGACTGAAGTAGAGGCTCCACTATCAACAATGCAATTATATACCAACTTGTCACCCAAAATGAGACTGAGGTAGAAAGGTGGGGGTTTATAATCCTTAGTAGATGGTTAAAAAATGGTTTTAGGGTAATTTTTAATGGAAACATGACCATGACCTTGACTTTGAAGGTGAAGGACTAGTATGGATAGTGGATAGCTATTCTTGTAGGAGCTCCTTTTGGCTGGGAATATGAAAGACATCCCAAAGGGAAATGGATGTTTTTGTATTCTTTAATGAGTCAAAAATATTTAGAGAAGACATAAATAATTTTTATTTGGATCTTGAAGGAAATTAAGTGCTTGTAACTAGAGGTTTTTTAAGTGCTTTGGATAGTCCTTCCAACATTCTGATTTGGAAGATGTGTAGGATTGTTTGGGACTCCCATGCTTACAACCATGCCTTATTTCTTTATAGGAGGAGTGGATGAAATTTTAAGCACATTATTATCACCTCATAAATAATTTCTATTGGAATTTGTATTCTCTACAACATAATTTCCTTTATTGATCACAAAAGTGTCCTCAACTAGGAAATTGGTGAAGATCTCTCCTTGAGGATGTCCACCTTCACTTTTTTGCATCATGACTTCATATTCAGCTAATAAAAGAGGAGTAACTCATAATTTATCAACTAGAGCATGTTATCCACCTTAATTATCATTTATAAATTTTCCTTATTCTACATATTCTCCTTACACCAAGTTGTTATGCATTGGTACCATCTCTCTTGCATTGGTGGTGGAGTTGGGGTTGTACACATTGGCAGACATGTTGAGGTTAGGCTACCCTTGACCTCTTCCTCTTCCATATTTATGATTATTAATATGGGTAAGTATTTTGATAGTAACCTATTTTCATTCTCTCTTTCTTAATCTCAAATTCTAAGGCTTGAATTCTTGTATATGGATCATGTTAATTTACCTTCCTAGGAGTCGTCTTACGCTTAGTATTAGCATTAATAATTTGATAAATATTTGGAATATTATCTAAAGTATTGTGAAAAAATGGCATAAACACATTATGATTCAAATTTAATGCTTGAATAAGGCCATTATTATCTCTAATGTAAAGTTAATATGCTTCGATAAGAGTGGAACCACCCATGGATTGAAGCTTAATAGCAATATAATTACCAATGGCTCTCAAGTAAGTGTGAAACACAAAGATAGTAGGTAGTCTCATTGGAGGAGGCAATCTATACCAAGTTTTTTAAAACATCTCATTAAAATCATGCATTATTTCCTTGGGCATCTTTTTATCACATTTAGCTTATGTATAAGAGAGGTATGGTCTCTTTCATATTCAAACCTTGAGGTCAATAACACTCTAAAATATTCCTATGATGTGATGCATACACCGAGCAAAGTCCTATACGAATCAAGAGATTTCCCTCTAAGGGACATGGTAAGGAGTCTAATGGAAATGTTCTCTTGAGTTACATTATGGAAACTAAAAAAATTAGAAATCCCTAATGTGTTCACTAGATGTAATATGACTCTCACCATTGAATGTAGGCACACTCTTTGTGGCATCAAGGGGAATGACATCATATGTTTGTAGAAAAATTAGATTTTTAGTATTGAAGTTAGGAAAGGCATGTTTCCTAGCCATGTCTTATTTAATATCTTCAATTTATTCAATCTCTTCAGCCTCTTCACTTTCTTGGCTATCAAAATATTCTTGCTCTTTAAAAGGCAAATTAGGATGAGGGTATTGAAATTTAAGAGGAAGTTCAAGCTAAATAGGTGGGTTGATAGGATTGAACACTCTATTATATGATGACCTAATGATAACAATGAAATATGAGAGTAAATTTATGAAAAAATAATGGACTTGAACTAGATTATACCTTAAATGGAGTCAACAAATGCTGAGTAGTGCACCAATTTGTAGCTAATGTTGTTAAAACCAACATTCACCTTGACAAGTTATCTTGAAGATAATAAGTCCCACCGAGCATGAAAAAATTATTGTCACCTAATATTTAACCATATAAGAGGATGTTAAATCATCTTCTATATTTGGGAAATATGAGAATACTTATAGGTATGTGGGTTTACTTATAGGCAGAAGTAGACCTCTAGGTTTAAGGGCTAGCTCCCTGAATATATCTTGAAAAGCTTATCACTTAAATAACTAGTTACTTGTGGGAAAAGAGTTATAATTTGAATTAATTGAAAATAATATAAGGGGGTTATTCACCAATATGTTTTCCACATGACCATCATATTTATTTTTACTAAGAAATAAGGCATACAAACTAGCTTCTAAGTCTTAGAAGATTCTAACATTAGTGTTTCAATATAAAGGTGACATGCATAAGACCACTCGATTTAAGTGAAATAGGGATTAGATAGATGAATCCAAGACACTTTCACTCTTGAAACAATCATAAAACACTAGCTACACTCTATATGACCTGTTATAATGAGAGATTCTTGCATAAGACATGAAAGGACAAGGAAAAGTAAGGACATGATCATTGAACTTAACCATTCATCACTTTGAACAATCAAAAAATATTTTATTGAACTCAAAAAAATATTTATTTAATTATTCAAATGTAAAATATGAAATTAAACTTCAGGGTTTCACCATACTAGATGTGGTATTAGTCTACAAGAGCCAAAATGGCTACTAATTATAGAATTAGAGAGTGAAATGAGAAGTCCAAGAGTCATAATAATACTTATAAAATTGAGAGGAGTTAAAAATGTATGATAATGAATTAGTAAATAAAAATTACAAGGTATCATAGGAAAAATGTCCCTCAAAGTCATGAAACTCCTAAAATGTGGCACAGGACTCCTACTTGCTCAAAAAATTGCCTTCATCATTTGGACCTTTTGGAACATCCAATAACTAATTATGGATAGATGTGATTATTTAAATAATATTTATGGGTTAAATACATTATCCATTATGGATTGGTTGAATCCATAATCATTAGGATTCTTCTAGAGATGAGTTATCACTGCTTGTAGTCTAAATAACTCCTCTTTTACTCACCCTTCACACTTGTCACCAAAGTTAGATTTAGTTTTTCAATATCATAAATAAAATTGAGTGAATGAAACATTTTAAGACCCATAATGGCCTTATATTCCTTAAATATACTCAAACTTAGAGTTTTCACTCTCTCACTAGCTTGTTCACTTTGGCAATCTTGCCTAGCTAAAGTGAGAGTACTTGAAGAATCACTTAGGAGATATTCTGATGTAATAAATGGACATTATGGGTTATATAAAGTCCCAATACTTCTCCTAATATGAATTAAATATTTTTATTCTCCCAAGAACCTATAAAAAACAAAAAATAGTTAAAGAAAGCCATTTTATTATATGTCTGTATAAGTAGGGGAGCACTCAAGTTTATGGAGAGGATCCCTAGAGAGTCCTATGCAACCTAAAATCATATACCAAGCCATTATAGTCAATTTGGATGCATATACTTCCTTATTTTCCCAATAAAGTTCCTATCTAGGGTTTTGGAGGGTTTTAGGCCATTTTGCCCTCTAAGGATTGTTCATAGAGTTGCGACATTAAACTCAAGAACTAATCCCATAAAATGCTTGCTTAGGACCTTCATAAACTTATCCTAGGTCCTTTATCTCCCATGAAAAGTGTCTTTTTATATGTGAACATTTTCGATCAACCTCTTGAGCTTTCTTTCCTTATTCTATGCTAGTTAAGATGGTTTTCGTTGGAAATATTGTCATTGATGTCAAATGTCTAGCATTATTAGTGATAAAGGCCCCATTGTATTTAATGGTGTTTTTAATATTCATATCTTGAATAATGTGTGCTAATATTTATTTAATATTAATGAATATATTTTTGGTTGCATATAAGTAAAAAGAGGGCCCATGGAGAAGTCAAAGAGTCATGGGGTAAAAGATGAAAGAGGAATGGGATGCATTTTCTCATGAAGAGTCATCTTGAGGAATTCCAAGAGTCACCATGTGAAGACAAAAGAGGGTATGGCAAATTTTTCCATGAAGGGACAATTTTAGGAATATTAAAAGTCACCAAGATAAAGACAAAAGAGGAAAGGACCCTTTTTTCTTATGAAGGGTCACCATATGAATTTTCAAATGCAAGGACATGAAAGGTCATGCAATTTTGGCACCATTTTCCATGAGGATTAAAGGGTAAAAAAGGGTGAATTCCAAAGGTCATTTGGAAAGTTATAAATAAAGGATTTAGAATCCATTTTTAATATGCAAGAGAGTGAATAGTTTGTATTTTTTTTTGAAGAGAGAAAATAGGAGATATTGTAGAGTTCTATCATTTGTTGAGTAAGCAACATTGAGAGATAGTTATGTTTTATACATAAGAGGGGTTGGTGCTACTATGGGTTGGTAATCACAAATATTTGAAAGGGTTTGGTGCTCTTGTGGTTTGGTGCTCACAAATAGTTTTTGTGTTGGTGCTCGACAAAGGGGTTGGTGCTCCTGCAAGTTGGTGCTTGAAAAATTTTTAATTTAAGTTGGTGCTCATTCATATACTTGAAATTATTCTCTATGGTTTTTCCCTCTTTGGGTTCCCAAATAAAAATTTGGTCTCTCTCTCTCTCTCTCTTGTTAGGTTGTGGAGCTAAAAGCTTCAACCTTTGCAAATTGAGGAATAGATGGTTGCTGAGTTCTACAGGAACCAGCGTCAGCAGCAGGACCGACGCCGGCAGATACCAGAGCAGAAGGCCACTGGTGACGGTAGGAAGTCGATCGACGTCGACAGAACCAGACAAGCAGGGACCGACGTCGGTCGCCTGTGTGTTCAGAAGTGTTCATTTCACAGACAGTTAGTTAAGTGAATGATGAGTTTGCATGTTAAGACCAGCCAGAGTCTTGGGCTGCGAGGATAATTGTCTAAATTAAGAGTCTAAGTTATTGTTTGAGTTAGGGATCTATTTATAGACCCATTGGCATGTATTGTTTAAGGCATGAGATAGAAAGGAAGAGTTCCTTCTAGTTGTAAGATCTGTGAGTTACAGGTTGTTGTAAGCTCATTGGGGATCTACATGTAAGTTTGGTCTTTGAATTGCAGGTTGCAGGTTCATGAGAGATCAGCTTGAAGTGCTATAGAGTGCTTGGTGTACCGGCAGGGTTATTACTGACTGGTTGGTGAGGTGAACACCAATTCTGTGTGTGAGTTGGTTGTTGGGACCCTTTTTTTTGTGTAGGAGAGTGTGTGTGAGAAGAATTACTATACACTTGAGGTGTGGCGAATCTCTATAAGGTGAAAGAGTGTGGTGGCTCTTTGATGTATTCTCTTACGTATAGTGTTAATACAAGATAGTGTATTATCTCTCATATTTTGTGCTATTGGTGAATTCTAGTTACTTGTGTTTCTGGTTATTTCCGCATATTTAATTGCTTATATTTGGTAATCATACTGTGCTCTTTCTAAGGAGCAAGATCCTAACAGGTGGAATTAGAACAGGTGTGTTTGTTCTTGGATTTACCTCCACCCCCCCCTTGCCCAACAAGTGGTATCAGAGCTTTTGGTTGGGATACTAACAGATTGGTGTAGATCTGGGTAGTGTGTTTTGATTACAGTTACTCACAGGGTTTCTGTTTGAGTGGGAGTTGAGCAATGGTAGAAAACAGTCAACTACGAATGGAAAAGTTTAATGGCAAGAACTACCAATTATGGAGGATGCAGATTGAGGACTATCTGTATCAGAAAGATTTGTACTTATCGTTGGGTGGGGTTGCTAGCAAACCCTTGGATATGAAAGATGAAGAATGGGACGTTCTTGATCAGAAGGCTCTGGGATCTGTTAGATTGAGTCTTGATTCATCTGTGATTTCCAGCTTATCACAGTGTAAGACAACGGTGGAGTTGATGAAATCTTTGGCAAATTTGTATGAAAAACCCTCGGCTTCTAATAAGGTATTTCTTATGAAGCATTTATTTAATTTGCAAATGTTGGAAGGTGGATCTATTCATAGCCATCTTAGTGATTTCCATGGTTTGGTAAACCAGTTAAGTTCAGTGAATATTGTATTTGATGATGAACTTAGAGCTCTCTTAATCTTGTGTTCATTGCCTGAAAGTTGGGAAGGTTTGGTAATGGCAGTTTCTAATACTGTGTCTCCTTTAAAAGTCTTAAAAGTGGATGATGTTGTGAGTGTGATCTTAAATGAAGAGATACACAGGAAAAGCATAGGTGAATCATCTGGATATGCTTTGAGTGTTGAAGGAAGAGGAAGGCCAAGAGAGAAGACAGAGCGTGGGAGATCAAGGTCGAAGATGGCAAAAGATCCAAGTCCAAGTATGGTAGAATAACCTGTTGGAAATGTGGAAAGCAAGGGCACTTAAAGAGAGATTGCAGATCGGGTGAAGATCATCATGAAGAACATGGAGAAGAAGCAGATGTTGCGAGTTACGTTACACAGGATGCTCTGGTATGTTCTTTGGATAAAGTAGAATCTTGGGTATTAGATTCTGGTGCCTCTTTTCATGCATCCCCACATAGGGAATTTTTTCATGAGTATGTCCAGGGAGACTTTGGAGAAATTTGTGTAGGGGATGGTAAGCCTTGTCAGATTGTTGGCAAAGGCAAAGTGAAGCTGAAATTGCAGACAGGTGACACATGGGTGTTAAATGAGGTCATGCATGTCCCAGTTCTGAAGCGGAATCTGATTTCTGTTAGAAGTTTGGGTGAAGAGGGTTGCACAGTAACTCTCACAGTGGACTCTTGGAAGGTTACCAAGGGTACACTTGTTGTAGCTAGAGGTAAGAAAGTAGGTACGCTTTATCTATCTACTTGTTTTACTGATTCTCTTTCTGGGTTATCTACTTCAGCTGTAGATTCAGAGATGTGGCTTGATAGGCTTGGTCACATAGATAAGAAGGAGATGCTGGTTCTTGAGTCAAAGAATATGCTTTCGGATTTGGAAGGCATGGATCGTAGTTTCTGTATGCAGAAGAAGAAGGTGAGGTTTCTTGAGGAATCCGATGTTAATGACAAGAACAGGAAAGCCTTGGTTTTCAAGGAGAAAGTGATGGACAGAGTTCAGCACAAGGTGCAGAGGAATTTTGAGCAGAGCAAGGGTGATTTGGACAAGGGTTTGATCCAAAAAGAGCTCGCGAGAAAAAGTCAGGTCTCACAAGAAAAACACAGAGACCGACGTCGGCAGGAAAACCGGCATCGGTGTCCAGACAGGGACCGACGTCGGCTATGTGCAGCCCAACGTCGGTGACTCAGGGCAGAAAAGGACCAGTGTCAGCCAGGGGAAACCGACGTTGGCAGGGAGGCAGTCATAGGGAACCGACATCGGTCGTCTGTAGACTGAGATGTGACCGGCATCGGTTACTGAGATGAATTTTGGGTGGACAGCGAGTTGTCATGGAGTCTCAAGCGCCCATATGGAGGACTGAAGGTGTAAGTAAGTTCTTAAATTTGTCATTTCCCTTCTTTACACTACTTGTTGCTCACTTATGGCATAGGACCAGGAAGTTGTTGAAGAAGCAGAACAGGTAGATCCAGGAAATAGTGGGAGCTTGGCATGGATGAGGATGTGATTCCTTGGAGGAGAACCAAACAGGGGTTTTGGGTAGTGTTGCCAGCTGGAAGAAAGCACTGAGAGACGAATGGATGTTGAGGATGAAGAAGAGCGGAAATGGATACGTGAGATGGAAGATCAGGGTATATGATCTTGTATTAGCTGCAGGGTAATGGAGGTTTGATCATTGTGTTTCTCTTTACCAGGTCGGATAATATTAGCTACATTATCCTATTTTCTATATGATGTGCTTGTTGCAGGGTTACATATACAGGTATTGCTGAACTAAAGGTAAAGCTAGTTCAGGGGTTTGTCATGGAGAATCTGGGAGCAGCAATATTCTTTGGCATGAGTGTGTTCTAGAGACATGGAGGTCTTGTTGACTTTGTTTCAGGATGATTGTGTGAAGCCGGTTAGCACGCCAATGGTTAGACAGTTCATAGAACAGGTGTCTTGATTCACATAATGAGGTTGAGTGCATGGTATGTACTAAACCTGAGTTTTCCCAAGCAGTGGGAGTTGTCACAAGTTTGGAGTCAATCCGGGAGAGTAATACTGAAGGGCAGTTCAGTGGGACCAGCAGCAGGTGCACATGCTATGCAGGGTCAAGTTCTTTTTCTACAAGGTTGTAGATGCGGATGTGGCAGGTAATTTGGATGACAGATTTTGCACCACAGATTTTGTGGTGGTTAGTCTTCAAGAGTGATCTTGAGGAGGGATACAAAGCCAAGGAAACAAACTAGACAGTGTACAGGTACAGGTACAGGTTGCAGCTGTTTATCTCCAAGTGGGAGATTGTTAGGTTGTGGAGCTAAAAGCTTCAACCTTTGCAAACTAAGGAATAGATGGTTGCTGAGTTCTATAGGAACCAGCGTTGGCAGTAAGATCGATGTCGGCAGATACCAGAGTAGAAGGCCACTGGCGACGGCAGGAAGTCGGCCGACGTCGGTAGAACCAGACAAGCAGGGACCGACGTCGGTCGCCTGTGTGTTCAGAAGTGTTCATTTCACGGACAGTTAGTTAAGTGAACAATGAGTTTGCATGTTAAGACCAGCCAGAGTCTTGGGCTGCGAGGATAATTGTCTAAATTAAGAGTCTAAGTTATTGTTTGAGTTAGGGATCTATTTATAGACCCATTGGCATGTATTGTTTAAGGCATGAGATAGAAAGGAAGAGTTCCTTCTAGTTGTAAGATCTGTGAGTTGCAGGTTGTTGTAAGCTCATTGGGGATCTACATGTAAGTTTGGTCTTTGAATTGCAGGTTGCAGGTTCATGAGAGATCAGCTTGAAGTGCTATAGAGTGCTTGGTGTACTGGCAGGGTTATTACTGACTGGTTGGTGAGGTGAACACCAATTCTGTGTGTGAGTTGGTTGTTGGGACCATTTTTTTTTGTGTAGGAGAGTGTGTGTGAGAAGAATTAATGTACACTTGAGGTGTGGTGAATCTCTGTAAGGTGAAAGAGTGTGGCGGCTCTTTGATGTATTCTCTTCTGTATAGTGTTAATACAAGATAGTGTATTGTCTCTCATATTCTGTGCTATTGGTGAATTCTAGTTACTTGTGTTTTTGGTTATTTCCGCATATTTAATTGCTTATATTTGGTAATCATACTATGCTCTTTCTGAGGAGCAAGATCCTAACGGGTGGAATTAGAACAGGTGTGTTTGTTCTTGGATTTACCTCCACCCCTCTCCCAACATCTCTCTCTCTCTCTCTCTCTCTCTCTCTCTCTCTCTCTCTCTCTCTCTCTCTCTCTCTCTCTCTCTCTCTCTCTCTCTCTCTCTCTCTCTCTCTCTCTCTCTCTCGTGTGGTGCATATTATTATTTCAGTTTTATTGCATATCTTTAATGTGTGGTTAAGTGGTTAAAGAAAAGGAATTTGATTAAGAAAGAAGATATATAATATACTGATTCACCCCCCCTCTCATTATATTTCATGCTTAACAAGTTTTAAGCCAAAAAATGAACCTTTTTTTGTTTTCATTACATACCAATATCTTGAAGATACCTTATAACTCCCTACCAACCTGTTCCAATTCTTTGGAATGTCTATCTAATGCTATAAATGATATTGACTCCTCAATTAAACATTAGGCCTAAATTAGACCCAATAGGTCTGCTTACGAGTTTATAGGTTTAGGATAAATTTTTGAGTTTCTCACCTCTATGTATGATTTTACATGTGTTACATATATTTATAAATCCCATTATAGGGTTACATCAGCTTCAAGTTTGTCTTCTCATCATTTTCTTTCAAAACTTGCAAGTCTACACCCTTGGGGAGTGCCCTATATCTGAGACAAAATAGAGGGAAATTATCCTATAACCTCAAGAAAAATTAATAAATGAGGGATTTCCTCAAGTTATGAGGATGTTATGTGTAAAATTTCATGGCTTGATCATGTCGCTATCATCTCTAAATGTTCAAAAACCCAAAGCAGACTTTTGACATAGATGACTATGTGCAGGCTTGAATTAGTCTTAAGCCAAAAGTGGCTTTATTGTGGATTAATTTATAATAAAATAGATTTAATACAAATAAAATATTATTATAAACATGTTTTCATGGGTTAAAATTCCCATATGATGTTATAAGTGATACTGAACCCCCACTTGGGCTTTATGCCTAAACTAGGCCTAATAGGCATGATTGCATCCTTGAAGGTCTAGGCCATTATGGCATGATTTAGTCACATTTTAAATTTTTATTATGTTTTTATATATTATAAAAAAACTCTCTACACATATTTTATATGTTGAAATAAATCCTAACTTACCCTCTCACTTCCAATCTCCAAAACTATAGGTTTGGACCCTTGGAAAGTGCCCTCTATCTGAGACAAAACAAAGGGAACTTACCCTAATTAAAAAGACAAAATAAGTATATGGTGGGATAAAAAAATTTATGTATATGATATGTAAAAAGTTTTAGATTTTTATTACATGAATAGGTCAATCAAACTTCATAAAATCTCCAAGATAGACTGTGAAAAGTTGACTTTGTGCAAGGGCCTATATAGGGACTGTGTGTGCATGTTAGAACATTTATCTTCATTTTTAATACTATATGAGGGTCTCCAAAGGTTTATAAAACCATGATAAAGGTGTTTTCACACGTACTTACCATGAAAACTCTATGAAACACTTCTCATTTCATACCTCTCCACCTAATTGGTCTGAATTACAAACTATATTTCTTGCTTGAAAGGGGGCATCAGTAGGTGTATTTGCATAATTTAGAACTTTTATAATTGAATTAATATGATCTTGAGACATATAATTACTTTTTACAACAATTTTTACTTGTCTAATTCATATCAACGCTATGCCAAATATCAGATAATCATGCTCTTAAATAACTGTATACACAGTCAACTATGGTTGACTATCTTAGAGCAAGAAGGGGAGTCTTGTAGGTATGTATCCACCTTGGAGCTTATGCCATATGGTTTGAAGTACCTTTTAAATTATTTATAACTTGTATATGTCTCTATGTTTTTAGGTTTCCATGTTTGATATCATACCATGGACTTGTAGGACTCCACAGTCAACATGTTTCAGGCAAAGAAAACCTGTTGGTTTTGATAGGGTCCAAAACAAAGTATTCCATAATTAATTTATTTTATTTGAGACATAAATAAGATCCTTAAATAATTATAATCAATTGTCATATTTATAGGTTCTCACCTTACCACTCTTGGATGTATAGGTCACTTGGAGCCAAAATTCTGTAGACATCACTGAAAAAACATAGTGAACAAAAGTCAATATTGGAGGTTTTCAAACACCTCTTTCCCCTAGTCACACACCATATTTATTTTTAAAATATCTTCCCCTATGTGGAGGATACAATATATATGCATTTGGGTTGTTAAAAACAATTTAAGAAGTCATTATATGTTAACACCAAAAGTGTCAAGTGCTTTGTTTTGAGACTTTTAGGGATTTGTCCCAGAACTCAGACCCTTCGTCCTTGAACATGGTTATTGAGCTTACCAAATAATACAATGATTTTATTATGATTACCAAGGTATATATAAACTCTAAAATCATCTTGTGGATCTCAAAACATGTCATATACCTCCATATCACACTCATAAACCCCTGTGTAAGCCATATATAGGTGTGCATTTATAAGTTGTAAGGGAGTAGGCATAGACATGAACAATTTATGTGATATATGAGCATAAAACTAACTCCAAACCCTCTCAAAAATTTTCAAGTGGATTCTTAAAATACTAAAGGATTTGAAACAATTTCAAATATTCCCAAATCAAAGCTCTTAGTCTCCTATAGGCATGCTTTGATGTTGCAGACAAGGCAGTGGATGTAAACATAAATAATATGCTTAGGATATGAGCATTCAATGAATATTATACACTCCATAAACTTTAAAATGGTATATTTTCACCATGGATAACTGCATTCACTTCAAATACTTCTCATTCAATGTGATTAGCATCTATGAGGCACTTGTAGATGCTCATTCAATAGGCAGACTTTGTATGCATATGGTATTAACTATCACAGTCCTTTACATGGCATTTGAGAGGTTTAATTGATTGATCATGTTGTAAGGATATTTTCAACACGTTTTAGAGTCTTTGTCACACCTCTGTGACCATTATGAAAGCCTTCATACACTAAGATCATTGTTGGTAATAAGCATAAGGCTAATTGTGTACTCCATATGACTATGTTATTCATGACATGTATCTTAGAGGATAATATTGGAAGAATATAATTTATAATGACATGAAAGACATGAACCACATTATATCACACTCATTTGAGGTCCTTATAGAGAACCAAACCTTTTGCAAGTAGTGAAACTTGACTGTAACTTCACATGGTGACACCTTCTTACAATCTAAGTTGATTATCTCATGAAATAATCTTAAAAAATGAAACCAATCATGGGAAACATGAGATAAGGGAGTAAAAATCCCATGTATGTGAATTTACCAGTTCATCTATATAGAATAGCTCAAACAAGATCAAAACATGTAGGGTGTGGGAAATAACAAGTAAAAATGAACAATCAACTTACTAAAGATGGCTCATAATGTATATTCCATAATTATTTGAAATCAAAACATGAAATTGAATTTTACTTAGTTTAATATCACCCTCCAAAGGAATTTGATCTGAAACTTCTCCCACTATCTGTACCAACCAAAAACCTATTGAACAGTTTCATGTGCATAATGGATTGATGGAAGAGCATAATAGTTTTAACCAATTTTTGGCACTTCCAAATCATGTAAATCATGGAAATGAGTCTGACTAATTTTAAGATCCATTACATAAGATATCCCCATGTGCTACTCTCTCTATAGGCCATATAACCTTTGAAACTCCTTTTCTACTTTATTAATTTTTAGTTATCACCTACAAGTTTTTAGTTAGAAAATAACATGTCTAACATAGACTGACATATTAGATGTTGAGGAGGAGTTTACAACACTTGTCTTGCTTGGAAAATTATACTACTTGCATTTAATTCTCTAAAATCACCCCTAGATGACATCAAATGACACAAAGACTAATTGGACCATAACCAAGGCTAAAATGACATTAAATGACATATAATTAAATATGACACACCATATTATATTATATTAGACCCCTATATAAGTTTTTTACTATAGGGGGTTGATCCATTTTGACTTGTGGTCAAAATGGTCAATAATACATTTGCATCAACAATAAACAATGGGTTCTACATAATCCTCATCTTCTATTCACCATATTTAGATTTCCAAAACACCTAAACATGGTCCTACTATTTATATTCCAAATAAAACACATAGTATATAGATATGGGTTCTAAGAACCCCTATTGATTATATTGATACTTTATGACCATAGAGTTCCATTATACATTCACCAAGCATCATAAGTATTAGAATGATAAATATTGCACCTATACATGCTCCTTGGTAGTACCACCAATTTATTGCACTAGGTTTTGAGTGGAGATATACCTATTATCATCCTTTGGATGAGATCATAGGATTATCCTATCTCTTCTAGAAAATACGCAAAAAATAAAAAACATTCAAAAATCCAAAAACACTTTGAACACCTACATGTTTTATTGTATCCTTGGCATTTATGTTAGTTCCATGTTGATGACTAACATACCATTTTAATCCCACATACACATACATAGGTATACACAAATACATGATACAATTATGGGTGTCAAGCCTTCCTTTTACGCATGTCATTTGGATGTTGGGGGCAACTATCCTCTATGATATTGATACATACAGGTTATATCATTTGATGATCATTCTACACTATCATGTTTGAGCTTACATATGTACTTACACATTCCTATTAACCATGATTATACATTACATAGAGTACTTGATATACTATGTACTCGACATTTTTTTCTAACACATTCAATCCATGGGACACTGGAAATGCTTATGTTAGTTGCTTATGTTTTTCCTTTACACACTTCCTTAAGTGTTTTGCCTTGCTATTATCTTAATTTTTTTGAGCATTTGAATATGATACATTGTATGTAACCCTTGTGGCTATGTTTGATTTATTAGACATTTAGATATGTCATTTCATTCTTATAAATTTGAGTATGTCATTCCTTACTTTTGTGGGCATTTGACTAAGTCATGTCCATTCAATTTTGTGACATTTGAACATGCCCCTTATTTGCGATCTCCTTGGACCATTGCCTTTTGAATTGATTTTGAGTTCTCTTCTATGTGTGCTTGTTTACTTGTTGAGCTTGTACTATTACTATATATATGTTTCCATGATATTTATCATGCATCTTAGGCATACACATGATCAAATTGGTTCTATGCACTTCAATGTTACATCTACCTAGACATATTTCCTTTTATATGCTACATGGTTACATTCACAGATTTACAATTATCTTAACCTTTTGAGGTGAGATAATTACCAGCTATTATCTTTACCTCAACTCAAGGGGGGGAATATTAGTGGGGGAATTTCATGGTGACATGGTTTCTACATTTTTCATTATTTTTAGATTATAGTGGGGGCATGCTTTGGAAGCATGTTCTCCATACTCACACAATATATAGTACTTACACCAGTTTGCAACTTCAGTTAGGGCATGTCATGATGGTATGAATTTCACACATTCAAATTTTTAGATATAATGGGGGAATACTTGGGAAGTTTGTTCTCCACATCCATTCAATATGGTACTTATAATTCGTAGATTTAGTTGGGGAATGATTTGGAAGCATGTTCTCCACACCTACTTGGTTTTCAACATCTCAAGTTTATAGTGGGGTTATGCTTTGGAAACATTTCCTACACATTATTACTTATATCAGTTTCATATTTATCCATATATAGTGGGGGTATGCTTTGGAATCATGTCCTCCACACTTACACAATTTTTTAAATTGGCCAAAGCACATAATTATAGGATTATAATACACATTTGTGGTAGAATTATATACATGGTACCATTATTACACACAATTTCTACATGATGCAATTCTAGGGTGCATATTCTATGTAACATGTGCCTAATATTACAAAATCCAAATCAAATTTAGATTCCAAAACTATTACATGTACATATACTCAAAAAAATTTTACAGACTTTAGCAAGCCAATATGTTGTCGTAGTTGGTTCATCTTTTTTTATGGTTGGGGTGATAAAATCACTCAATCTTTCCAAGTTTTTAGTTTAGACTTGATCATCCAAACTCAATAGGTTATAAGTATCATTGGGTTACACAGTTGAGTTAATCTCAATTTTTAGGTGAAAACTCACTTTTAATCCAAATTTGGGGGCATGTGCCTTCCAATCTCTCTCTCAATCTCCTTGGATATATGTACTTTAGATAATTATCTATATTTATCCTAATATCAGTTTTAGATCCTTATAATGATAAATATTTTGTAAAAACAACTTGATAATAGGCAAGGTGGTTACATCGACACATAGGTGTAATTTTAAACTTTACTCTTTCAATTTCAATCAAATTTCAAGTAATTTTGACCCAAATCATATGTAATTATTATACACTATAACATGCTCTTGGTTGTAGGTCAGTCACCAACAAAGCACTCAAACCCAACTCTAACAAAGCACTCAAATTCAACTCAGGCAAAGATAAGGTGTGCATATACACCCAGGTGCTTATTTATTTCCTTTAAAATAGTAGTTTCATTACTATATTAAAGTGGGTAGGAAAATGTAGATGATATTTTATGATTATATAACACTTTAGTCTTATACACTTGGAAAAATCATGACCTTGGCTATTCCTTTAGTTTTACACATGCCTTGATTCTTCAATCCTCACATCTACTCTTTCTTGTGCCCCTTAGATTATATCTTAGTTTGAATAGCCTTATATTGACAACACAAACATCCCATCTTACCCATAACTCTTAAAATATACTTATCTTACACCTTTACAAGTTTTGATCCTATTCCTTATCTCCTTCTCCCTAGACACTAACATCTAGGTCAGATAATAGCATCAACATTACTGTCCTAGCTTGACGCAAGTTTCTAGTGCCCTCAAGTCATCCAATTTACAATAAAAATTATTACAATGGTTTTCCTAAGTGCTTTAATGTGATTTATCTCCTAAAATTATTGATATAAATATAATATCAACCCTCATTCATTCCTCACCTAGTAATCAAACCAAAAGAGCACTCAAGTTACCAAAATCTTTCTTATTCTTCCTTATTCTGATATCAGTCAAAGGAATAACCAAATTATAGGTTTTAAGTATTAAAGGAGAAGTCATAATCTCATATTTTTGAAATTACAAGCTAGGTCACTATTGTACTTACTTTACACATTGCATGATTCACACACAAGGCAAGACATTAGGGAGAACTACATGAGTCTATGGCATTCTTATGGAGTATTAGATATGTAAGAATCACCCTTTGAAAATGGGGTCATTGTGGGTTATATTGACATCGTGTTTCTCACTAACCCATTTTTACCTAAGGTCACATTGAAGATGCAAATCTAGGGTTTTGCCATTTCACCAAGAGAAACAGTCCATGACCTAGATATAAATACACTAGAATGAAAGTGAAGCCAAACCTATAATCATTTATATGGTCACATCTTGTTTGAGCACATATTTCATATAATATACTAGCATCAAACTTAGACACTGGCATCAATGTAACAATCTTATGTTGATGTAAGTGTTTAGAGAGCCAAAGGCACTAGATCCAAAATCTGCTTCTTGTTTGCTTCCCATCATGTACTAGATCCAAAACTATATTAGCATTATAAACAACTAATTACTTTCTTATTTGAAATTTATATATCTATCATAGCTATAATTTCTATTAATAATGTATCTCAATTTAATAAATTTAGTATATGGTATATTTGAGTTTAGCACATCAATTGGCCTACTATAGATCTGATATTAACTCTTGTGCCCTATCATTTATATATCCTTAACCTTAACCACTAAATATGATCTTTATCTAAATTAGGGCTAAACATGATTAAATAATAGTTTTAGAATCTAAATCCAAAGAACATGTGAACATAGATGATAAAAACTTGAAGGAAGCCAAAAATACACTACCTAAGGGGAAGGATAGTGCACAAACCTAGAAGAAGAATGGAAGTAGGGGTGTGAATAATAAGAATAAAATTATAGGATATAAGTTGTAAACTAGCTCATATGAGGTCAAAAATAAAGAAGAATCATTGTGTGAGGAAGCGAGTACATCTAAAAGTGAAGGGTAATAGGACCCCAAGATAGTGTGGATAAAACCATTGCATAGAATATTGATTAATGTGGAGTCTAAGGGGGAAAATACAAAGAAAAAACAAGGTGAAAGATAAGGATGACACCATGAACAATTTTTAAAGGTTTTCAAAAATGCACAATGAAGATATAACATTTTTGGTGCCTAGGAAGAGTATGTTGATGAGTGAAGAACTTGAAGATGGGACAGTGAATGCTACTTACAATCCTTGTAAGATATATATTAAGTAATCAATTTTTGGTTTGGTTCAAATGGCTACATATTTGGCATAGTTTGGGTGAAAAACAATATAGAATTGAAATAAGAAGTTAAGGAGTTGGAAAAAATACACATGAAAAGTTAGATAATGTGAAAACCAAAAAGATGAAGAATGCATAGGTGGGGAGAAAACTATAAGAAATAATAATCACCATTAATAAAGTAATATTGTAACTTTTTGGTAATTCAACCATTAAAAGTACATAATAAATTAAAAATATCAATACAACTATTGAATGTCCTTACATGAGGCTCTATTGGAAAGTGTTTCACAATATTTGAAAGAAGAGATAAGGAAGAATAAACACAAAGCAACCCATGGGTATTGTGATAAGTATGTTGAAGAATTATAGGAACTACTCAAAGAGGAAAAAAATATAAGGGTCCTAACACATGTTCAAAGAACTTAGGCACACATTATAATATATTGATATGTGACTTAAAGAAGATTATGAAAAGATAAATGAACTAAATTCTATTATGATAGAGGAAAGGGATGTAACAAAGAGGAATAATAAGATGAAAAATTGGAATGCTTAGAATTCCAAAGTTAATAAGTAGGTATGGATGTTGATGACAAGTATGGATAATTATATAATGAGGCATTGAATGAATAAAATAACATGCAAGAGGCAACCACATAGCTCAAGAAAGAAGTAGGAAATTTTGATAAATCCTAAATGGAAAAAGGAGAAGAAATCACATAAATATAGGCAATAGTGGGTAGTGCATATAAATTTAAGAGGACTATTGGTGAAGTAATGATTTCATTTGATGAATTTGAAAATAAGGTTGAGGAAATAATTATTGAGACTTTATAAACACAAACTTGAAGGAGTCAATAATTGGTTGTCAAAGGACATAAAATAAGGCAATATGGGGGATTAAAGACCCTCATTTTTTTTATGTATAAGTGAATTAAATAAAATTTTAAGTATGGTGAGGTGCACATGAGATACACTTATTCATAACAAATAATCTTAAGTATATTAAGAAGGATTATGTATAAGTGTAGTGCTACATGCATGAACTATGACATGTTTTGCATATCTTAGAGAAAGTAAAAAAATTGAGACATAATGATAGCCTATAAAAAAACACAAAATGGATCACAAGAAACACATATTAAATATGTGGCAAACACCAAGAGACCAATTATGTGGATGGGCTAAGATCAATCTTAAATGAATTATATTTAATGGAATATTCATGGATAGTTAGCAGGCTCAAATGTGGAAGTAAAGTCAACACTAGTTGGTAGGGATCAAGGGGGCTTGGGAAACCTATAAATAGTCCCCTCTTAGTTCTCATTTGAGTATTAGTTGGAAGTCATACATTTTATATAAGAGAGGAAAATAAAATATTAGGATTTAATTAATTAATCCTATAGAATAAATGGTTAATCCTTTGGGTCGGTTAATGTATTTCAAAGCAATAAATTTTACATTATTAAACCATAATAACATGTTTGTGTCAATATTTATCTCACACAAGACATCCAAGAGACCATCAATAGTAAAATTTGAGGGAAACATTTCAGCCAATAGGTGTACAATAAACTTCCTAATACTTACTTATATTACCAAGCTTTATAACAGAAGATCAATAATTATATGCTCATGTCCACCATGAATCATTTGTAAAAATCTATGGCTGAACCCTCTCATCTCCCAATCAGAGCCAATGATGGATGGTAATAAATGGGTTATCAAAATAATTATATTACTCATAATAACAAGGTACCTGCCACCATCCTTAAACTATCTAGGACTATTATTATGGCTAATCCACAACTAGTTTTCCAACCCCTAGTTACTCAAGTTCTTCAAGCAAACCTTATCCTAGTTATGACTAATAGTCCAAAGGCTGCCAATGCGATTTTAAAGACAAACAAATCAATCACTCCTAGTATCTCATATTTTCAACCACAAGAATCCTCATCACATAAGGCCCCTATCATGGTTATTATGCCTAGGTAATCCCCCTCTCCTCTTGTCACTTGATTATGTGACATTCATGTAGAATTTCCCTTGAAAAAATGAGGAATATTTCTTGTAGAATAAATGGTGGACTATTGTGTTTGCGTATTTTCTTACCAAAGGTTAACAACATATTTTTTGAGCAACCAATTTTTAGAACTTGAAGGTAAATATGGAGAAACCATGAATCTTGATGGATTACAATGAATTCATATTCATGGGATCTTCATGGTTTAGCTAGCTTAACATACAAGTATATGGTCCACGTTGAAGATCAATTTTTTTATATTTTTATATTCTCTATCTATAAAAGGTGAAGATTAATGGTTTTTCTCTCAATATGGCAATGAAAACCATCTAAATTGATAATGCATGTCACATGTTTGACCATGACATGGGATATGGAGGAGTCATCACTATGATATCACCACTTTTGCCTCATTTGTAATGGATTTGGGAGTGAACCCTTCTAATCATACCTTTTGGTTGATGTTTGATTTTAATTGGTAAACCCTTGGGCTCATCTACCTCTATGCCTCCAATGATTCTATTGCGTGAGTAACTCTTTGTGTAATATTATTATAATATAATACTGAAAATCCTAATAGTAATTGAAATAGAGCCTTTATCTCATCATGATAATATAGAGTCTCTATGGGTAGATGATATTTTTTTCATGAAATATGCAATGAATAGTCATATTATTGACTATGTAATAATGTAATCTTTATATTTTTACTTAATTTAATTTGTAATAAATTTGGTTTGCACCAAATGACATCATTTTAATCTTGACCTAACTTAGTATCAAAGCATAACCATCATTTTTACTTCCTCCTCATTTGCAATTATTTGTTTTGCTTAAAGTCATTCTTTAACATAATAAAAGTGTCATGTTAATTCATTTATATTAATCTAAAATCATTATATTTGTTTTTTAGAGTGTTGATGCACCATTATATTAGTTGTTATGCCTTAGGATAAAATCATTTAAAACATAAAAAGTGGGCAATTGGTTTATATTCTATGTAGGTCTCAAGGATATATGTTGTATATTGATTACACACTACTCTAATCAACATGTTTTAAGTATAATGTCATCCATATCTTCTAATTTTTGAATAAAACACTATCACACTTAGTTGGTTTGGATTAAAATGCTCAAAAAATCTTCCAAAGCATTTAATTTTGCACTAGTTAAAGGATATGTGGCATTCTCATTATCAAATCATTGGCATTCCATCAAAGGCATTTCATCTTGCTATGTGTTTACCATATTTTTTCTATTATTAGCATTTATAGTAGCTATATGCAGTTATTTCCTACATCTTAACAAGTATATTAGATACTACATAAAGTTTGCACTTAAAATAGGATAACCTATAGCACTTATACATGAAATTTACCCTTAATCTCAAAATAGATCCATATGGAAGGTGAGAAGGTGGTCTTCATAAGACAATTTCAAGTAATTTTAAGCTTTTATGCCTTTTATTTCAATTAAAATCATATTTTTTGAATGGAGGATATTCCTAGGAGGGAATAATAAGCATTTTTTGTTCATTTTTGACTTATTATGAATAAAAAATAAGTCATTTTTGTAAACTATAATAATTTTTTTCATTTCAAAACTAATCAGAATTTAAAAACAAATCAAATTATGTAAACATAAAAATAATTCAAAACATTTAATATCAATAATGCCTCTATTTTACATTTACGATTCAAGTTGTTGTGATATAAATATTGCACTTATAACCTAATATAGTTATAAAAATGACATCTATGACTTAGTAATTATAAACCAATGTGAATAAATAAGGAAAAAAATATTTTCCCATTTCATTTATTGCCCATTCATGACTATTGCTATACATAGATCCTAAAAACAACAAGACCAATCCAAGTATATAGGGTTTTCATGCTCATGTTGAAGGAATTTTCATTAATTGGGTGTTGTAGAGAGAGTAAATTATTTTCACGTATTGAATAGGTACTACATACCATTATCCTCTCATGTATTTTAACATCTCTTTCACATACTACTAGGTATATAGAAAGGATGATATTCTTCCATGTAATGATGGGTATATAGGAAGGGAAATCACATATAGAGGTTTGGTATATTGATCAGGTGGTATATAAGAAAGGAACATTTTGCAACGATAAGGAACCATTCCATATCCATATATAATAAACATGCATTCTATCAAAACTATTATTAACATAACCCTAACTAGGAAATAAACCTAGTTAAAATGGTCTAGATAAGTGAAAACACACTAATATTCAATGACTTATGGTTCAACATCTGTGATAGGGATGATCAACCCATCAAAATTAAAGAAACAAAGAAGATACCATAATGGAAGCAAAAAAATTCAAAAGCATTAGTCTTGATGAGGGTCTCTGTTGATACATAGGTGTTTTATCACATTCATGGGTGTATCATTCCTTAGGAAGCATTCCAAAAATTAAAGGAACTGCATGATTCCCACTTAGAATTTGAGTTTATATAGTTGCAATTTAAATTATTCAATCTTGAGTTGAAAAATGGAGATGTCATGAGTTTAGATTCTAAAATATGTGTAATCAAACATGATGTTGATGCAACTGGTATAAAATATTATGTCTATATGACCACCTTCATAAAGGCTCTTCTACCTACATACTCAACCTACTTGGAGTCATTGAAAGAAGTAATTTATTGAAGAGTCTCACATTTGATGAATGGGTTGATAAAATGGCCAAAAGAGAAAAAGCCTTTAGAAAAAAATAGTCCACTAAAGAAAGTATTTGTTATGCAATTCAAAAGGGCAATTATTCTAATAATGCAGTAAATGGTAAATTGAAATGAAAAAATAAAGGATGAGGTGACAAATCCATAAAAAACAATAGCCCACATCAAGAAAAGTAGAATGAAAAAGAACACTTGTATCTCAAATGTTGTGATAAAAAAGGGAGTCATGAGACCCATGAATGCAATACATCATGGGATAAAATTTAAGACATATATAAAATAGAAAGCATAAAAGGAGTAGAATAAAAATCAAAACTATGTTTATCTTAGTTATTTTATGAATGCATACTTTCCATATCTAACAAAGAAAATAATGCCTCAGAGAGTGCAACCTATAGGATAATGCTTGTATTTTAGACATTAGTGCCACTCAACATATAAATTTATGAAGGGACTTATTTAATGATTTTCATGAATAATGTTATGGTCTAGTGTATTTAATAGATATAATAAGTCTACGACCTCAAGGCAAGGGTATAATTTGACTAAAGTTAGAAAGACTTCTAGACTTGATCCTTTGAAATGTATTATACCTTCCTTAGTTGAAAATAAACTTGTTGCCTCTTGTGATAATTAAAAAATAAGGTCACTCCATTTTTATTTATGATGGAGAGGTGAAAGTCATATGAAAATGTGATAACACATTTATTTTTACTAGGGTACAAGGATATAATTTGAACACTCAATGCCAAGAAATTTTGATCATCTCATAAAAGGAATGCTAGAAATTCTTTGTTGACATGATATATTTGAGCACACACACTATGAAAAAAATCCACATAATAAAAAAAATGTTGTTTTAGGCTTGGCATATCTACCCAAAAGCATTGAAAAATGTGAATCTTGCATATTGGCAAAACATGAAAAGGAACTTTTTCAAATTTCATAATAAAGCTGACATGAAGTTAAATCTAGTTCACTCTAATATATGTTCTCTTCCAATTTTTTATGTTTGTGGTCAAAAATGCTTCATGTTTCTCATCTATCATTAAAACAATATGTTTTGGATATATTTTTTGAATAATAAATCAAAATCCTTCAAAACATTTCAAAATTTTGAACTATGTTTGAAAATGAAGCCCCAATCCTAGATTGGCACACTCAAGACTGATAATGGCTATGAGTTTAATTTAAAAGTGGATCGAAACCTATCTCAATTAGAACATAATCAAGCATCATATCATATTTATTTAAACTCCTTGATATAATAGAGTGGTTAAGTGGATGAATGGGATTGTCATGAACATGGTTTGAGTAATGATATTCTTCAAAGGGGTGAATCTATAATTTTGGGTTTAAAGAAACTAAAACAACAGTCTACCTCTATAACAAATCACCATCAATCGACCTATATATTAAGACTAAATATGGAATCTTTTGTGGTCATATCTCTTTAGTGTGACATCTTCATATTTTTATATCTACATGTTTATACATTGATTTTAAAGGAGAAAGGGACAAAAATAAGCACGAGTCACAAATGAACACTTTTGAGAGACTCAAAGTCTTCAAAATCATATAGGCTATTTGATGAGAGCACCAAGAAATTTATAATTGTCAAGGGATGTCATCTTTTATGAAACCACAAAGGACACAACCAACATTAATTGATAATTTAATAAAATAGAGAAATATGCCAAATTTGATGTTTTCAAGGAGGTTGATATGGAGGTTCCAAATAATGAAGGGGTAACCTACAATTGAGAAAAAATTGAATATCTATTAACTCCTATAATTTAAAATGATACCCCCCTTACATATGAAAGTAAAAATTCATTAGAAGATGGTTTGATAACAAAAAATGAAGGAGAATTGATTCCATAGAATGAGGAACCTATGATTTAGTAATATACATTGATTTTTTTCCAAAATGGGTTGAACAAACATTAAAATCTGTCATACTTGATGAGGTTACAAAAATAGACACAATAAGTGCACATAAATCCACATTGTAATTAGACAATTTCCTAGATGAAATTCACGATAAGATATAAAGATCTTACCTTAAATGACCTTCATGAAAAATAAGTTATGTTTATTTTTAATCTAAACCCAAATCCTTAAAACAATTTTAAAATCTTGATGAATGTAAAAGTGAAATTGTAAGTGAGTATGATCCTCCCAATTGGTTGTAAATATATTCTACAAGTGGGTGTTTTGAAATAAGTAAAAAGTAGATGGATCACTTGAAAAACATAAATCAAGGTTTGTCTCAAAGGGATTTTCTCAACAATAAGTAATTGACTATAACAAAACTTTTGCAAAAATAACTTAATAGACTACCATTTAAACCATTTTGGTTCTAAAAACTCACAACAGATGTAAATTCACCAAATAGACATAAAATTTACATTTATTAATGGTTATATCAAGTTTATAGTGCATATTAATCAACCCAAAGGTATTTTTTATTAAATTACCAAGAGTAAACAGTGTGAAAACTAGAAAAATCATTGTATGTTTTGAAACAAGCCCCAAGAGCATGGTATAACAAACTATCTAAGCAACACCTAAATATGAATTTAAAAGTTTTGAGTTTAAAGATACAAATATTTTTGTCAAAATATTTGACAAAAAAATAGTATTTATAGTGGCGTATGTTGATGATCTACTCATCATAGGAAATAATGAGAGATACACTAAAAAATTCAAATCAGAGTTGATGAAAGTCTTTGAAACAAAATATATGGGTTATCTTCATTACTTTTTGGGTATTAAAGTAATTTAAAAACCAAAGTATATGTTCATCACTCAAATTATATCAAACAAATTATGTGTAAGTTTGAAATGAAATATTGTAAGCCTCTCAATATGTGCATGGAATAAAATTTGAAATTGGTATAAGAAGATACCACAGATTTAGTAGATGCCACTAACTATAAACATCTCAGTATAAGTTTTATCTATGTGACCACAACTAGACCAAATATTTATGTTGTTATTGGTCTTCTTTCTCAATTCATGCAACAACCTAGAGAAAGTCAATAGGTAGCAATAAAAAGAGTCATTTGATATCATAAAGGAACATAAAATTTTGGGCTTAAATATTTCATAGGTAGGGGACTTAAAATTAGTTGAATCCTTAGATTCTGACTATGATTGGTGATTTTAAACATGGAAAATCTACTTCATGTTTTCTAATGAATCTAGGAATATCACTTGTTAGTTGGAATTAAAAGAAACAATCAATGCTAGTAATTTCTTCAACAAAATCAAAATACATGGTAGCTATCAAAGGAAACCAAAGATATCTTTTGGTTCAAAAGGATTCTTTCACATATTTAGGAATAATTAGGTTTCATCAACACCTCTCATGGTTGACCACACATTTGTAAATTAAATGGAAAATAATCCAATCTTTCATTACTGAACAAAGTAAATCAATACTAAATTACATCTAATTGGACATTATGTGCAAGATGACCATGTAAAATCTCTACATTGTACTACTACAAAATAACTAATAAAAATCCTAACAAAAGTGCTACGATGATAAAAATTTGAAAAGTTTTAGAGGCGTGCTTGGCCTAACTAACCTTTATAGATTGAGGGGAAATGTAATATTATTTAAATATAATATTGTAAATCTTAGGAGTAATTGTCAGAGAGATTTTGTCTTGTAGTGATAAGATAGAGAGTCTCTATAGGTAGATGAAGAGTTTTCATGAAATAAGAAATGAATAGTCAAATTCTTGGATATTTAATAATTTAATTCTCATTCTTCATTAATTCAATTTACTATAGCTTTGGTTTGCACCAAATCTCATCCTTCCAATATTTTCATGAAACTTTGGTGGTGGAAAATAAATAAACTCCCTATTTCCCATTGGTTAATTTTTGGAGATTTAAATATGGTTGAATCTAAATAAGATAAATAAGTAACACTCCCTAGGCAGGTGTTGTGTTGGATAATGAGAGTATTGGTTTTACATGCATAAAAAACTAGGGTTATTTAAACTTGATCATTGCCACATATCCTTTCCCCCAACCCTTTGGTTCACCTGGTCTATTTTTTGCTAAGGGAACCATTTTTTTCTCAAGATACTAGACATATCATGCTTTATGAGTAAAATGTCTTCTCGTCTACCCATAAGTTTGATAAGCTAGACATTGTGCTCTCAAATGTTCTTCTACTATACCTTCATCTCATTAAATATTACATTAAATGGTTTAATCCACCTATGATGATGTTCAACAACTATTTTTATATCAATACTTTACATCTAAAACATAAAGAAATTCTCACTCACGTTAAATGGTTTTAGAACTTGTGCCACATCCCACTAGTGCCTCTAGCTAGACTGACTGGTGGGAAATATAATTTTTATGCACACACACTTTTCTCAATGTTTAGAAAATAATTAGCCTTGTTCTGGAAAAGGACCAAATCTACTTATATAATGGAACTCAATTAGGTTTATTAGAAGCTCAAAAATTCTCCATTGACTAAAACCCTACAAAATCAAGATACTGAAAACTCCAACTAGTAGAGTTTCATCAAGCTCATCAAGCCCAAATCCAAGCTCACATCCACTAGTTCAAGGTTAGGGATAAAGTTTTTGAGGAATGTTTTAGTAATCTTAGAGATTGTTAATCTACTATGCAAATCAATCCTATAAAAATGTTGATGACCACATCACTAGTATCCTAGATATTTTGTAAACATTTGTAAAGCACTTCATGTAAGTTTTTCAAGGTTATTTCCCTTATAAATATAGGGATGCTATTTTCAATATCATTACCCTTCTAAATATACAGATGTTGCTTTGAGGAAATGTCTTAATGTCCCCCCCTCCGCATAAGCTCACACCAAGTCAAATTATGACATGTGAAAGGCCTCTTTCCATTGAGTAACTTCACAATGTAGTGGTAGACATGGTTTAGGAAAAAGCCCCAAATATTGATGGTTTTTATTGTGAGTTTTACCAAACCTTGTGGGATTGTGTTGGACCTAATTTTCATAGGGTTTATTTAGAATCCATTGAAAAATGTTCTATTGGAAATCTTATCTAAAAAATTGACATAAAGTTTACCCAAGGTGGATACACTAAGATAATCACAAAGTAGAGGTTTATAACCTTATTCAATTCCTCCTATAATATTATTGCCAAGACCTTGACACTAAGGATTAGATACTTTATTCCATTGGTGATAAGACCAATGAAAACTAGTTTCATTTAAGGAAAATATAAATTAAAAAACATTATATCAATCTTAAAAGGGATGGAATTGATTTTTAAACTAGGTAGATATTCCAAAATAGGCTTCACTAACACAAATCTTATATTCCTATCTCAATAAACTGAATGAAAGACTAGTGTTATAAGCTATTTTGATTGATAAACAAAGATATAAAGTGATACCATTGAAATTAAAATATAATTTATCAAATGGAGAGAAAAATAAGACAATACAAAGCACATATAACACATGATATGATTTGGAAAAAATTTGATGTTGGAAAAACTCTAATGGGTGATTCAATTGCACTCCTTTTTCCACTATGTAATTCTAAACATATATAATTTATTTCCACTTCTTATCATTTAATGGATATATCTTCCACTAATCATTATCCAAAGTTTGTATAAAAATGGTTTTCACTCTTACAACACCTCACAAACAATCCTAACACTAGAAAACCCACTCACAACTAGGAGAACAATGAGATAACATGAAAAAATACCCAAACATATAATTCTAAAATGTGGATCTAATTCTAAGACCTCTCACTTATGTCCCTACCTTCAAAAAAGTTTGTGTTTTATCCCTTTTGACCAAGGAACCCACCAAAAATCTTAACCAAACTACCAAGAGGGAGAAGGAATGTTTATGACCATTCAACTACCCTTTCTTAGATCATGGTGAGAGCATAAATTTATGTAGATTAGTAGTTTTGTAATTTTCACCTATAGACACTAGAATTTACATGACTACCACTTGAAAACACTAATGACTATGCATCCACCACTTGTATTGTCTGGTGCTTTCTTCATTCTTAACAAAACTATAGTTTCAAAGGTTGCAAGTTGTTGAATTCATCAATACAAGAATGCTTAGACCATCCCAAACTGATTCTACCACTAAAACTTAACTAAACAATTTAATTTACATGAATAAACTTGAAGAAGTGTTTTACAGGAATGGATTGCATAAATTTGGAATAACATAAACATATAACAAACATAAATAGTATATTAAGATCCAAATTTGGATCAAGGATGGATGTGCACCTCCAAATAAATGGTATTGTTTGTCAAAATTGACTTGAAAATGGTTATAACAAGATTAAATGGAATTTTATGTTTACGATGATATAATCCTTAGGTACCAGTGCTAAGTTCATTCACTCTTTCATAACTCTCTTTCATGATGCCTTTACTTGTCTTACAATCAATGGCCATCATTGCCATAAGTTTTTGGCTCTTTCACTCCATTAGGTAGGGTTTCCCTCTAGCTCCCTCCCTATATGTCCTCATTGCAAAAGGTTTTGGATATATGTTCGGAAACTATGTCTCTGGGGGGTTAGTCAAGAGAAATAATCTCCTTAACTATATCAAGACCATCTCGTTAATGTCCAATTTGAAGATGAATCCTTCCTTATGCTACTAGAGGATGAAATAGTGGTCCATAATGCCATGAAATGTCTCTAGATTATTTTCTTAGCTTATGGATATAATATTAAATGGGTTAAGCTCAATGCTATGAGAAATCCCATAACCCTATAACTAATTGGCTAGGGAATTGCTAATGGAAATGGATTACCCATAGGGAGATGGTTGAATTCTTAGACATTACCTTAGCCTTTCAAACATCCTAGGTTTAGCTATGGAACTATGTTTTCCAAAAAGTGAAAAAGAAACTTACTTATTGGATCACTAAGCCTCTATCTCTTGCAAGAAATTTTTAAATCTACTCCAAAGTCTTAGTTTCTACTCATGTTTATTGGTGCATTTATTTAATTTATTGCATTTACTTGTATTTATTATTTATATTGGTGCACTAATTATTTATTATAATCAATTTATTATGTTTATTAATAATTTACACCAGATAGGATAAGATTTCTTAGCTAGTAGTCAACTTGGACACCTATCTTGTTATAGTGGAGTTCCAATCCACTATTTAGGGTAAGATAGGATAAGATTGCTTAACTAGTAGTCAACTTTTGTTGATCATTTACACAAGTTGGACACATATATTGTTAGTGTGGAGTTACACTCCATTATTCTTGTAATTAGATATCAGGTAAACTACATGTTTCGTGTGAGTTCCCTGATCTTTATCATGCATGCCTTGATTTACATAAGCAATGGCTATTTGTATATTCTACATCAGATTAATATTGAATTATCAGAGTAATTCATCATATTTGAGTTATTTATTCATTTTTGTTATTGTCTCAGATATATAGTTATTATTTATTATTATTACTATTTTATCTCTTATTTATGTTTTCTATTAGATTCATTAGATCATGTAGCTATTCTAATATGGTAGTAGAGCTAAATCTATAATTACTAAATATTTAAGAGAAAAATATCTAGATATAGGATTGGTTTTTTGATTTTGTATATAGGCATAAATTGGAGCTTTGTGGAGAATTTTTGTGCTCATCATTGAGTTCAGAGTGCCCAAGATAGTCAAAATCATCTACAATTTTATCCAAATTGGGTATAAGAGGAAAAATTGGTAAGGATTTGATCAAGAAGCACCACACCCAAATCTAGAAGGTACCTAAAAATCAAAGTGTTTCTAAGCAAAATGGACCTCACGATTACGTTTGAAAGGTGTCAAAACCTATAGATCCATATAAAATTTGTCTAATTTGGACATAGTCACCTGGAAGGCAAAAATTTTTTGCTCCCAGGGATGGCTGTATGGACTATGTAGGTAAAAAAAAAAAAAATTTAGCAGGCCTCACGGATCAGTAGGTAGATTTGATAGGGCAACTTTGGGAGCCTACTATTTGAACACTGGGAGGTATTTTTGAATGATGTTTTTTTTTAAATAGCTTAAAATTTCATGCTCTTTACTACTGTACTTTTAATTTTTTCTAGATTTCTCCATATTTTTCTATAATTTAGGTTTTTCTATAAAAGCTCTTACCCATCCTCATTTTTTCAATTTCAGAGGCTCATAAATTTCACATATGACCTTGTATGAGGTCCAATTTTTTTTAAAGTTAATATTTTTTTGAGCACAACACATTGGTGTAGAAATTTTTGTAATAAAGTGCATATTTTTTTTACTTTTAGACTAGAGGGCCTAATTGAGATTTTTGTAAACTAGAAAAATTATAATCCAAACTTGTAAATACATTCAATTATAAAGTGAAAAAAAAAATTTATGGGTGGGATAAAACTAAGTAATTCAAGGAGGTTTTATGGTGTGTTTTATACTTTGATTTCTACTTTATAACGGTTTATTTCCAATTGCATCATGTGGAATCCTAAGTTCCCACTATTAATAGCATACAACTATAACACATGGAAATATAATACTTAGAATGAATTAATGATGCTAGGATATATGCCTTACATAAAACATATTCTTACTCCACCTACTGATGTAAAAGACTTACAACACTTCCTTTTTAAAACTACTAAAGTTATTAGATGCATTCAATCTTACATGTCTTTAGATTTAAATTTCCATCTTCACAAATGTAAAAATCCAAAAGAGGCTTGGGATAAATTATCATCATTGTTTGGAAAAATAGATGAGGTTCATGGTTACCAAATTGACAATGAACTCATTAGTTTGGATCCTAAAAATTATGCTACAATAGAAGACTACATCACTAAAGTCATAAATATTAAAGCACAACTTTCAGAATGTAAGATTGATAAAAAGGATATTCAGTTGATTTTTAGTTCCTTACACAAATTAGGTCCTAAATATTCATCTTATGTTTCTATCTTTCAGACTCATAAGCTCACATTGGGCACATCATATCAAATGCCCACCTTTGAGGCATTTTATGAGATTTTAATGGCTGAAGAAGAAAAGTTAATAACTATGGGTCTAATCAAGTCATCCAAATCTCAAGCTCTAGTTGCAAGTCAATCTTTGCATAAACAAGTTTCAACATCAACATCAAATACAAGTTCAAGTAAAAAGAAGTAGAATAATCAGAATAAGTCATAAAAAGATAAGAATAAAGGGCAACAATCTTCCTCACAAGGAGATTGTAAATCCACTAATAAGAAATGGGATTCATAGAAAAGGACTGACACTCCTTGCCCTTATTGTAAAAAAGGGGTATCATAGTGAACAAGATTTTTGGAAGAAAGATATTGATGACCTTAAGGGTCTTCTTAAAAATAATAACATCAATCAATCTTCTTCAAAGGATTCTTCCACTCCTTCAAATTTAGGGAAAGGGAAAGCTACGACACTAGTTACAATGGCAAATTCTCCCAAGTCAAGGGTAATTAACTTAGGTGCTTCACACCATATGGGTTCTGATCAAGAACACCTTTTTATATTAGAACCAAGTTTCTTGCCTCATATTCTCATAGGTGATGATTCTAAGGTAGATGTTATAGGAAAAGGTAGAGTTGATGTTGATAGTGGTGTATTTAAGGATGTTCTATGTGTGTCAAAGTTATCAACTAATCTTATCTCTATCCACCAAATCACTCACTTTGATATTGGTAGGAAATTTGAGTTCACACCTAATTCTATATCAATTAGAAAACTAGAGGATAATACCTTAGTTGAAGTGGGAAAAGTTGACAAACATACTCAGATTTATTCATTCTCACATTTTGTATCTCAATCTTCCTCTATAGCTTTGCTCTCACGCACTGATTTAATAAGCAAGCTATGACATGAGTGGTTTGGTCATCTAAACTAATATTTACAAAAACTTAGTTAATAGGAGATGGTTATAGGACTTCCATAGATTCAGTTTTCAAGGGGTGTATGTCATGGTTGTGCCTTAGGCAAACATTTAGAGGATAAGTTTGATAAAGGGAAGGCTTGGAGGGATACACAAGTCCTCAAACTTGTTCATAGTGATTTAGCGGGTCCATTACCTACTTTTTATTTTAGTAAAACTCACTATGTTATCACATTTATTGATGACTATTCTAGATATACTTGGGTTTATTTTATGAAACTCAAGAGTGAAGTATTTGATATATTTCTAGAGTTTAAAGCTCTAGCAGAGAAATAATCTAGGAAGTATGTCAATATCCTTTACATAGATAATGGGAGGGAATATGTAAACAACAAGTTTGAACAATTCTATGCTCTTGAAGGAATTTATCTTTAGCATTTAGTTTCATACACACCTCAATAAGATGATGTAGTAGAGAGGAAGAACAAATTTTTAAAAGAGATGGCAAGTTGTATGATTCTTGCAAAATCATTAGTATCTAAGTACTAGGTGGAAGTGATTAATTGTGTTGCATATATATAAAATGGAGTTCCTCACTAAGATTTAAATGGGATAACACCTCTTGAATATTTGTGCAATAGGTAACTAGATGTGCATCATTCAAAGTTTTTGGTAGTCTAGCATGGGATCATATACCTTTAGACAAATGTCGTGCTTTATAAAAATAAAGCTAGACTTGCATATTTGTTGGATATCTTGATGGTGTTAAGGGATATCAATTCATTAATCTAGATTAACATGAGCTTATTATAGTGATAAGTGTTTACTTTGAAGAAAGTCCTTCTGACTTGTCTTCTAACATTTCTCATTCTTTTTCCTTGGAAGAATCAGATAGTAGTGATGATGATACTCCTACTTCATCTACTCATAGGGATGATAAGGTAATAACTCTCCAATAGGGTTTAGTAGGTCATGTTCCTCCTCCTCCAGATCCTCACCCATTGATGCCTTTATGGCCTAGACTAAATTTGGTAGATGTAAAACCTCTTGTTAGGATCCATTATATAGAAGGATAACATGGTCATAGCATGATATTCCACATTCCTACATTGCCATAGCTTTTGATCCATAGTATTTTTAGGAAGCTACATGGATAGTTGAGTGGGATTCAGTGATGTAAGAAGAGTATGACTCATCTATTATGAACAACACTTAGGATCTTTTTCCTCTTCCTAAGGGAAGAAAATTAGTATGATGTAGGTGGATATATTGAACTAAGTTTGAATCAGATGGAAATATTGATAAGTATAAAGCATGCTTAGTGGCCAAAGGTTTTTCCCAAGTGGAAGGCATTAACTATATAGAAACCTTTATGCCTATTGCTAAGATGAATTCCATTCACTTGATATTATCTATTGGGTGTAGCTCATGGTTGGGCTATACATCAGATGGATGTGAAGATAGAATTTATTCATGAGGAGATATATATGGAGCAGTAATAGGGGTTCATTTAGGATTCTTCATTAGTGTGCCACTTCTAAAAGTCTCTTTATGGTCTAAAACAAGCCCCCAGGGCTTGGTATTCCAAGATAGACACATTTCTTCTCTCAGTTGGGTTCTCAAGATGTCACTCAGATCTGAATGTCAACATTCTATGGTAGGAGGATTCACTATTATACTTAGTGTTCTATGTTGATGATCTCATTATTATAAGGAGCACAATATCCATCATCAATAGTGTTAAGACTGCACTTCATGACATGTTTTATATGATAGACATGGGCTTATTGCATTATTTTCTCAAGATTCAAATAACACAATCTTCTTTTAGGATTACACTCTCACATCCTAAATAGACCATAGACTTACTAGCTTGGTTTCACATGGTTGATTATAGGCTTGTACTGACTCCCTTCTTATTTAGAGTTAGACTTGAGGTTCATTGTTCCACTCCTTTGGTTGATGCCATATTGTATCACTAGCTTGTAGGTAACCTCATCTATCTGACTCATACATGACCCAACATTTCATATGTAGTTGGCATGATTTCATGCTTTATGCAGACACCACATTAGCTTCATTAGAGAGCTACCTAGTGCATTTTGAGCTACATTCAGGGAATTATAAGATATGGGATTCATTATAAAGTAGGTATAGGTTGAATCTTGGTGGGATACATAGATTTTGATTGGGCTGGTGATTATGATGATCATAAGTCCACTTTTGGTTACAACTTTCACTTCAGATTCAACCCTATTTGTTGGTAGAGAAAGAATCAACATGATATTTATCTTTCATCTATAGGATGAGTATCATGGTGTTGTTAATGCCACTATTGAGGCTATTTGGATTTAGAATATTCTCATTGATCTTGGTGTTTCATTTTAGAAGCCATCAATCATCTACTATGATAACTAGAGCACTATCTAGATCTCAAAGAATCTAGTTCATCATTAGAGAACCAAACACATAGAGATCCATATGCACTTTATTAGGGAGTTGCTTTAGGTGGAGATCATTGATATTCAATATTGTCTTATGGCAGAGTAGATTGTATATATTTTCACCAACCCTTTCACTGAGATAAAGTATCTTTACTTACGATCTCTTTTGGGGGTGCAGGACATAAGTTCTTTAGGGGGCATTAGTTCCTTAGGGGGGTCTCCTAGACTTTTATTTTGAGGAGTTTTTTTCCTTTGGGTTTTCTCCTTTCCTCATCTATTTTTATAGAGTACCTAATATGGCTACACATTGTCGGGACTCTTATTTGCATAGCCCTACCTAAGCTTCACTTATGGGGGGGTGTTGGTGCATTTATTTTATTTATTGCATTTACTTGTATTTATTATTTATATTGGTGTACTAATTATTTATTTTAATTAGTTTATTATGTTTATTAATAATTTGGATCAGATAGGATAAGATTGCATAGCTAGTAGTCAACTTAGACACCTATCTTGTTACAGTGGAGTTCCAATCCACTATTCAAGGTAATATATGATAAGATTGCTTAACTAGTAGTCAACTTGTGTTTCTCATTTACACAAGTTGGACACCTATCTTGTTAGTATGGAGTTACACTCCAATATTCTTGTAGTTAGATATCAATTGAGCTACATGTGTTGTGTGAGTTCTTTGATCTTTATCATGCACACCTTGCTCTATATAAGCAATGGCTATTTGTATATTATACATCAACTTAATATTGAATTATTAGAGTAATTCATCATATTTGAGTTATTTATTCATTTTTTTATTATCTTAGCTATACAATTATTATTTATTACTATTATTGTTTTATCTCTTATTTATATTTTCTATTAGATTCATTAGATCTTGTAGCTAATTTTAACAATGTCTACTAATAATATTATTGGGTTCCCTCTAAGACATTCTATAATAATATTTAAAAAATATTAATATAATTCTTATGGGCTAACTCTAAAGGTAATAAATGCTTTTATAGTCACCTTGGATAGTTATTGTAAAGCCAAGGAAACTGGTGGGTTTGATTGATATTTCTAAGTAGAGAACTTCTCTGTATACCAAATGGATCCCTAAGGACATGGAAGGGTAGGAAGATTTTAAAATATCCTTAGACATTATATCTCCACTAAAAACCCTTATGGTATATGGGCTTTGAAGAATCTAGGATATTAAACTCTACTTATTACTCCTTCCCTTGTTGAAATCGTAGGCACCTTTATAGCTAAGAGTTTATGAAAATCATAGGAAACCATCAAATGATGGTTGGTATTACAAGGTGAAGGGTTCATATTTGGTATTTACAATAATTTCAACTCTCCATGGTGGTCCCAAGGCATTACCATTGATGGGAAGCCCTTGGTAGAAGTTCCTAGAATAAAATACCTTTATCTCTTTTACAAAGGAATTTAGGTCATAAGGGATATCTTTGATAAAATATTAATATATTAAACAAATTATAAATATTTAAAATCTATTTTCAAGATCAATAACCAATATTTTTAATCTATTGCGAATGTTTAGATGGTTGTAGTATACTATTTCATCCAAAACATTAGAATTAAAGGATCCCTTAGATGGTGGAAAGATTGGAATTGGAATGTGTCCACTCCCATGCTTTGATACAATTTAGTTATCAATGGATATATATAAATAATATTCACTATGAAATGCTAAAAAAAGATAGAATATTGGTAGTTCTTCATATGTTTGGAGAAATATATTCAAAACCATATAGTTTATCATTGTGGAGCCCCAAAATGCCACTTTTTCTTAGTGTATCATTTATCAAGGTCTTCTAGTGGGTGATAGATTGTTACACATAAGAATAACCTCTCCCGTATGCCTTTCCTATGGTTAAATCATGTCTCCAAAACACATATTTCAGTTTTGTGCTAAATACTAGGAAGCTTGGAGATGGATTCATTCCTTCTTCCAACCATTCACAAATGGACCCTCCTGCTTGAACATTATTCTTTTGGGGAACTCTACTCTATTTATTACAAGATTCTAACATATTTGACACAAATTTTGGATTTAAATTATATTTATGATTTGGAAAGATATAAATTATGTTGTATTTAACAAATATCATATTGAAGTTGTTTTTCTACTGCTAATAGAATTATTATATTGTCCAATGTTATGATACATATATAATTACAAGAAAAAAAGGTGGCCTTAAAGTTTGACCATTTATGAACTCTTATTGGATATTAAGGCAATGCCCCTTTCACTATCATTAGGGTTCCCCCAAATTCACCTCACTAAGATCTCCTAGGAAGGGACTAAGAGTAGTGGGAATATGACATAGGTCATCGTAGATATTAGAGCCACTCTGCTTTCTCTACCCCTCCTCCCTGTCAATAATTATCACTTTTTTTGGGGGGGTAGAGGTGGGTCATGGTTGGTGGCCCTCATTAAAAGATAGTTGTGGATGATCTAGGTTTATTATTGAAAGAAGAATTAGTGAAGGTAAGTTTCCCATGTTGGTGTTTACCATTTCCCCCTGTATATATTAAAATATGATCTTTAGTACTTGATAATGACAAGCTTAACACACATTTACCACACATTACTTGACCACATAAAAAGGGTCCTAATTTTCCATTCTCTAACACTTACATACTATATTATGAGTCAACCCTTACATCATTATACTACATACCTATAAGAACCTCATTTTCTATTTCAAGCCTACTAAATATCCTACACATACATCTCTAGACTCTTAGTTCATTCTCCCCATACATAAGTAAATTTTAATAGATTCATATAATATTACTAGTCAGTATTAACTTGATATGATCAACACTAAACCTCTCCTAACAATGGATACTTTTTATAATCAAACATTTCATTAGGATTTTCCCATTTGTATTATGTCGGTTGAATGAGGAATTACCCAGTTAGACTCATACATAAAAAAATCAAGGTCTCATTCAAAAGGGACTTATCACTTATTTATAACACATCTATACACTAATGCACATTAAGAAAATTTGTCCTATTCTTCCCAAATTAAAACTATATTACTAGGAGTAGTCACAATCCCTATATGAAACACTCCAAACCAAGTCAAAATAAGCATTGTCAAGTATTATATCCAAATCATTAGATGCATACATGTAGCAAAGTAGCACAATTTCATAATCACACTAGGTGGGAAAACTACATGTATCTTTATTTACCACCATAAAGTATTGTATATATAGGGTGATTTTTATCAGCTCAACCCATTACACTTCTTAATTTTTGTAGGTTTCTATCCCTTATAATCATAACTAGAGTTTCAAGGCAAAGTAAAATTGTTTATAGAGATGAGAACATCATCAAGGTTTAATATCATGAATAAAAATCAAGAAAAGATAGGCACAAGTGATAATATGATCATTATTCCTCATTTTAATATAGGTCAATACTAATAGTGTAGGTTAATAACAACTAGTGATACTAACCCAATCTAGCAGAACCAACCCTGTATAGATAAAGAACCAGTTATATAAATGAAAGAACCACATGCTTGCTTTATCTTTATTTTCACTTATAAAATACAATAATATCTAGACATCCACCTAGAAAATATAATTACTCGTCCCTTTGTTACATTTAATATATTTAGCATATGCTATTTGTCAAATCATAAAAAACAATCTTAGTCTTTTACATTTAGATGTATGTTTGAATGTCATATCTTAATATTTACATTACATTACATTATTTTATCTTAAATATATTAACTAAGTCATCTTAATAAAAATTATGGGAAAACATATTGGTAAACCCATAGATATATCAAATAATGTAAAACCCTATGTTTATATTAGGGTTTCATCCATCCAAGGTTTCAAATTTTTTGTCTTGGGGCTCCAAATTTCATTTATGATTTCATTACATAAAAAAATCATTTCTTATATTTTTTATCCTAGGGTTTCATTGATCTAATTTTAGATTTCCATACATAAATAATCTTTTCACTTTTGGCCCTAGCCTCCTAAACACTTGCATGATCCCATCATATCCCATCAATGAAGTCTAGTTCCCTTATACCTTTAAGATGAAGTGATAGATTAAGTGGGACCCATATATAACATAATTATATTCCTTATACTAAAATTAAAATGGATACAATGAATGCTCTTCTTATTTTAATGATGCAATTATTCATGACTATGCACAAATAAATTATAATGTTGATATGCCTCCATTAGAACATGATAATCAAGATAACAAAAATGAACATAATGATCAAGATAATTATGAAGGTATAAACATAATTGATCCCAATGAGATTAATATGGTAGATCCTAACCAGGTTAAAGCCTTATCAATATTTCATCAAGGACTTCATTAATGTCATAAATATGTGGGTAGATTTATCCAATTGATCTGATCTTATATGTCTGCATACCAAGCTAAGCTTGCCACATCTAAAGTACCTCAAAAAGAGCCATTTACCATTATTATCCAATCATTTAAATCTAATACTTCCACATCAAATATTTAGACCACTACTAATATAACTATCCCTACCCCTACACCTTTAGTGACATATGTGACATCCACCCAAAGTGTATGGGAAACATGAGGCCTTTAAAATATTTTGATACTTATTCCTATGTAGGTAACCTTTACCACTTCCACTATGACTACACATGTTCCATACCAAGCTCACCTAGTGTACTTTCCCTTGACCAAACTATTACAACTTTACATGCCAAAGTGTTACAACTAGAGCAAGGGGCATGATGAGATAATCATTCCATGTATTTTTACACTTTTATCATAATCCATTAGTCCCTATGATAACAACTTATCCTTTACCAACAAGATTTGTAGCTCCTAAGATTCCATTATTTGAAGGTAAAGGTGATCTTGAGCAACATATTTTATAATTCCATGAAACAAGTTTGGACTATGCATATAATGATAAAGTATTAACCAAGTTACTCCCAAGAACTTTTAAGTACTTTTCATTATGATGATTCATGATCTCACCCTCCAATCCATAAGAGCATTCAACCCATTGGTTAAAAAAATCATAGTGTATTTTACCATTACTTCAATTTAAGACCATGATATCCCAGATTACCAATGTGATGGTTGATAATGAATTACTAGATATATTCAAGAAAAGCTTGCTATCACTACTCCATGAGTCAATTATATTCAAGAGATTCAAATCACTTAATGAGCTATGTCATATAATGAGGGACTGAGAAGTCAAGTTAATAGATTTGAACAAGCTTTAGTATACATATACTTTTAAAACTAATTCAACAATAAAATTTCAAATCAAACCAAGATACAAGGTCAACCTATTTGATAACAACAATGAGACAAATCTTACAATCAATGTAGTGTCTCAACCTACAAACCAGTTACAATTGACAACTCCACCGAAGAATTTTTTTCAAGATAATCATCACTTCTTCATGTGATACTAATGAAGTTAATTAAGTGTAACCTTATCCCACTCCTTCCACAAGAGATAAATCCAATACGGCATAGACAAATAAATTATAATGGAAATGCATATTGTGATTATCATCAAATTACAAGGCATTCAAAAAATAAATGTTTTAAACTAAGACATAATACACAAGACCTTATAGATGATAGATAACATTATTGATTTAGGAACCCTTGTATAGGAATCTAAACCAAAATAGAATGGATTTAAAAATTTAAATATCTTTAGTGATCCTTTTCCTAAACACAAAACAATATAAATTAAGGATACTTCAAAGGTAATTTATGCATATGAATTGCATCCTCCACCAATGACATATGCTCATACAATAGATGTTATCATTGACATAAAGAGTGATACTTAACCTTAATGATCCATGATCACATTTGATGATAATGAGATAGTTAATGATGATTCAGATATTCATGTACTCTTAATATAAACATACATTTATGAACCCATACACAATGTTATGATTGATAATGGTTTAAGTAATAATGCTTGCGTGATAACACTTCTCCAAACCCTTGAGTACACATGACAAAATCTAAAATATACATCAAACATAGTTAATGGATTCTATGGACAAAAACATAATACCTTTAAATGCATAATATTACATGTTCATGTAGGTTTAACCTTAATAGCAACACCATTCCAAATTATATAGAGGAATGGGGTCTTGGACATGTTTTTAGGACACCCTGGGCTATAAAGACTTTGTGCAATCCCCTATATAATTTATTTATGTCTATAGTACATACATTGAAAAATGGTAGTCATATTTTTAGGTTTATGGTATGAGTATCCTCTACATCTAGTGGTGTCTCCTCATCCACACCCACCTCTAAATCTAGTGATGTCTCCTCAAAACCTGCCACCACTATGATTGGTTGATACACATATTTAGGATAAATAAATAAATATTATTGCTAAACCTATTCAAGATCATTCTATAGAGATGGTTGCTACACCTATTTAGGATAATTCTAAAAAGATGGTTGTTAAACTTATTCAAGATCATTATATAGAGCCATTTGTTACACATATACAAGATATATCTATATAGCTACTTTATAGGAACATAGTTAGGCATACCAAGTAGCTATACATTCAATGTTAATCATGTTAGAGAGTTACTTAGGGCCCATAAAGGCCACTATCTTATATAGTACATACTAAGTATTGTAAATAGTACAGTGTGTTCCACAAAAAACATATGAAACAAGATAAACTAAAACTACAAAATAGATCCCATAGAGTCCTCAACAATCTAGAGTTAACCATCTTACACAATTTCCATGATTAGTAATTATGTTAGGAATGATACAACACATGACTCCTTATTAGATCTTGACCCACCCACAATTGGTACCTCCCATCTATGATAAAGGACCCATCCACCATTTTATGTAGGCACTTCCCATGATCCTTCCATTGATGCGATCATTCATTATATTTTTTATATCTAAAATATTCAACAAAAATAAAAATAAAATAATAAAAAAATGTAAAAACATCAAAATATTCCAAAAATCCAAAATCAAGACCTGAACATGACATGATTATTATATTACACTATGTATATATGTTATTTTTCACATGTTTGGTACATAACATTATTTTCATACACACATGCATTTCATGGTATATGAGTGTTATGTAGGACATATAGTTTAGACATGGACATAAAAGTGTTGGACTTTCCTCTACCCAATGGTCATCTAATATTGAGGGTATCTTGTTCCATAGGTTCAATATTATAGGTTATCTTTTTAAGACCTTTTATACCATCTTAATCTACCTATATTACTTATACATGACTTAATAAATACTCATATCTTATAGAGTGATACATGGATATGATATTGTACTATGATGTGACATTGATACATATGGATGGTGTAGATTAGTTATTTATTATATGTTCCATTGATGTTGTTACTTTATTACATGATAGGTTAATTTGTGATTATCTATTGTGTGTGGCCCTTGGCCTTATTTGATGTGACATAATTGACATTCTTTATTTGTAATATATTTTTATCCCCTTATGTGTGGCCCTTGGCATTTTTTGTTGTGACATCTTTATGTCCTTTGTATATAACCCTTGGCCTTGTGTGTGACACTAACACATGTGCTTGTCAAGCTCATTGATGTTGAGTGGTGCCATGATATATATCATAATTTTTTTACTAAGTATCTTTGTTAAAAAATCATTATATTGCATGTTTCCATGATACATCTACCTAGACATGACACTTACATGTACTACATTGCATATTACATACATGTCTTGATCAATATATACATTACTATGATGACATATTCTCCACATGTTCACATGATATTACATGATGATATATTTATACATGACATGATATAGTAAAAATATTATTGGTAAATGAGTGACTTACATGATACATTGCTCATCTTAAAAGGGGGGCATTATAGTGGGTTTGTCATAGAGATATAAGCCTCCATGAGCAAAAAATTAGATAAGAGTACATATTTTAAAGTTGAAAATGCTGCATATATTAGATGGTTTAGATAAATGATAGATATTGGTACATTAATATACATTATAGGGGCATATGACATGCATGTTCATTCAATTTATAGATGATCATAGATTCATACACACTTGGGTGCATATGCACATAGTTTATAGGAACATGAATTAAAAGTCTTCACATACACATACATTTGAGATACATGTTCTCAAATTCAATATATAAATGCATAAAATTTTATAACAGTTGGCACATATTTAGAGGGAATGATACTTGTTGATGCACACATTTACACATTTTTTAGAGTCAAGGGGCATGATTAATGGCTCATGTACACATCCACAACAACATAATTTTTAGTTGAAAGGTAAATGGTTGTCATTCCACTTCACACTTATCAAATTTGCAATCATGATGGGGGCACGAATATTTTTCATTCTCTTTCGATCATGCATTTTATTCTATATTGAGAAAAATTATACAATCAAAACTTATGTTCATGATGGGGGAATGAACATTGTTCATTCCATTTTAATCATGGATTTTTGTTTACATGGAGTGAACTTGAGTAAAATTGAGATAAATTATGCAATTAAATCTATAGGCCATCATTAGTGATGGATTCATTTTATTTGAGTGAACTTATCTCGATAGTTCTCTCTTTACCTACATAGTTATTTGGGTTAGTACATTGTGTAAATTTACTCACATACATGAGGGTTGGAGCATGTTGTCTTCCCAACCCAAAAGACAACATAGTTACAAAAAATTAGGGCACAATTATCTCAGCTTTATATGTGCTTTAAAAAATAAGCACAAGTTTTTTTTAGAGCATTTAATTATTAAGTGGTGTTTTATTAACCCTTAGCTCACCTTGGTGTTAATTAAATAATGAATAATATATTATTTATTAACCTAAGATAAAAACCTTAGTTAAAGAAATAATAATATTATAGCTATTTAAATATTATCAAAATTTTTTAAATGAGATTTTGAGATGGATGGACCCATTATTTTACAACGGTCACCTCCCCTTATGAATTTTATAAATAGGGTTTTACCCCTATTGTAAATGCATTTGATTTTGATATGATTTTGAATGAATAAAGTTTTTTGAAAACACAAAGAAGAAGTTAGATTGAGAGAAATTGTATTGGGGTTGGATTAGTTTCTCAATTATATGAATAATCACTGTGGTTTTTTACCTCTTTAAGGTTATTATTCTTATTCTTTGTTAATCATTTGCATCCTAGATATTTTGTGTGTACATTATATATATTCTACATAAAATTTACCATGGTATTAGAGCTAGGCTAAGATCTCCAAGCACTTACAATGTGGCTTAAGGTGGGGTGTTGGAAATAATCCACACCTAAACCAATGATGGGATGGCCATAGAGGGGCCATTAGCTTAGTTGGTAGAACACTCCAATAATAAATGGATGGTCTTACGTTTGAGTCATGGTGTCAAAGCTTGGTGGATGGACATGATTGGTAAAAAAATTATTTAAGCAAATTTTATTGTATTTAAATCTTGTAAAGAGGTGTATGACACTGGAACACTAATTTTTGGCATGTGTGAACTAAAAATTAGTAAAAGATCATTTTTTATTAGAAAAATTTAGTTATAGTTATGCCAAAAGCTTAGTTTAGACATTTCAAGATAATTTGGAACTTTACATGGCCTAATTTGGCCTCCTGTAGACTGTGGAAGCTTCACTACTACCTCTTTAGTGCAACTCTTCTATTTGTATGGCCCTACAACATTGAAAAATTTGATAAATCATGTTTTTTTACATGAAAATTAGTTCTAGTTATTTTAACTTCTTAGTTTAGGAATTCTGAGGCCACTTATAATTTTTTAGACTATGAGAAGATAAATTTAAGTTGCTAAATTTTTTATCTCTCCTCTATGGCACCCCTATACAAACTAGAAAAAAATTGAATCAAAATTTTGAGCCAAAAACCAAATTATAAAAATTCAGTTGGATTTATCTTGCAAAAATAAGAAGGTTGCCAAAGTTACAAGGCAAATGAAGGTCTGTAGAGGGAAAACTTACCTGGTGATATCTCCATGGAGTGTCATATCTGCTTGGAAGTGTTGCATAGGTAAGTTATATATTTTTTTATAAAATATTTACATTTTTTTTAAATTCACAAATTCCAAAAGGGCCCCACTCTTTATTTAAATTATCTTTTTTACTAGTTATATATATATATAAATATATATATATATATATATATATATATATATATATATATATATATATATATATATCATCCTTAAAAATAAATAAATATAAGTTTGTGCATGTAAATATTTGAAAAAGTGTACTAGATAAATTGGTTGACTGATTTAAACTCTTGACCTATTTTTTACAAGTTTTTACCAAAATAAAGCTAACCAATTTATCTAGTACACTTTTTCAAATATTTACATGCACAAACTTATATTTATTTATTTTTAAGGATGTTATATATATATATATATATATATATATATATATATATATATATATATATATCATCCTTAAAAATAAATAAATATAAGTTTGTGCATGTAAATATTTGAAAAAGTGTACTAGATAAATTGGTTAGCTTTATTTTGGTAAAAACTTGTAAAAAATAGGTCAAGAGTTTAAATCAGTCAAAATTTTTTTGGTTTCAAATTTAATTTATTTTTGATAAAATTAGTAATTAGAGATTTTTTTTTTGATTTCATGCCAAGTTTCATGAGTTCAAAACCCTAGTTGACCTTCAAACTTATTTCAACTTTTGACCTAATAGATATTTTATCAAACATAGTCATGTAACTAGTTGATCCTTATATTTTGAAACCTTACTGACACATCTACATGGTCCATTTTGTGTTTTAAAACATCATATTATTAATTTTATAAATTTTTAAATAATAGTGTATAGGTGATAATTTTGAGTGCAACTCTTTCAACACCTAGTTTAGTGCAAATTTATTTAATTTTTTTACATCTAATTATATCTTTAATTCAATGTGCACTTATTATTTACTTTATTTTACAATAATAGTATAAAAAATCATTAAAAAGTTTATTTTCTTAAAATTGTTCTTACTTTATTGTATTTTTATGATACTTGACACACGTTAGTTTTTCATAATCCTTCATAATTTTTTACTTTGTATAGCATTAAATTGAACAATTATTATATGTTTAAACTTGAAACCTTTTTTTTAACTATCAAATAAAGTTAAATCACATTAAAAATTATTTTTTTAAGCATTTGGTTAATATCCTATTTAAAGAAAAGCTATGGCTTTGCCTCATTTTTATTTAGATAAATTCCAAATGCTTAATGGAACTAACTATAATATATGAAAAATTCATGTTAAAGATAAATTTATGGCCTGAAAGTTATGGAATATTATTGTTGAGATTGAAAAATCCCCTTTTAGATGATATGTAATCCCTGATCTTACCAATGAATTTCAACATAAATCACAAGAAGCTATGTGCATTATCTTGTTGAGTGTTAAGGATGAATTCCTTATCCATATTGGTAATTAGGAGTCTCCCATAAATGCTTGGAAACTCCTTGAGTCCATGACTAAGGAAAACATTCTTTAAAAAATCATTAAATTAATCCTTGAATTACCGACTACACCTATAAAAGGTGATGAAAAGATTGTTAATTTTCGTGCTAAAATTAAGAACATTAAATCTCAATTAGATGGATGTAACTATAATTTGGTTCAAGATCAATTAATTTATTTTATTATTTAGTTAAATATTCATGAGAAATTTTATAAATTTCATTTTGATTTTGAATTTTAAATATCAAATTAAGCAAGATATCCTAGACCTTACCACTTTATTTGCTCTCTTGATTCAAGAAAGAGAAAGTTATGACCAATTTTGGTTCTAACGATAATCCACTTATGCACTTCTCACCTTAAATAATGTCTTTGATAAAAATAAAAACTAAAAATCTAACCCTAATTCTACTTCCATCTCAAATAAGAATAAAAAATTTAGTAATAAGAATCATAAACCTAAGTTTAATGGGCATTTCAATCCGTGTGATAAATTTGGTCATAAAATGGAAAATTGTTATAAAAACAAAGAGTTAACAATCAATCTTATAAAAATAATAAAGGGAATAAATCTAATCAAAATAATTAGAAAAATTAAAACCCTAATCAGGATTAGACTATCATTACTTAATAGCTTGCTTTATTTTGCTTCAAATGAAAATAAATGATTTTTAGATAGTGGTGCATTGCACCATATGACTTGCTTATTTAATATTCTATGTGATTTTAGATATATCTCAAAATGAATGTACTTAAGAGATAATTCATTTTTAGAAGCAAATAAATAAGGGATTTTTTTAAAAAAATTTGTCGTTAATGATATTTTCTATATACCTAAGCTTAAAAAGAATTTGCTATCTTATTCTCAACTTACAAATGATAATTTCATCATAACATTGCTTAAAGATATTTGGTCCATTAGAAACTAATATGAGTCTCTGATTGTTAAAGGGGTTCAAAAGAATGATTTATACATTTTCTCTCATTCTACATGTTTTCTTTCATCACATAGTAATAATAAATCTTAATTATGGCATGAAAGATTATTACATTTATTTTATAAGTTTATATGATATGTTTGCTCAAAATATTTTTGTTGGACTTCTTTTTATATCTTCTCATTATAAAACTTGTGAGGGCTGCTTATGTTGTAAGTAACATACTACCCCTTTAACAAAAATCATGATGCAAATTCCTCACATCCTTTATAAATAATTCATAGTGATTTTGTATGACTCTTTGAAGGTTTATCTCTTAATGGTTATTTGTACATGATCAATTTTAGTGATGATTATAGTAGAAATATTTTTTCATATTTCATTAAAAATAAATTTGATGTGTTTCTAAATTCAAAGAATTTAAAATCTTTTGTTGAAAATGCATACGATTTTTATATTAAGATATTGATAACTAATAATGGTGGTGAATATATTAATAAATAGTTTAATTATTTTTACATTAGTTATATTATTCAAAAGGACTTAGAAAATCCTTATTCCCCTCAACAAAATTGTATTGCTGAAAGGAAAACCTGAACCATTATTGAGATGGTCAGAACAATGTTACATTATTCAAATGTTCTTCTTAGTTCTTATGGGTCGATGCCTTAAATACTATTGTACATACTCTAAATATAATCCATTATTAATCTTTTCTTACATAAAAATACATGTATAATCATGGCATTTAATTTGCTTTGATAAAACTATTTTGTTATTACTTTAAGAGATACTAACTATATTAATAATGTCTCATCTACATTATAATTATTATTAAAATGATTTAGTATTGATTCTTGAAAATACATATTACAATTAAATTGTAATTGATATATGTCCTAGATGATAAATCAAAGAAAATACATAAATATTATGATTTTTTAAAATTTAGTTAGCATTAAAATACATTATATGCATAATATCATGCTTAATTTGATAAAATAAACATGTTTAGTTATTACATTTGGTAAGAAGATCATGATAAATGAGTTTGGATCTTTTGTGTTTGAATTGATTAGATGCTCTCATTTGATTATTTTTACTAACATATTTATATGATTCATTTGATAATAAAATATGTTATGAAATGCAAAGTGTAAATGTAGTTTGTATTATTGACTCTTCATCATTTAATTTATTAAGCATCATATTCATAAATCTCTAAACTTATTTGTTTTGGTCTCATATCTATTTGATTTGATGATAGAATTTCATGCTAAAATTATCCATAACTGATGTATGAGAAGTTATACCTCAGTCTTTTATTGAAGCATATTAAACTTGCAAAGTTTTTATAAGACTCAAATGATAAAATGAGTTATTGCTAATTGAATATCTAATGTTTGGCTAAACTTAGTATCATATTATTAGTAAATTATTATATGTGCATCACATAATAGTTGGGACACTCATCTTGTCAATATTGGATATGTCCAATAATGAAATGCATGGAATAATTTATGTTTTTTTTACTAACTTTGTAATCAAAGTAGTGAACATGTTTGCCTTAAATATGACCTGATTGTTTTAACTGTGTTTTACCAAAGAAAAATATATGTCATATTTTTATGTATTTGATTATTGTGATGTTAATCATATTATGCTATCATGAATATATTTTTGGATATGTGTTTAAGTTTTGTGTAGGTGTACATCACCAACAATTTTATCATATTAAAGTTCATATGTATTTTATCTGAGAGAAAGTCCTCAATGGTGATATTAATCTATAATTTTATCCTGTGGATGAACAATTGGTAGATATATTTAGCAAATCACTTGGTGATACCAATTTTTTTCAATTTTATACAATGTTGGGCCTCTCAGAGTTACCATTGAGAGGGAATGTGCATGACAATGCCACTTCCTAATGGCTTTATTTTTCTTCTCTTTTTCTATACTTATTCTCATTGTAAAGCATCATAAAATTCATGTGAAAGTTTTAATTTTATATCCCAATACATTTAAAAGAATGCTTTATAATGGAGGTCTTTATGTTATAAAAGGCTCAAAATATGCTTATTGATTATTCATGAGAAATTGTGAGATGTAGTCTCACGATCATGTTAGCCTAAAACTTACTTTCGAGTAGTTTATGGTTTAAAACTCCTTTTATTTAAAAAGGTGGTGTTTCGCATGATGAAGGTTTTTAAATCCTTCAAATATATACATAGTATAATTCCTTTTTTCTTAATGGTGACTATGACATTTATCCCCACTTAGCATTAAGGGAGAGTGTTAGAACATTTAATGACTAAGTGGTGTTTCATTAACCCTTAGCTCACCTTGATGTTAATTAAATAATTAATGATATATTATTTATTAAATTGAGATAAAAACCTTGGTTAAATATATAATAATATTATATCTATTTAATTCTTACCTACATAGTTATTTGGGTTAGTACATTACATAATTTTACTCATATTCATGAGGGTTGGGGCATGTTGTCTTCCAACCCAAAATCCTACATAGTTACAAAAATTTAGGGCACAAGAATCCCAACACTATATGTGCTTTATAAAATAAGCACAAGTTTTTGTTATAACATTTAATGACTAAGTGGTGTTTCATTAACCCTCATCTCACCTTAGTGTTAATTAAATAATAAATATCATATTATTTATTAACTTGAGATAAAAACACTCAATTAAATAAATAATAATATGATACTTATTTAATTCTTACCAAAATTTATTAAATATGATTTTAGGATGGATGGACCCATTATTTCACAATGGTCACCTCCCCTCGTCAGTTTTATAAATAGGGCTTTACCCCTATTATAAATGTATTCAATCTTGACATGATATTGAGTGAACAAGGTTTTATGATTGAGAAAAGAATAAGTGAGATCAAAAGGAATTATATTGGGGTTGGATTGGTTTCTCAATTATATGAACAATCACTATGGTTTTTTGACTTCTGAGGTTTTCCACGTTAAATTCTTATGCCATGTGATCTAGTGATTATTATTATACTTTTATAATCATTTGCATCCTATATATTCTATATGTACATTTTATATGTTGTAATTAAAATTTATTAATTTCTCTAATGGTTCAATAAGGAAACATCATCTCCAACAAGTTACAAGCGAAACATGGTTTTCACCAATACATGTGTACTTTAACCCTTATTTTAAAAAAAAATTAATTTCATATTAAAATAATTAATCTATGGGCATTGAATACACATGATTACATGTTTTGATATTGATTGACCTATACAATTAGAGATTCATACTAGAGACAAAGTGTGTTGTAAACACTTAGGTACATTTTATCTTTTTACTCTAAAAATTCTACTATAAGTAAAGGAAAATTTTTAGATACTAAAATTTGGTCTTCAGTACTTGACAATGATAAGCTTGACTCATATTTCCCATACATGACATGACTACATAAACAAGGTCCTAATTTATAATTATCTCACACTTGCATGTTATATTATGAGTTAACCCTTCCATTCTATTGTTACACAACTAAAATAACCTAACTATTTATTTCAAACTTGATAAATATCCTACATAAATATCTATAGACTCCAAATTTATTTTACCTATACACATGTTAGTTCCACCTAATTTGGTTACTATTACTAATTGATATTGATCTAATCTGGTCAATACCAACCTACTCCTAATAATGGATAATTTTTAAAATCAAAAATTTATTTAGGATTAGCCCATTTTACTAACATGTTGATGGCATGAGAAATTACCCAATTAGACTCATATATAAACAAATCAAGGTCTCATTTAAAAGGGTCTTTTCATTTATCTATAAAAAATATACATAGTTTCACATTGAAAATAACTACCCTATTATTTCTAAGTTGAAAATCTATCACTAAGATTAATCATAAGCCAAGTTTGAAGCACTCCAAAGCTAAGTCATAGTAATAATTATTAAGTATCAAATCCAAATAATTAGATACATGTACATATAGTGAAGGATCAAAATTACATAATCCCATTAGAAGGGAGAATTATGTGAAACTTTATTTACCTCCTTGGAATATCAAATACATAGTCAATGGTCAATCACAAAATGGGTGTGATTGGGTTCAACTCATCCCATTACACTTTATTAGTTTTTGTAGGTTTCTAACTCTCATAAGCATACCTAGGGTTTCAAGGTAAAAGATACTAATTTTTTGATTTACGTGCATCATTAGGGTTAAGGATCATGGATATAAAGCAAGTAGAGATAGATGTAAGTGATGGTATTATCATTATTTCTTATTTCCTTAAAAAGTTATGATTGAGCAATGTAGGTTAGTATCAAATGATGGTATTGACCTAATCAAGTGGAATTGACCCTATGCAGATAGAGAATCAGTTCCAAAACCAAGTGAACCAAAAATTTGATTTATCATAATTTTCATTTCTAGAATATAGTTATACTTAGATAATCACCTATAAAATATAAATTGTCATCCCTTTATTATACATACTATATATATCATATGACACTTGTCAAATAAATACAGTCAAACTCAGTCAATTACATTAATTTTGTATGCTTGAATTCCATAGCTTAATATTTGAAGTGCATTAATTTTTTTTATCTTAATTAGATTAAATAATACATGTTAATCAAAATTAGGGTAAAACACCCCTAATGTAAAATTTAAAAAACAAAGGAAATAATGAATAATATGGTTTGCAACCCATACCTAATGAGTGGTACCCCCTTGGGGGTAGAGTGGGAGATAAACTTGATAATCCTCCACCTACTTATCCTCCTTATGTGGGGTTGGAAGTGCATGTGGATTAGTGTCTTTCCATTTTATTACTATACTACACACTATGGTGTAATCTTGTATTTTTGGTTTTGTTGGCCTTGGGCCATGAATCTTACTTTTGACCAAGTTTTTACCCTAGTTTAGTTATATTTGTGCTTTGGCTGGGGAGTGATTTCATACCATCCATTTTTTTATGGGGCATGTATTATGTTTCTATTTATTTGAATGGAAATATAGTTCATGTTTCAATATAAGAGGATTAAGATTATGGTTTTGTATAATGAACCTAGTTGTGGAAGGAGATTGTTATTAATGTATATTTTTGTAGCTCGCATGCTTATGAGCATTGCTATACTAGAGTTTCTCTACATATGTTTATACATTATAATCAAGTATTGGATGTTAATGAAATGAAGTGTTATCATGAGATGATGTTTTTTTTACTTTTCTTCATTAGATTTCTATAATTTGTATTATCTTTGTTTATGTGTTGTATATTTAAATTTATTTATATCAATGGGGTTTTTGGTGGTATCTTATTGTGCTTTTAGTGAGTGCTTAAATCTTTAGAGTTAAGTTATATGTCAGTATAGTAAATAGTCTTCTATATATTGCACTTGATCTAGGATGTGTAGGACTATTAAAGGTCAATTAAAAACATAACAAAAATTTTAAGCAAAGCGAAGCATACGAGAATTAAAGGAAAGATAAAATCTTGAAATAAGTAAACTTAAGTGAAAGAAGAATCACATATATATTAAAGCATAATATTAAATAAAGATACCCTTGAAAAATAAACATAGCAAACTAACTTAAAAATTCAAAAGGAAGGATAACTTAATTTGTCCTAATGATTTATAATAATTAATCTTGATTACACTAATTTACATATGAATTAAATAGTTTATTTGAATTTATTAATGATAGTTGAGTTCATAGTTTGAAAAATAAGATTGGTAAGTTGTTTACACTATATTTTTATTTTTACTTCCCATGAATTAGTTAGGTTTATCTTTATAGGACCCATGATGGTTTAGGATGAAATTAACTTTGAGTTTTATGGAATTTTAAACTCTTATGATGTGTCAAAAAAATTACAGATTTTCTTGGGAACATCTAGTTGGGTTGCTATAGATTTTTTGAGTTTTCTCATGCTAATATAATGTGAAATATTTGGTTGGATAAGAAAGTATGGTCCAAATGAGATCAAATTATGAGGATGGTAATTAAAAGCATGGAAATAACAATGGTAATTAAGAAATCAAGAATGATCAAATATTTTCCATTTTAAATGAGACACATGACCATATGGTTGCCTTAGAGAAAGAAGTCCATGGAAAACCAAAACATGAGGAAGATGTTTGTCAGCAATAATAACATGAGGACGAAGACTTGGTTTAGCATAAAAACCAAGATATGGGTTAGAATCTATATTATGTGGCAAAAAAGAGCCCTCACATCATGGAAATAAAAAATAATTAGAAGTAGAGAGGCATAAATTTAAAAAGGCTCATCTTATGGCAAAACTCACCAGGGGCTTGAAAAAGGTCAACCTTAAATTTTTTGATGGTATGGTCCTTGGTGAGTGGGTGAAAAATCATATTTAAGTGAGATGGATAATTATTTCAATTTTTTTATTTTTTTGAAGAAACTATAGTAGTCTGGGGAGCCTGCTATCTCTTGGGTGAGGCTTCATCCTAGTGAGACAATAAAAAGACCGAGATGGGCTTAATAACCACTATTTCCACTTGGGATAAGTTTACAAATATTTATAAGAAAAGGTGGTTGTCCCAATTATATTTTGATAAAAAGTATAGACTTTTATAATCTATAATAGGGATACCTATCTATGATTTAATATTGGGATTAATTCACTAGACTCCTCAAGTATGTATCATAATATCAAAAGGATGAAAGTTTATGCATTCAAAAGTTCATTATAGGATTGAAATATCAAATTGGAGGTGAAGTGGATGTTATTAGACCCATGTCCATGGAATAAGTATTTTAAAAATATGTTAATAAATAATAAAAGGTCTAATCCCTTACAACAACTAGAGATGAGCATCAAACGAATTTAAATGGACCTCAACATTTATTGACAGCTTCATCATCCCCTTTCAATAAGAGTATTTTTAAAAATAATTAAAATTTAAAAATCAATATAATAATTATAATTTCATGTAGTAAATGTTTTTGGATTCAATAAACATGATAATTGAATGTCAAATTGAAATGAAAATGATAAAAATGGATAAAAACTATAAAGGTAGAAAAGACCTCCAGGGGGATATTTTAAGTGTGGTGTAAATCAGTACACCAAAAAATACCATCAAAGAGGTCAAGGAAAAAATATTAGGTTCCCTCTCATCCTACTTAAAAACATGTTTTCTAGGAATGAATTCATGCAATGGTAGATAACCACAAGGTTAGCCACTAAATTACACCCATTAAGGCTTGTGTGCACTTTTTATGTATTATGTAACTATTTTAATTGATATAAGGGATAAAAACTGTTTTGAATACAAATAAAATTCATAATAAAACATGAATTATGGCCAATTATTGGACAATGCAATATGGTAACCCAATTTTGAAAAAGGTAGATCAGTGTCTATTTGAATCCAAGTTGAGGTTACTCAATTTTTATTAGAATGTTAAATTTTTTTTAGCACATTGGGTTTGTATGATGTAATTATATGAGTATATTGGAAATAATAAAATTGAGAAAATATTGATTGTTTTTATATATCTATATAGTGTTTAGACAACATAGGTAACCCAATCAACATCCAAGGTGTGAAATAGGAGTTAGTGTATGATAAACATTAACCATGTAGCTTAATAAGGTTTAAAGGAAATGGTGCATATTTTATGAAATAAACGTCAAATATGTGAGTTATTTTAAGGATCCTACCTTCAAATATTACCCTTATTTCAAATTATTGAGATGTGTTTCCTAATGAATTACCTAGACTCCCTCCTTGGAAAGAGTTCAAATTATCAATTTATATAATGTCTATGTCATAACCCATGAAAATCACATTATATAATTATGACCAATATTTTTTAAATTTAAATCTAAACTTTAGGAGACACTTTTGAAAGGTTTTATTCATCCTAGGGTGTTACCTTGATATGCACTAGTGGTGGTTTTCAAAAATAAGGATGGAACCCTTTGCATTTATTTTAATTATAGGATGATTAACAAGGCAAAGGTTAAAATTATATAACCAATGCCTTTTATTTATGATCATTTTGATCAATTACATGGGGAAAAAATATTTTATAAATTAGATCTAAGATCATAGGATCCTTAATTATGAATGAAAGAGGAGAACACATGGAAAATAACTTTTAGGACATGTTATGGTTATTATGAGTTAACATTCCTACCTTTTAGACTCATGAATGCACCATTTGATTTCATAAATCTCATGAGTAATGTGTTCAAGGACTATCATGATAGGTTTGTACTAATTTTTATGGATGATAGTTTGATATATTCCAATAATGAGGAATAACATTTATAAAATTTGTAGATGGTTATGTGGCACTTGAGAAAACATAAATTATAGGGAAAACTATCTAAGAGTGATTTATTCTAAATAAAATTGCACTATTTGGGTCACATCATTTTAATAAATGGTAGCTTCATTGACCCAACAAAGATTTAGGCAATCATAAATTGGCCCACACCTCAAAATATCTATGAAGTCCAAAATTTCATTGGGTTGACCAAGCATTACAGGAAGTTTATTTTGAATTTTTCCAAGATAACCAATCACATCACCTCATTGTATATAAAAACATGAAGTTTGAATGCACATATTAGTACAAAGAAGTTTTTTATCTTCTCAAGGAGAAGCTAACTTCAACTTTAGTATTGAAAGTACTAGATCCAAATGGAAAAATTCTTGTCATTATGGACACTTCAGGAGAAGGGTTTGGTGGAGTGTTGATGTAGGAAGGCCAAGTTGTGGCTTATGAGTCACAAAATCTCAAATCATATGAGTTAAATTATGTTTTTCATGACTTAAAGTTTGTATCCATTGTACATGAGTTATATATTTGGATACATATATTTTTAGGAAAAGATTTTGATCTCTAAATATATTACTTAGGGATTTAGTTAATTGTCATCCAAGATAACCTAAATTCTCATCAATGACATTAGCTATTTTTTTTTTCTAGATTGTGGATTTAACATTGGGTGCATTAAAAGAAAGAAAAATAGAGTTTTTGATGCCTTTGGTTGTAGGAGGCACATTATCACTATGAACACTTGATTTTGAGGTATTTACCTAAGGAAAAGTTCTAAATACAAGTTAAGGAAACTGATGAAACTAGTCTACTTGATCATATATATGATGGATAATATTTTAAGCAAGATGGGAATCTAAGATTTAAAGGTAAGATATATGTACCCAAATTAGGAGGTTTGAGAATAATAATGCTTGTATAGGTTCATAGTGTTCCTTATTATGGTCACCACGAAGTGACCAAGTTAATGGCAAAATTGAGACCACTTTATTTATGGAATGGGATTTAAAATGATGCAACATATTATGTATCACAATACCTAGAGTGGTAGAGAGTTAAAACTAAACACTTTCACTCAAAAAAACCATTGTATCCACATAATATACTTGAATGAAAGTGGTAGTTCATAAACATGGATTTTTTATAGGGAATTTTGATGTCTAAAGATAAACATGGCATGCTTCTAATTTTAGAGGAAACACTCAATAAAGTTTCCCACTTTATCCTATGAAATTTGATAAATAATGTACTAGTCCCAACAAGGAGATTTGTTCAATAAATATTTTGATTGCATGAAATTTTAGAGAAGATTACCTTAGATTAAAATGTATATATGAGTTATATATTTTGGTAGACTCTACATGGAATATTAAGAACTAAATTAAATTTTAACTTAGTTTATCACCTTGAGATTGATGTTAGATAGAGAGTTTAAATTAGATTTTAGAGGATATGTTGAAATTATATTCAATAGAATAGTAGTATAAATAGAAACAATGAATTACCTTGATTGAAATTTCATATAACAACCACCACCACTCCACTTTAAAAATGGCACCATTTCAAGCTTTGTATGGAAGAAAGTGTTGAACACTCATTAATTGGGATAGTTTGGAATATTATATTTCTTTAGGTTGTGAGATGTTAGTTAATATGGAGGAATAGGTTAAGCTAATAAAAAAACATCTCATCAATGCATTAGAATAGTATAAGAGATATACTAATAAGAAGAGAACTACAAGATAGTTATTAGTGGGTGACAAAGTTTTCCTTTAGGTAAAGCCCAAGAAGACTTAATTCTAATTTGGAAATTCAGTCAAATAGACCCTGAGATTTATAGGACATTTTGAAGTCTTGGAAATCATTTACTTGGTTTCTTATAGTACTTAGACTACCTCCAGCTCTTGATTAGTTGGATAATGTTTTTCATGTTTCCTTATTGAATAAATATCATGCAAACATTTCCCATGTGCTTGATTGGAAATCACTGTAGGTTTATAAACTAGGAATGATACTAAAAAATCCCCTTCAGTAACTTGAAGTTTACAAGCATTTCTTACAAAACAAGGAGGTATCTTAATAAATGGTCTAGTAGGACTATTTTTTGAAGAGAGTGCCATTTGGGAGGACTATAATATGTCTAGAAATATTTTCCACATTTATTTACTTAGTTATTTCTTGATAGTTTCTATTTTTCTATTTTGTTGTTGTATCAAGACATTAGGGTGATGACTCTTTCTAGTGGGGAAGGATGTCATAACGCTTTTTTGACCTATCTTGTAAAAAAGTTAGTATTTAAATAAAATATTTAATTTTTGATTTTATAAATTAATGTAACTTTTATTCAGTTAAGTAAATGATTATAAGATGAAAATTTATGAATTCATTTTGATGTATGTTAATATGTAAATGATGTTTTAGGAGAATTTTAATATTTTAATTAGCATTATCTAGATAATATATAATAATTTTTGTCATCATTTATACTCATGTAGTTGTAGAAACATAAATTGGTATTAGAGACTTGATAACATTGGTTTTGACATGTTGAGTAGAAGGAATTACTATCATAAATATTAATAATGAGGATAATTTTTATTTAAAATACCAAGGATTGTTTGAGATGGGATTGGGATAAATTGAAAGATTTTACATTAAGTCTAGTTACAAATGCACTAATATGGGTGTTGATGTAGTAGACTATGCTTGGCTAGGATTTTTGATCCAAAATGTAGTCAGCATCCCAAGGGTTACTCCTTACTTGACTCACTTGCCTTGGAAAATTCCTTACTCAAGATAGTTTACAACATATTGTTAGATCATTTAATCCTAAGTGGGCTAATTCACCCTTAGCATTGGTAAAGCTATTAAATAATAATAATATATTATTTATTAACATGAGGTGTAAGCTTCATGAAAATAAATAATAAAGTTACAATTATTTAATGAGTTACCAAAATTTAATTAACTGAATTTATTGAGATGGATAGACCCATTATTTTTACAACGGTCACCTCCCTTGGATTTTCACTATAAAATAGGGTTTTAACCCTATTGTGAATTCATTTAAATATGAAATTATTTTGATCATATTCAATTTATGATCTTTGTATGTACAAATTATTGGAATTTTGGTTTATCTAACCATTACTAGGCCAGATATTTCATATGTTGTTAGTGTTGCTTCTAGATTTATGTAGGATCCTTATTTGGATCATTAGAAGTTAGCTAAACATATTTTTATTTATATCAAAGGAATTGTAAACTATGGTTTATTTCATTAATCCATTGATAATGATAATTTATATGGTTATTGTGATGTTGACCATACTGGTAATACTTTAGATTGTAAATCTACTTTTGGATATGTGTTTAAGTTTGGTGTAGGTGCTATCACTTGGATCAGTAAGAAGCAACCTACTATCTCTCTATTCTATATAAGTTGAGTATAGAAGTGTTATGGAAGATGTTAAAGAAGCCATGTGGCTATAAAGGCTATTGGGAGAACTTTATTTGGATGTTTCTTAGAGTATCATCCTTCATTGTGATAACCAAAGTTGTATAGCTCTAATGAAAACACTAGTGCAAAACCAAATAACTAAACACATTGAAGTTCATGTGCATTTCATTTGAGAGAAATTCATCAATGGAAATATAAATTTTTAGTTCTATCCTATGGATGAATAAGTGGCATATATCTTCATAAAACCACTTTGTGTTATATTTTGTCAATTTTGTGCAATATTAGGCCTCTCAGAGTTTCCATTGAGGGGGAGTGTGCATGACAATGTCACTTCCTAATGACCATATGTTTCTTATCCTTATCTATACTTCTTATCATTATAAAGAATTGTAAACTTAATGTATAATTTATGTGATTTAAGTAAACTTCATATGGAAGTTTTAATTTTGTACCTCAATACAGTAAAATACATAATTTGTGAAGGAGGTCCTTATGTTATAAAAGCTCCAAATATGCTAAGTGATTATTCATGAGAAACTATGATACGTAGTCTCATGATCATGTTATCCTATACTTACTTTCAAGTAGTTTATGGATTATAATTCCTTTTGTTTCAAAAGGTGATGTTTGGCATGATGAAGGTTTTTAAATCCTTCAATTGTGTACATAGTATAATTCCTTTCTAAGGTGACTATGACATTTATCCCCACTTAGAATTAAGGGGGAGTGTTAAAAAATTTAATCCTATGTGGGATTATTAAACCTTAGCCTTGGTAAATTTATTAAATAATAATAATAATATATTATTATTTATTAACACGAGGTGGAAACATCGTGAAAATAAATAATAAAGTTATAATTATTTAATGAGTTACCAAAATTTAATTAAATGACTTCATCGGGATAGATGGACCCGTGATTTTTATAATGGTCACCTCCCTTGGAATTTCACTATAAAATAGGGTTTTACCCCTATTGTTAATTCATTTGAATATGAAATTATTCTTATCATATTCAATTTATGAGTTTTATGAAGCACTGCGTGAAGAAGTGAGAAGGAGAAGAATTTGTATTGGGGTTATTATTGTTTTTCAATTATTTAATATCACTAGTCAGTTTTTTTACCTCCTAGAGGTTTTCCAACTTTAAAATATCTATGTCATTTGTCTCATATGATTTTCCTATTCATTTACACTTCTAGATCTCATCTTGTGTATTGCTACATATATGTATACATGAAATCTTTCACATATAGGTTTTATTTTCCTCTATATTTTCATATGATGTAAATAAGGAGAATCAATGGAGCATATCCTTCTTAACTATTCTTATGCTAGGAAGGTGTTGTATTACTTATTTTCTAGGATAATTTAACCTTGGGTTTATCCTATAATTGGTTAAGGAAACATTTTCTTCATGGCCAGATGGTTTGAAAATCCTTTTTAGCCTTTGGTTAACTACCCTTACAAATGTGATCCAAATTATTTGGAATTAATTAAATAACAAAAGTTTTGAAGACAAAGGGATTTAATGGGAAAGATGATGGGCAAAGATTGAACAAGATTTTTTGCTTTCATTATTTAATGGGATTAAATGGTCATCATTAATGTTATAGTAAAGGGCATGAATATAAATTTGAAGCTAAATAATATTATTTGTAGCACCAAGGAGCTAGTTGGGTAATTATCTTTGATCTCATTTTATGATTGATTTTATAAATGTAATAAAACTTTAGACCTATTAGCAAATTTAGGGATTGATCAATTTTTTTCTCCTTAGTGTGGAGCATTAAATCAAGTGATTGGGTTGGTTTTCAATACATTTTAGATTATGATGTGTTGAATAGGTTGATATTATTGGGAAAAAGTAACCAACCCTAAATTAGAAGGAATGGTTGGAGTTGTAATGGATTTTCTACTCCCTGCTTTCTTATTTCTCAATCAGAGATGGTTGGGAATGAGAAACTTTTTATGAGTTTTACATAGTGATTCAAAGTGGGAAAGCTATGAATATTTTGTATACATGGGATATCATGAAATATAAAAATCCTCCTCATTTCAATAAACTAGGATACATACAATGGCATAATAATAGAGATGAATTATACTTAGAGGAGTGGTTAAGGACCTAGAATTATCATAGACCTAACAAAGGGTAATCCACACTCAATCTCGATAAGGATAAGATTACAAATCTTATGTCTATGATAAGAATTATGGGTCTCATTTGGCCTCAAAATGTAACAATGGTAATAATAAATGGTAATAAAGGGTTGTATCAAGGATATGATAATGATACCACATGAAAGGAACTAATGAACAAGGTTAACCTAGATCCAAGATAGCTATAACATACTAAGATATTAAGAAAGTAAGTGGTGAAATGATCAATAAATAAGTGGTATATGCAACCTAAGGTGATATATGGAAATTCTAAGAAACCCTATAACTATACCAACTTATTTTATATAGGAAGGACCATAAGTAAGGATAAACAACATTAATCCACTATAGTAATAAATAAAGTATATTTACCAACTAGATAAATGAAAGAGAATAAGGATAAGGTACTTACCTTTGGGTGGACTCGTTAGTACATAAGAGTCCCCATTTGAATTAAGTGGCACTTTATATGATATGTTGTAGGTTAAAGACCTTAAATGGAAATAAGAAGACCTAAATATCCTTAGTTGGGGACACCTCCTTGGCATGACTCCTCATACTTATATTTAAAGACCTTTAATCAAAAATAGAACTCCAATATAAGATTTTAACCTCTAATTATTCTTTTTACTACTTAACATTAGAAATGCAAGTGAAAATAGATCATATGATTATGTTATATGTTTGGGAATGATAATATGACCCCATATACACACACACACACACACACACACACACACACATATAAAATACCCAAACTAATCTTAAAATCTAAGCTAATAGTAACACCTAGGCTGATGCAATTGAACATATGTTGGCTAACATAGAACTATATTAGCCATGCTGATATAATACAATTAATAAGGATAAAACATAAAACTATATTGGATAGGATGATAATGCGTAGAGAAAAATAGACGTGAAACAAACTATATCATTTTGACTGATGCAATATGATTTAAGGGTAGCTATCAATACTAAACAAAAAATAGATAGAGAGGTAAGATAAAAAGATACTCAGATAGATCAAACTGATAGTAATGAAGGTATGCCAAAATAGTATGCAAAAATATCTTCTAAAGTACCATGAGTCAATCCCCCCATTCTAAGTGTACTCATTAGGATGTGCACTCAAAAAGAATGATGAGTCAACAAACCCTTATAAGAGTAATCATCAGTAAAGTGATAAAGATGAAAATATTAGGTATACACATATGCCCCACCTAAATCTCATCATGTGTCAAAATAGTGTAACATGAGATGGTGATCTAGAAAAGATACATAACAATACAAAATAACATAACTAAAAATAAATGCTAAAGGAACTATTAATAAATGAATAATTGAAAGTAATATGTACATACCTAATGATGCATGGAAATACCAATCTCAATTGTGACACATGAAATAATTGTATTTGGAAACCCCACAATTATTTCACATTTGTTTCATGTGTCACAATTGAGATTGGTATTTCCATGCATCATTAGGTATATATATGCTACTTTCAATTATTTAATTATTAATAGTTCCTTTAGCATTTCTTTTCAGTTATGTTATTTAGTCCTATATATATATATATATACATATATATACACATATATATATACATATATATATATATATACATATATATATATATATATACATACACACATATATATACATACATACATATATATATATATATATATATATATATTGTAGCCTTATCTTAATGGTTAGCACTATAGGAATAAATAACCCAAGAAAATAAGTTAAGAATTAAGGAAAAAATGATGAGCCATCAAGTTGGGGATATTACAATATTGAATAATATACAAAATCAAGATGAATTAAGGAAAGATCAATGAGCCATCAAGCTGGGGCTACTACATGACTAAATAATCAAAGAAAGTAAGAGTAATAGAAACAAGATTTAATGGCCTAAAAAAGATGAAAAATGAAAGCATGAAAAGGATAAATGAGAATGAATGGCCCATAAAAAAATAATATAAAAATCAAGGTCCCAAACATAACTAAGATAAAACATAGAAAGATAATGAAATCACTAAACAAACATCTTACAACAACTAAGAGATGTATCTTTTATTCTAAGATGGAAAATGCTAAATTTGTTATAATGATAACATATCTAAACAAGATGAAGAATAGGAAATATAGAAGATTAGAGATATTTAAAAATAAGCCTACTTATGAAGGGGAAAATTGGAGGGAGGGAAAGGGGGTGTTACTAAGGTGAGAACAAGGTCTTTATTGGAAACATGCCACTCTAATCATGTTGGAAATGTAGACATCCAATTCTTAACACCATTTGAGTTGACATAATCAATCTTACTCGAATTGCACTCAACTACCCAATTTAGGTCAAAATCACTAAACCACACTAAAATGGTTCAAACTTGTCATTTACAAGTGCTGATTTAGGGCAAAGTATCCCTAAATAGGATAATGAATTTTATTTGATTTCTAACTTTGATCACTTCATTTTGATTCAAAATGATGATTTTGCCTTTTCATGCTCTAGATCACTCTTTTCTTCTAATTCATTAGTACATGCCATGTACCTTTGTTATTTTGTGTTGGAAACATCCTAAATGGGAATATGATTCTAACACATCTAACATTGCCTTCCAATTCTTCTCGAGTCAAATTATGACCTAGTAATATGACTTTCTGACCATTTTGATTAATTAAGGGCTAATTTCCAAGATTTTCACCAATATTGAGTAATATTATTTAAGACTAATTAATTCAAATAAAGAGCTTAAGTTAATTTTCCATGGAACTTGTTTCACATCTATTTTATTAATGCTAGTTAATTCAAATCAAAACATGTTCTTTATTCATCAGGACCACTTACAGAGCCATCAGTCTATTGTGAAGATTGGGTACTTACATGAGAAAGTAAGTGGTAATAGAATGTAATAAAATTTAGATAAATAATTAAACCTCCTACCCCAGTATACTATCCCACTTTACCCAAAAGGACATTCACTCTATCATTTGGCCAACTTTGGAGTTTGATATTTAACTAGAATGGGAGATGTGCCAAAAAGATCGTGCCTTTTAGTGTGATATAAATTTTAATGTTATTTTAAATTTTAATATTGAATTTTATTATAATATTTATTTTAACTCTTTTGGATTTTTATATTCATATGGATTTGGAAAAATCAAACTTGGGTGCTAAATATTACTAACACAAGAGAGTTTACACATAATCACTAAAAAGGGAAAATTAGAGACTATGATGCCTAAATAATCATAGACTTACACCTTAGAAAAGTGTGTAATCTTGAAACCAACCTTGGTGAACCCAAGAGGAGAATAAAAAATAGGAAATTAATGGAAGTAATCATAAAAAAATTGTATTATTCCAATCAAAAAATATATATAAAAGGAGATGGTACAATGATAGGTAGGTCAAGACATCATCATAAGATAGGGTAAAATGTGGATGAGGACATGTAGATAGAGTGATATAGTTTTATCACAAGAGAATATGAACAATTAAAAGTGATAAAACACTACTCTATACCATTGCCTTATATTTCTAAAAATACACCTAGCTGAGGTTGGGATAAAGCACAATCTATGAAGCAAAATAACAATGATGGGAATTTATGAAGAGGTACTACTTTATTCCCTAGGTCTTGCCATGAAACTCATAAACAAAATGTCCAAGGGGTGTAAGTAAGATAAATCTATGAATTTTAAAAAATAATAACAAAGGTATAATGATGCAAAATGATACCAAAGAATCATAAAGGAAATGATGGGAAAAAAATAAAAAACCAAGGCTATAAAAAGAAGATATAGATGATGGGAATTTATGAGGAGAACCTAATTGATCCCCATGGCTTATTGTGTAACTTGAAAACTTAAAAACCAAGGGGTAAAATAATGACAAAATACCTAATGATTAAGAATAGGTACTAGCATTGATGCTAAAAAACTTAGAGGTGTAGGTTAAGTAAGACTAAGCTATAATATAAGAGAGTCAAAGACAAAACCTATAATAAATGTTAGCTCAAGATAATATAAAATAATTGAAATAATGAAAGTAATATGTATAGGAAATGTAAAAACATAAATAACATGAAACTAAGAAAAACATAGGTCAAGCAAAATACTATTGGTTAGTTCCTTAAAGATATGTCCTTTATTTTCTTACAATCTATAAGTGCTAAGTCTAAGGATTCCTTTGATAAGGTAAGAGCCAAACCAATTTTGGGAATACTTTCCCTCTTTAACATGGTTTTAATCCATTTTTAACCCTAAATCACTAGCATCAAAAGTACAAACTTTTAATTTCTTATTGATGTTCCTAAAGATGCAACTTTTGTATTGATAATTGTGTTAGAGAACAGTCATGCGTCAATCATAAAGTAACTCTAAAAAGTGAATACATATTCACAAATATCTTCATTAAGGATGATGTCCAGAATATAAATAGACAAAGAGGATAATTACACTTTTAATGATAGGTTGGATTCATAGCTATAGACTAGAGAGAATGGATTTTCCCCATTGGTAGCACTAATACTAGTATGATAAGCCCAAAGTGTAGGATAAAACTTAAGATTCTAATTCATACAAGAATACATAATATTATTTTTCAAGATCTTATTGAGACTTTTTATAGTGGATTAAACTTGGTTGTTGTATTGAGGGTGATAAGGTGTGGAAAATTTGTACATAATTTTTAATATCACACAAAGCCACTTCATGTCTTTATTTTTGAAATTCCCACCATTTTTAGATATGATGGTATGAGGAATCTAAAAATGGCAAGATGTTAATAAAATTAACAAGGGGAATAACTTATAACCACTTGGTAAAGTATTCCATGATATTAATAATGATGACATGGCCATTTTATGATCATGGAAACTTGCTAATGAAATATAATCCCCATAAAGAATTCAAGGATCTGAATTTCAACTAGAGGAGAATGAATAAGATCATCATGAATTTGACAAGGATTACACTTCTTTGTGAAAGTGATGGAATACTTCTCAAGGTTAGGCCTATAGTAACCCATATTTAAGTATTTATTAGTTGTAGCATGCCCACTTTAATGGCCACCATAGATTCTATATGTGCTTTCTCAAGAAGATAAGGAACTTGTTATTTAGTAACATAAAAAAGTAGGGTGCCTTTGGCACTACAATAGTAAAGGATGTTATGCATAATTAAAAATTTAAATTCTTAATTACAAAGTCTATTATTTCATATGAATCATCTTTGGGAGTATAAATTTGATGATCGATAAATTGGATAATGTATTTATTCCATGAGCTTTGTTGAGTAGTGAAAACTTCAAAGTGGTAGATAAAATAATCATCCTTAGGCATTATGGTACACAAAGATTTCATCATGTGGATGAGGAATTATATATCGTGTAGTTCCTAATGAGAATTAAAAAGAGAATATGATGAGGCAAGAGAGTTTTTATAGTGTTTTTCTCTCATGGGATTACCTCAATGGTGAAAGACACAAACTCTTTAGCAATAGTAGTAACAAACTCATGATATGATATAAGGTTTTATATTTTTCATTGATAAGAGTCATCAACTTGGTAACATATAAGCTATGAGTCACCTTAAATCATGAAATTATAAAATGTCTAAATTAATGGCTTTTTCATCCTAAGAGATTCATATTTGACCATGTTATTAGTAACATCAAAGGTTAATAAAAAAAATAAAGAAATGATATTTCCAGAAGGATCGACTAAGACACATCTAACCCTAACAGATCAAGAAAGATAAAACATTAAAAACCACCTTAGGAAAGGCATTCCTGGATCCTACTAAAAAATAGTATCTAAACCTTTTACAAACCTAAAACCACCAATATAAACCAGTAAAAGCACCCAAGTTTTACAAGGACCTAAAACCTAAACAAAACCAGGCAAAACAACAAAGTTGAAAACCATGGTTTTTCAAGGACCTAAAACCTCATAAAGAGAGACACCAATGCCCAACTCCAAAAAGAAGGTGTCAGAGTGGGCTCCCAGGTTCGATTGGTGATCAACCCCAAGACCACAATGTCAAAGGAATTGCTCACAAGGGTCAGCCATTGCAAAATTTTCCTTTGCATAGCATGCCTTCCTCCTTAAGTGCCAACAGGAGCATAGGTGTTTTGATCTGCCATACCCATCATTTTTTTCATGAGCAGGGCAGTCACCTCCACCTTGGCTTAGGGTTTTCTCCATTTTTCCCTGAATAGGGTACCATGGCTCATTCACTAACCATAGAGGAAACAAAGTTTCCCCCATTTAAGATTCACTATTTTCTTGATGCAAACTAGATTAGGATGGTAGTCAACTCAGGCTAGAGATCCAACCCAAGGATTTATCCACAATAGGGCAAAATTTTGAAGCAAAATAAAATACCACACAATAAAAGATCTCACATTTCTACACTGATGCACTAGCACCATGGATCCCTCCATCCTTAGGACTGAGATCTCCCGAAGTCGCCATAGTTTGAGGAGGAAGCTGATTAGAGGTTAGGGTTTTAGCATGGCCACATCCAAGCTGATCCTCCCTCTTCCCTCATCCCTGAGACCAAACATATTAAAATGTTATTAAGGTAACATCAAACGTCACACTTTTTGGGATAAAGCTAAACTTTGATATTTCTAGTAGGATCACTCAATGATGATATCTAAGTCACAAATATGGATTTCTTGACACTTGTATTTGATATAAGTTATATAAATAGGAGTGTTTAAGTATCCTAATGTGATAATATCATGAAATATGTGGGTCATTACTCATTAGGTAAGTTTCCCTAAAATTTTAAAGGCATATATGTTTTTAAACTATAATAATATGTGCCCCAATTAGTAGTTTTATGGTGATCTTTGAGGGCTAGTGAGCCTAATAGGTCAAAGTTGAAATAATGGAAGTAATATTCATTAAGTGAAATAATTTTATTGATGCCTTTGATAAAGAGGATATATCCATAGGGTAAAAGATTATGTTGAAGGTGTCATTGGGATGGTATGGTGTATTATGAAAGTTGATTGGTGATCACTATGATTTTAACCAATTTTTGAGTAATAATCCTATGGTCAAATTTCATTAAAAGGGTCATCCATTGCCAATTTGATATTTAAGAAAGAAAGAATTAAAACATAAATGGAAAATAGGAGTATAACATAGGTGCTTTGATAAATCATGTAGTGCCAAAGATTTTAAATTATCAAGTAGATTTCATGGTAGTCACTCTCCACCTTGGTGTATTAGGTCTTATTATATATCAAAGCATGTTTAATGGAGTACATATAACATTCCTTTATGAACTCATCTTGTTCTTGAAAGTGTTGCCATAACTAAGATGGGGGTATATGATGTGTACATGATGAAATGTTAAGTCACTATAAGGTGGTCATAAATTAGGATTTAAAGGAAGGATTTATTCATGTTATCAAAAGTATGTTGACAAACATTGATCCAATCAAGGTTGATGACTTTCCTAAGAAGGATGTTTACTCAAATGTATTTATTAAGCCAATTTAGGAACAAATATGTGGATTTCCCCAAGTTTCCTAAACAAGTGTGAATGTGAGGAATTGATTAAGGTAAAAGCGCGTACTGTAAATAATAGCTTTGATATTATAATGATCCATCCCAATCCTTCATCATGAGATAAAATATATTAAAAGTTTTTTGAAGGTAACACCAAACACACTTTTTAGGATTGATCTTAACTTTATATTTAGGGAGGATACTCAATGATGATATCTAAGTCACAAATATGGATTTCATGACACTTGTATTTAGATATAAGTTCATCTACTTAGGTTTTAAAATTTAATTGATAATATCATGAAATATGTGGGTCATTACTCATTCAGTAAGTTTCCCTATTTGAATTTTAAAGGCTGATTTTTTTAATATAATAATTGTGCCCCAATTAGTAGTTTTATGGTGGCCTTGTGATCTTTAGGGGATATGTGAATTTGATTATATCTTTAAAAATGTCTATGAGGAAAATAATCTCATATATTATTGTAGAATTGATAATGTCACCTATGGAAGGTAAAGAAAGTTTTCCATATGGTAGGATAAATTAATAATGGATTACAAGAGTCAATACAAATGAGAATGACCATAGTGGATTTACTATGAACTACTACTATGTTATTCATGGATGAGACCCATTTTAGATCGACCAAAGTACTCATTATGGTTGAGGTGGATGTTTCTAAGGGTCTTCCTGAGGTGATTTGTCTGGATATGAGCCTAGGGGATCTTGGATGATTTATTTGTGAAGGGCTACCTTTTCGATGTAGAAAGTACCATCTAGGAGCATGTAATGCAGTCCAGTGTACTGCAAGGAAATCCAGACCCAGAAGATCCCTTCTTGAAGAAGCTGATCATGGGGTTTCACATATAGATATGTAGAACTACCTGTTATGGAACTTTGATAGGGAGAATGAGATATTAAGCAGCATGTTCATATATTTTGACTAAGATAAAACATTCTCAGCTGGAGACGGTATCAAAGGTTTGGTGGAGATTTAAATATGTAATCTACCTCTTCAAAGTAGATTCCTTATAGGTGGTGAGGACCTATTTTGAAGGTTTCTCCTAGGATATACACTTGTTGGCTGGTTTTTAAGTTGATTTTCATAGTTTCATCAATGAGCATTACGATTCTATCTTGGAAATGGTATGACACAAGAGGAATACTGAAAGAGAATTCAGATGTATTCTTGGCCTCTCAAAATGAGTAAGCATGTGATGTTAGAGTGGAGGTTGAGCTCTCTTAATGAAGTAGTTTTAAGATGGCTGGACTACATAGGTAATGGGTAATAATACTCATCTAAGCCTCTGGTCCCTCCTCTAGATATGAAACTTCGGTCTTGTAAAAAAAAATAATAACTAATAGTTATTGTTTGTCTAGCTCTTGTATGCTGTTTTTAGATTACTGGTTTATCTGGTTTAGCTTTTATAGCTTCCAGGTTATTTTGTTTCTTGGAAGTGCTTAAGGTTTATATCTTATCTGATGTAAAGGGTTTTGGGGCCCCTTCAAAACCTATTTTTACCTTAATCTAAAACATTGGATTTGGCATATAAGGTAATTTCGATACATTTAGGAGTTACTAATTTTTTTGTATGGTATCAATTTGGATGAAACAATTTATTAATATTGAACTAGGATAAATTATATTACATTGGTTGATATATTTAATGAAAACATGAATGGGATTAATTATATTGGGCTAGCTGATATAGTTGGTTGAAATAGCAATGCAATTAATGCTATTGGGATAGCTAATAAAGTTGGCTAAAATCCAAAAGAAATGGTTGATGTAGTTGGAATTAGAATCGAGGGGAAGTAATACTATATTGACACTCATAGGGTTGTGGTTGATACTATATGAAAGGTCAATGGAAATTATTAAAACTATATTGGCACCATCTAAGTGTTGGTTGTTATTTTGAAAAAATGTAAGGGTTTTACTAAGATTGTATTGACACTTTGTAATGATTATTTGATACCATCAAGTGACATAAATTGAAATGTATTATTATTTAATATTGGTTGATGTATAATACAACTAAAAATAGTTGGGTGAATTTAAACTATATTAGGCTAAATGAAATAGTTATAAAGATAAGAAACATTTTTAACTTTATCAAGCTAGCTGATATAATGAGAAATGTTTGAAAGTTCAAAAATTTGTTTAATAAGCCATAAAGTATTTTATAATGGTGGATTAACATGGGGAACACCTTCAAGTTATAACTCATCCTCTTCATCACTAAATTAGAAATGATGTTAAAGGTGGATGAATTGGACATCCTAATTAGAGGAATTAATCCCAATAAGATATTAATGATAATGAAAGACATCCAAGTTATGATATTGGGCTTGGAAAACTATATAATAAATGTCATAAGATAGGGAAATATTAAAAGCATGCATAAAGTGTTGAGAGTTCTCATTGGAAGTATCATTATCAGGTATACCAATTTGACTAAAAGATCCTAGATAAAGTAATAAGGGACCTTGAAAAAGCCTATCCACCCCAAGGTCATTGCATATAAAATAATTTTACGTATAAGAAGCTTCATTAACATTAAAAGGAGGTTGAATTTCACTATATTTTTCAAGGAAAGGGAAGGGTCCTATCTCATGGTAAGAGAGATAGAGGAATCCATTCCCATATGTAAGGAGGTAATATAGTATAGTCATAAATGGTTTGAAGTTAGTTGGGTTCATTATCATTAAAATTAGTAAGAGTGACATGAAAATCAAGATGCATATTGATGAAACCAAGAATAGGAGGAATATTAATGAAATAAATAGTTGGGATGTGATATTAAAACTTAGGATGAGGTAGTTTGAGATCACATGGGTTGTGATTGGATTAATTTTTGTAATGCTTACCATCATGGTTGAAATCTATGCATTGGCTACCTAAAGAACTAATAGCTCTCATGAAATGAGTCCAATGATGACTAAAAATGAGATTATATGATAGTGAAATATCTAAGACCACAATATTGGTGCATACTATTTTGGGTCCAATAGTGAGAGGGAACCAAATGCAACCAAGAGTATTTTCATTAGTATTATCAAATCCATCACATGTAAGTATAGTTTGTTTAAGGTCATATTTGAAATACCCAATTTGTTGGATTAACCATAGGGACATAAAATTACTTAGTGAACCTTCATCCACTAAGACTTTCCTTATTATAACATCATTGATCATGATTCTAATAAAGAGAGGTGGGTCATAAAATTGAAAAAGGACTTGATAATTGATTATATCATATTTTATAAAATATAAATAAAGTTTCTTAGAATGGGGAGGATGAGAGACAATTTAAATGGCATGGGATTTCATAGGTATGGGAAATTTAAAAACAAGATTAGATATATTTTCACCATGTTAGTTTTAGTCAATCAAAAGCACAAAAATAAATGAAAATAATCGTAGAGCCTAGGACCTCATGAGTAATACAAAGATTGGTCAAAAATGCATTAGATTCAAAATGTAAACATGATAACATCTATTAGAAACATATTTTTATGGGATGTGTCTTAGATTTAACATCAAATTATATTTATTAATGGCATTTATGTGAAGACATCTCCATTAAAGCTATGTACCAATTAAATTGATCACAAGTAGAAGGTTGAAGAACAAGTTAGTACGATAAAATTCTAGTGCTTCACTATATATCTTGAACATGATAATTATAATGTAATGAGGTCTATTTATAATGAACATAGATCATTGAGGACCCTTCATCTTGAAATCAATATGAATGGTTACAAATGAGTCCTTAAATGTGTACATGGGTCAACACATGGATTACTAATGTGATCCCTTCATCTTAATCAAGATGAAGGGTGGAGGATGATATTTGAAAATATTAAATAACAGTTACTATGATCCATTTATCTTTTTTATAAGATGAAAGGTGGAGAGTTATTCCCAAGAAGACACAGGGATGACTAATGTGTGCCCTTCATCTTGTTTCCAAGATGAAGGGTTGAGAATACTCTCACATAAGATTCACTATGGGCCCTTCATATTTTCTCCAATATGAAGGGAAAAGAATAATCTTGTTTATTAATTCACTTATAAATTTAATTATCTCACAAAATAATATTTTAGAAGATCTCAAAATCCTTTCTTTGGATGAAGATGCCCCTTTTGGGGGGAAAAAGAGGAAATAATTAATTACAAGATAATTATAATTCTATTTGTAATAAAAATATAATTAGAACAATGATTTATAGAAGGTGAATTAATATCATTAACTAATTAGAGAAATGGGAATTATTGAATTGACCATAATAGGATAATTGACTAGATAAATTGACCAGAAGGATGATTTAACTAAGAAATTAAATTGAGAATAATTGAAAAAATAAATTGATTAGAAGGATAATTGAATAGAGAAATTGATAAAATAATGACAATTGAACATATCTAATATGGTGAATTGTCTCGCTTAGAGGTGTCTCACAGTGAATTCAAACACATATATTAGATGAATAATAGATTTCAAACTAGATTATGTGTAATTTTAAGAAGTCATTCTATTTTTCAAGTTGAAATAGAAGTGATAAAAATAGAGTGTCTACTTTTTCCCTTGTTTGATAAGGCATTGTGAGGTTTAGATGAAGCAACAAATTTTCAAAGGATAATTTTTTTTTGAAAAATGATCACAGAATAAAATTAGCAGATGTTAGTCTTGAAGAATTTTCTAAAAGTACTATTAAATGGGTTCAAATGTGCCCAAAGTAATGATGGTTAAGCCCTTGATGCCGCCTCAAGGGGATATTTAATAATTTTTTTAGTTGATGAACCCTTGAAATGATGAAGTATTAGCATTGAAATGACAAAAGAGGAGAAAAATGAAAGAGATAGGCAAAAATGGGAAGAGAAATGAATCTTAAGACTAAAAATGAGCCTCCAAAGATGAAAAATAGTGCATTGGGGAAAATATTTTGAAATAAAAGTCTATAGATTCACCTTGGGGGGGAAATAGTTCATTTTCACCCTGTCATTTCAAATATTACCTCTAAGATTTTGTGCATGAATGACTAGCATAAAATGGCTCATCAACCATGATTGAGGGTACTTTTGGACTGGGTTCAAGAGCACAAGAGACAATAAGGCACAATACCATAGATTAATACCTTTATTTTTTTATGTTTTCATTTAACAACATTTATTACATGTTAAAGTTGACAAAAAAGATGAATTCACCATTTTGAATTGATGAATGCACCATTTTGAATTGATGAATTCAACCGTACAAATGGAAAATTCATAATTAAAAATGGTGAATTTGTCAACATATTAGCAAAATGATCCATGGTATCAATTATTTGGTCCATACACATAATGAAATCACTAAATGTAAAAATGTTGTAGAGTTATTTCATAAAATGATGAATTTATCCCATCAAATGATGAATTTATCTATTAAAAGAATGAATTTATCTAGTAAAATGGTGAAAATGTTAGGAAAAATTGATGCCATCTAAATGGTGAAATTGAACAAAGAATGACAAAATGGTCCGTAATATCATTAAAATCATCATGACAATGGTGAAATGGTTTAGAAACTATTTAATGATGAATTCATCATAAATGGAAAAATTAGCCTACTAAATAGTAAATTCACCCTAAAATGGTGAAAACATCCTAATTGAATAGAGATATAGAGAAAAATGCTCTTAAAAAATAAATAGGACTAGATGACATGATCCTACTATAAAAATAGATGTGATTAGACTTTATAAATATGATTAGAAAATTATGCACACAAGAATGCTCAAAGTGATGAGAGACTAAAGAATGGAAAGAATAAGATATGACTTGAATTAGTAATAAATAATTGATCAGATCAACCTTAACTAGATTACAGGAGCATGTGGATGTGATGATAGTTCATGAGTGATAGTCACATATTCTATGTCAACTTACTATGTGGATAGGTGATATAATTGAGTTCTTTGATATGATTGGTTTGCTTCACATAGCAAGGATCCCAACCATTTAATTAGATTAGGTGCTACTTAGTGCCTTAATAGAGCAGTGGAGGTCGAATACATATACCTTCTAACTAAAGATAGGGGAGGTTATTGTTACTTTAGAGGATGTATGACATATAGTACAAGTTTTGATCAGAGGTTTTCATTTATATTGGCATGCCCTGAGGGATAGATAGGTGGCACTAGAGGATTTAATTTGACCTTTAAACATTGCTATGGTCTGGGGTGGATACATTGACATGGATGATATTGAGCTGGTGATGGATATAGCATGGGATGGGGCTATGGATGAGGATGTTCTTATACCTATTATATTTAACAAACTAGTGCTAATCCTTGGTTTTTATTAGTGACATTATACTACTTGATAAGAGTGGGTAGTTATTTCACATGGGATTGGGAGGCATGGTGTGATACATGCTTGTATATATAAGTGTTTTTGCCCAGGGACTAGTAATTTTAGATTATTTATACCATGATCTACACTGTGTAGTTCAATAAGGTGGATGCAACATTGATCCAACTACACTACTCAAAGTCTAAGCATGGAAACATATAGCCATTGAGTAACCTATTGGTAGGTAGTAACAAAGGGGTTCAGATGAGCTGATGATATATAGTTGGTATCAGGTAGGGCTAGGGCATAGACTATATAGGGGAGAACTCAAATATTATAGATGATTGATATATGAGATGATCGAGGCTGACTTGACATGGAGGTCATACACATATATTTAGTTTCAATGGCTAGAGGACATGGAATATATGCTTTATATGACTATTAATTTCTATATTATGGGTCAATAGGAGTATATTATTGAGCACTATAGGCCAAATAAGGTATAATAACAGTTTGGATTATAGTAGGATGTACCACCAAATTCTCACCACTTTGTTCATATTGTGAGAGAGAGGTATCATTAGGGACCAACCCTTTATTAGATTGAAGTTAAAGTGAGTTTTGGATTGGTACCATAGGGAGCCTAGGTGTATGAAGATGGGCTAGTAGATACAAGAGTGATAGAGGCATATGTAACATGGTGGGCCTAGAATTGGCCTTTGAGATTGACCACTTTTATGGGTAGAGATGAGGAATAGGATCTGAGAGATTAGCTAAGGTAGGTTCTATTGTGAGTTATGAAACTAGTTATTATAGCTAGGGTAGTGGATAGGGTAGTAGTAGAGGAGGGAGAGGAAGGATAGTTTTACATGTATGAGGTAGAGGAGGGAAATGCCATGGAAATAGAGTATGTGGAAGAGGTGGTGGAGATAAGAATTAATGAGGAGATGCTTGAAGTAGATGCTATAAGAGATGATCAAGGTGTACATGGGATGCAAGATAGGCTAACTATTTAAGACCCACAGTATCAACTAAGACTTAGGCACTTATTTATAGATTGAGACAAGAGATTAGTAATAGGGAGATTAGTGTAAATCAGATATAGATATCTATACTACATATAGAGATAACCAAGATGAATCAAATATAGGTCCAACTCATTTTAGAGAGGGATTATAATATATTAGAGAGGGATGTTGCAGTATATGGATAGGCATAATTTTTTCATAGAGAGACATATCTATAGTAGAGTGGGATTCAACATAGGCTAAGAGGGATACAACATAGGTAGGGATGGCTAGGTTACAAATAGAGCTAGATTAGGTGAAAGCGGTTTTGACATAGAGAGGTTTGGTATTTATCTACAAGAAGAGACTTTAGGATAAGGATGAGGATGTTTACTATAGGATTTTTTATAAATTAATAATGCTCATGGCAATTAGGAGGCCTAATATTTTGAGTATAATGCATAGAGGCTAGATTTTAGATCATTTTGATCACATAAGACTTTGACATCAATTCGATTATCATAAAAACCTCCTCCTTGATCATCTACCATGGGTCCTCTAGTAAAACTAACTCCACCACTTGACAAGATAAAATAAAGTTCTCATTAAGCAAATCGATAAGATATAGCTACTAGAGATAGTGATAACTAGAGTTGATTTCTTTGAGATAGTGTTGTACACTTTTATTCATGATATGTAGTGATGTTACATGATGTAATAAGATGATCTAAGATGTACTTATATTATCAATTGATGTATATGCCCCATTTTTTAATATATATGGAAATTATACTCTTTGATATATTAGATATTATTATTTTTAGTGTTATCTTATGTAATTATTTATTTTACTTCTTTATGTCTCTTGTTCATTTGAATTATAGATGTTCCTTTTGTTAATATTGATGAGATTCTCATAATGTTTGTTAGTTTAGATTATTAGATCAAATAGATATAGATGGATTTGATTGATGACATTTACATGATAACCATTTTGAAACTTCATTTTTTATTCTTCACATGATAGTATACATCATAATCTAGGAAGGATCATGATAACATTTGTTTTTTAAAATGCATAAAAATTTTAAATCAAAATACAAATATATACAACTTAAGATAAGATATGGAAAATCAAACTTTAAATGTACAACACAATTCACTTAAATCAATTCTAATTTAGATACAACTATTCACAACTTGAAATCATGATATGAATAATCAAGACTTAAGTTTAAAACATAATGTACAAAATTAAGGCACCTAAATAACAAACAACATACCAAATAAGTAAACAAATAATCAACACATAAATACACAAGAGAAAATAAAGAAACATTCAATCTATAAAGTAGTGTGTGTGATAATAAGGCATTTCTCTTTGAGACAAAGGGTAAAGAAAAAAAATCATTACCAGGGGAAAATAATAATAAGGGGTGATCGATTTGATTTAAAATGCCCCATTAAAGTGGTTTATACCTACATAGTCATATGTGATTTAAGACAAATGTATTTCTCCCAAGGATTTGGGATTGAGTAAAATTGATGACAAGTTAATAAGATAGATTATTTAAGAAAAAAAGGAACATGGACTCATAAAATAATGACAACATATAAGGAAAAGGATTTCCAAAATGATAAGAGATATTTTTGCAAAATGTTAAGAGCAAGGGAAAATGGATGGTCAAGCCAACCTTAGAAAACTGAGCACTACCTACATATTCCAATTGGACCTAAAGCCATTATAGTTCAACCAAAAATTGAAGCATATAAAATGATAAGTATGATCAGGGAAAGAACGTGAACAAGTTGAGATAGAATGGTTAAGTTCATCAGGTGATGAGAGTGTGAAATTATCTCATAAAATGGTAAGAGCATGGAATTAACTCTGAAAAATGGTGAGAGTGTGGAAAGTTGGTCCCACTTTTTGAAATGTCATGGTCATAAGGAGATGAAAATCACTAAGGAGGCACTTCAGTATGTGTCACCTAAATACAAGCAACTGGAACCCAAGTTGATTAATAAGATAGAAACTAATCAATTACATGACATTAGAGATGGACTGAAATGGGGAAACTTTGGGATACTAAGTCATGAAAATTTTGGGGTTTTCAACATAAGGGAATATTTGGAATTTTAAGTATTTATGTAATATTTGAACTATTTTGGGATTTTTAGAATATTTGAACTATTTAGGGATTTTTGCGAGTACAGGCATACACAAGAGTATTTTGGCTAGAGGAAGTACATGAATGAGAATATAAAACTCCAAAAACACCTATTAAAGGAAAGGAAGCTCATGGGTATGTGAACTCGATAGTGAAAAATAACCATGAAGGGGTTGTCCAAACATGAAAAAATTATGGAGGACCACTCAACATAAACTTGGAATAGGATACAACTTCCTCTTTTTCAAAAATGATTCAAGATGCAATGGGAGTGAATGAATGAAATAACATGCTCAAGAATTACTAAGGAATTTAAAGAAATAATAAAGATCATACAAGTTGGTTATCCAATGATGTTCCATAGTGTGACACTTTTTATATAAAGAGAGTCTTACACAAAACCATTCTACACTTTTATTTTACTCTTGATGGGTATTTATTTGATTTACTTGTGGCACCTATAAAATCATAATCAAATTTGGTTTGTAATATGAAAGGGAAGTTATGAATAGTGAAAGTATGCCCCCAAACAAGGAATGAAAGGAATAGGGAAAGATAGAATGGAATAAAGATGCCTCCAAGTAGGAACATTTATAAACTAGGGTGTGATAATAATAAGCATGAAAGTGATTAAGATTAATAATATTCATTGGCTCATCTAATTCATCACCTTCTAGAGTAGCCAATCTATATGCACCAAATCCATAGGTAGTTATAATAATAAAGGAGCTTAACCAATTTGGTTTGAAATTACCTTTCTTTTCTCTTTCAACATCTGTATTCTTTTGATTCTCTTTGAACACAAGATCACCAAGCTCAAAATCTTAAGAGATAATTCACTTGTTATAGTCTCAGTGTAAATGATTTTGATAAGACTTGAGGTGATTTAGGGTGGTTAGGTTTTTCTCATCTAGAAGCTCCAACTCTGATAATTTGGCCACTCAATAGTATTCTTCATAAAGGACACCTTATAGTTAAATTCATAATGAGGGTAGCTTACTCTCAATAGGCAGAATGGATTTATATCCATAAACTATATAATAAGGAGTTACATCAATAAGAGTGTAGATATTGGTATGATATGCCCATACGTCTTGGAATATTTTCATGTGCCAATCATGGCTAAAGGTATTGATAGTATTTTTAAGAATTTTTATAAGATTTTTGTTAGATAATTCTACTTAACCATTACCTTAAGGGTAGTAAGGGGTGGAATATTTATGTTTGATGTGGAATTCTAAATAGAGGGTGGTGATGTCATTATTTTTAAAGGATGTACCATTATCTGATATAATGGTAGAAGGGATGTTATAATGGTAAATGATGTGATTTAGGATGAATTTTAAATTTAGATTACCAACTATGTAATTGAGATGGATTATATCTACCCATTTGGTAAATCATTTGATAGTAATAAGGATATGTTTATGACCATATAAATAAGTAGGGTTAATCTTACCTATGAGATCGATCCCCCATGTTGAAAATAGCCAAGGAGTTATTACTGATTGTAGTGATTCTACTAGAGCATGAATTATATCACCATGTTTTTAACATGATTGAAATTTTTATACATAAATCCATACATATGCTTCAATGGTATGCTATTAATAACAAGTACATATGAGCTTCTTAGCTAGGACCATGCCTATAGTGTGTGCCCCATAAATCCCTTCATGGACTTCCTAAGTGTTAAGTTGGATTATACTGTATTTAAATAGTGAAGCATAGTTTCATCATAGCCTCTATAATAGAGTAAGAAACCAATTATGGTGTAATGGGAAGTTTTTTGGATAAAGGATTTGGTTTGGTTATGGAATAGATTATATGAAAGGAAGTGATTGTGGAGATAGGAAAAGATGTCATGGTACTAGGGGGAAATGGGACTAACAATGACACATATCATCTCAGAATGTGAATAATTGTATGCTAAAACAAGAATATGTTAAATTATAAATTTATACTTTATGACATAAGATGAAATTACAATCATTGAAGCAATAGTAGCCATATCATTAGCTAATTTATTTTTGGTTATAAGAATTTTATCAAACTAAATGGCTTCAAACTTAAGTTTAAAATCATCCACCATAGTTTTATAAGGAACCAAAATTTAATCCTTTGTTTGATACTAATTAGTGACTTGATTAATAATAAGATACAAATCACCATATACTTTCATCCATTTCATAGTATGAAAAAGTCTAGCAAGCAAATCTTCATTTTTAGCTATATCATTTGTGCATGGAAAACCAATGTGAAAAGCTTTAGGAATAAGAATACCCTCTGGCATGATGAATAATATTCCTAATATTGAATCATGTGATGTTAAAGAAACATATAAATATATCTTCCATTCTTTCTCTTTAGCTAGAGTCATAATAGACTCATTAGGAAAGCGTATTATGATAAGAACAAAATATTGTAGTGGTGCTTCAGCCAATTAATTACCTAATACTTATCCTTTGATTACTTTATTATTAGTGTAATAATATTAAAATTACTAAGAAACATGAACCATTTCTCCATTTGACCTATTAAATCTGATTTTGCTAATAGATACTTCAAGGGATCCACTTTAGAAATGAATAGTGTCTTGTTATTCAACATGTAATGTTTAAGCTTCTAGGAAGCAAAAACTAATGCAAGACATGATTTTTAGATTGGAATATAGTATTTATCATAATAAACTAATGTTTTTCTCTGATAATAAATAACTCATTCTTTTCCTTGATCATCATGATAAATTATGAGTGCCCCCAAGGCATTAGATGTAGTAGAAATGTATAGTAATAAAGGCTTTCCCAACATTGATGAAACAAGTATGGGAGGATTTGTTATATATTGCTTAAGTTTCTCAAAATCATTTTTGAATTCAACATCACATTGAACTGTAATGATTTTCTTTAGTAGATGTGTGTGTAGACACCGCAAACGTGTCTGCACCTTGGTTCTCCCCCTTGTCCACCTCAAACCCCTATCCTAACCCTTGGCCTCAATTTGATTAAAATAACCTAAATATTTTAATCAAGTGGCCCCCTTTCCACCCTACCCTTGCCACCTTGGATCCTCCCTTGAATCCCTCCACCTTCCCCCTAGCATTTATTAGGCCAAATCTCTTCATTATCTTCCCCCCACGCCCATTTAGGCTTCCTCGTGACCATTCTTCCCATAACCCCTCGCCCAGCGGCGTGCAAGAATGGGCAGAGGCTATTTTTAGCCTCTGTCCCCATCCTGCGACTGCCGACGTCGGCGACCCTTCAGCCGACGTCGGCGAAACTGCCGGCGTCGGCAGCCTTCATTACCCCTTTCTGCATCCATTGCAGCCCCTAGACCCTTGAGCTCACAAACAAAATCCTCTTGGCGCTTTGGCATTCGACTCTCTTCTCTCTGGACCTCGTGCAGCAGCAGCAACAGGTGCAAAGGCTCTGGATCAGGGATTTCTTCTTGCAACAAGTCTTCTGTGGCTCCAACAACAGCTCCTCCATTCTTCAGTCAGCAAGCCAAAGGTAAGCACAGTCTGGTGTTTCATTTTATTTCATTTCTTTAGTTTTTAGTTATCTATCCTATCTACTGTCTTCTACTCCCTCTGTTCTTCCCCCTGAGAGGCTGCAAAGCCTTCTCAGGTCCTGTCCTCTGTGTATCTTCCTCTTTCCTGTCCCTCTTTTAATCCAATCCCAGACAACTCCCTCATCCCCCTGTCAACAAAGACCTTGCACAAGGCACCCAACCAGAACCAGAGCATTCCTCAGTCCATCTAAATTTGTCCCCAAACTCTGCCTCGACCCCGTTCACAAACTGGATCCATCCACAGTCTAAAAATCAACCCAGACCCGACTACAGGCCACAACCCCAACCGATGCCGGTCACTTCCCCAACCGACGTCGGCAGGATAACCGACGTCGGCAGATCAGCTAACCGACGCCGGTGACATTTTCGACCTCGGCGACTGTCATCAGCCTGACAACTCCTTCAGGTAATCATTTTGTCTTTTCTTTCCTTCCTAATTTCTTTGTCACTTCTGTATTCTAGCATTCTATATTTTCTTGATCTTTTATCTGTCTGTTAATAGTGGGTTGACCTCCCTTGAGGAAGTTTTCACACTTCCGGGAACAAGCTTTTGCTTGGCAACCCACCGCCTATCCATCTAACATTTTCTTGTCCAAGTTTCCTTTTTTCTTGCAGGTGTCATTCCTCCACAGCCAAAGAGGAGTGCTCACAAGCGTCTGGATTACGGTGCGCGATCTTTATCCAGGTACTTCACAAGCCTTGTCCATTATTCTTTTAGTTTCTTCTCTCTTTATGATCTGAAAAGTGAATTAGCGATAGAAACATCTCTGGCACGCTCGGTGGGACCCTAGGTTCCTCCTGGGTTCCTTTTCTTCTTCATTCATTTAGGAGCATTAGGTTCTTACCTTTTCTCCTCCTTCTTTTCTTCTCAATGACACTATAAGCAGGACTAAAACGAATCTTTCTTGCTTGCATTTCTAGACTAGTCTAAACATCATACTCTCAACCTTTTCTCAAACTTGTCTTCATAACAAACATCACATTTCGACTTGGGCATTAAAACATATTGCACTTTCATTTCTGCTTGTGCTTGCATTAGTCCACATCTAGTAACTTAGACGCATATTGAATAAATCGTAGACACTTGATGTTACACTACCGAACCACATGCACTAAAACGAACATAAAACTTACTTGAGACAAGGCCCGACTGGGATTTCATCCCCCAGCAGATACCTTACCCATCCCGGTAACCCCACTTGGATTTCATCACCAAGGGGGAAGCCCACTCCATTCTCTGGCGGAGGATAAACTCTAGGCGAGGTATATCTTGGCTAAGCGAGACCAGCTAACCACTGGAATCGTGAAGTGAGGGGAGCTTGCTCCTTAGCACCAGGCCACGTACCAGACCCTAACACAGATCTTTGAGCACCTAAAACAAGACCCGAAACCATCTTTAGACCACCTTCTTCTAGGACCCATTTTTCAGCCAATCTCCCCAAACATTCATCTAAGGCATAAGCCACAATTTCTAAGGTTAATTCCTAGGATTTTATCGCTTAGGCTTGTCTGTCTCTCTCTGTTTTCCTCTTCTCATATGTTTGTTTGAGTGAGTGAGGACGCTTTCTTCTTTGTTTTTCCAAGAATCTTCAAACCTTTTGGTTCTCTGGAAAACACAGTCACCGGCATCGATTCTGCCACCGATGTCAGCTTTCCCCTGTTACCGGCATCGGTTCTGACACTGATGTCGGCTTCCTCTATCTTACCGGCATCGGTTATCTGATCGACGTCGGCCACATTTCTTACCGACATCGGTTTTTAAACCGACGTCGGTCTCTGTCACTGTCCTTTTTTTTCAAAACTAGCAGCCTAAAACCTGTCCCTTCTCTGTCAAAGACTCCATCCTGGTTTTCTGAAACTGAGCAACACAGTTCCTGAGACCTGAACCTTCTTTGCCTTGCATGGTTTTGACTCGTAGACAAGCCAAGGCTCTTGTCGACCACGCTAGCCGTCAACCACTTCCATCCACCCCGTCCGTGACCAAGCCTACAATGGAGTTCAACTCGGAGACCGAAAGAACTCCTGCCCGTCCAACCCCGCCACAGACTCCCATTGTCCAAGAAGGGGACCAAGATTTTGAGCGATTCTTGGACCTCAACGTCAAGGCCTTGCAACACTATCTCGCGCATAGCCGAACGCGAGACTCCTTGGGCAATCCAATCTATGGAATGCCAACCTCCCTTGCCGCAACTACGGCTGTATTGACAGCATCCATAGTTCAACCTTCAGACACTCAAGCCATCACTTTGACCACTGACCAGACTTTGACCAATCCTCCAGGTGTGGCCGGATCTCCCTCTATCATTGGGCCCACTTCCACTGGGGTTCCGGCCCCCTGTCAACCTCAACCCGCTCAACCGCTATCCACTCCTTTTCAAAACCTCATCATCTCTATTCCGCCTACCCTGGCCCCTATCAACACCAGGGTGGCTTCTTACCCCTTGGCCCCTGTTACCACAGTCCAACCTCTCGTGGCAACAATGGGCCCAGCTATGTCTTCTACCCAACCACCTTTAGCCTCCACCTCTGCCCCTGCGATTAGTCATCCGTACATTGTACAACCGACTATGTCGCACACCTCCTCTAGCCTCTTCCAAGCGCCTTACAACTTAGGGGGCGCGCAACCCATCAATCCGTCGGCAGACATCATCAAAATGCTGATGGACAAGATGACCAGTCTTGAGACCTCTATTTCCGGCTCGCGCAACACTCTTTCATACGAGCAGATCTGCAACGAACCCATTCATCCTTCTGTCCCAATCAGACCATATCCCAGCCAGTGGGAGCTTCTGAAGTTTTCTCACTTTCAAAACAAGGAAGACCCACAACAACACTTGCGGGCATTCAGACATGCCTGCTACCTCATTGGCCATGATGATGCGTTACTCTTACGCACGTTTCCTATGTCTCTCTCAGGTGCTGCACTTGACTAGTACAGCTCCCTTCCTAGCCATTCTCTCTTCTCATTCACACAATTGGCTCAGCTCTTCCTCGATCACTTTTCCATCAACATAACCAAGAAGGTCTCAATCACGGACCTCTATTCTATTCGGCAATTCGAGGACGAGTCCATAGCCGACTTCGTTGCTCGATGGAGAGGCCTTATCAACCAACTCTCCTTTTCCTTACCCCAGGCCGAGCTTATTGAACTCTTTTCCCAAGCCTGTGCCAGACATATCTCTTCCACCCTGAGGGTTCAAACCTTTCGCACTTTTGACGAGGCCTTCACGATGGCCCGCAAACTTGAGTTGCGTGCCATCGAGGAGAATAAAGTCAAGTTGCGGAGTAAGAATCCCAGCTCTAAGACCAATGACTCTTCCTCTGTTAAGCCATCATCATCTAATTCTAAATCTAAGGCTTTAGCTAATGCTGTGGTTGTCAGACCTTCATCTTCTTCGTCCAATCAGCCTGATCCATCTACATCTCAGAGCGCTACTCGCCAATTCCAGCAAAGATACGTGCAATGACGATATACTCCTCTCGGAGAATCATATGCGTCTGTGCTGGAAAAGCTTGTTAAATAGGGGGCCCTCAATCTCCCTCAAGCCTGACCTCCTCCGTAATTCGATCCCTCACATGCCATCCCCGTTGGTATAGGGAGCAAGACTTCTGCAGCTTCCACCGTGTTAAGGGCCATGACACGGAAAATTGCAAGACCTTTAAGAACATAATACAAGACATGCTTGAAAAGGGGGATCTCATCTTAGACAATCCAAATGCACCTCCTAATCAGGCCATTGACATCTTCAAACAACCTTTCCCCAATCATCCGCCAACTCAGAACAATGTCCAGACCTTAATTGACGACAATCATGAGCACAATATTCGAACAGTCAATACGGTCTCTCCTTTAGTCCCCAATCAACCTCAAGAGGTTAGTCCATCAATCAGTCCGTCACATGTGGACGAGCCTCTCTCCCCGGCTGGTTCTCCATTGACCTCTCTCATCTTGGAGGATGCCTCGGCCTTACCAGCACCACCGGTCTCGCCGTCCTCCTTTCTACGGCCTATGGAGGACCCGACCCTTCCTACTCCTCAGCCGCAAGTGGAGGGCACCATCATCCCTGCCCTTTACCTGCTAGAGGAGCCTCGCTCCCCGGTTTCTTCTCCACCCAGGGAAGAGCCTGTCTCCCCTTCGTCTTCATCTAAATCTGTCATGACTTCACCACACCATGCGTCTAAGACCACTACACCCATCTCGTCTTCAACCTCGCAACCATCAACATCTTCCTCTCAGCCATTTTCCTGGTTAGTGGAGAAGATCAAACTTCTCCCTCCGAGGAAAGTGACGCCTCAGGTGTTGTGGGAGCGTCTTAAAGCCCTTCAACATACCCGCGCCCTCTCATCCAATGCCGCTAATCCTCCTAAGGCAGAATCTCGTCAGACTCTTGACAAAGACCAGACTCTCAAACCTCAACCAAACCCATTAAAACCGAATCCTGCATCTATCTCGTCTAAACCCATCAAGTCATTTGGCGTTCATCCTATCTCCACCCTCACTCACCCGCAAGTGAAGGTGGACCTAGGCCAGACCTCGACCAGCAGTAGTCTTCCAACCAAGGCGAAGAAGACTGCCAGACCACAGAAACGAACGCCTCCTTCTCCGTCACCATTGCCATCCATTTTGGGCCCCCATCCTTCGACCTTGGCTAGCATCCTTCCCACTCCGGCCTTCAACCAAAACTCGTTGCCTCCTTTGCTTCCTCTGCCTACCTCCAGTCGTCCCTCTTCCAAAAAGGCGGTATCAATCACCAAGAAAGAGCCGTCTCCGTCTGTCACCGCGCCATCAACCCATAAGGTGGTACGGAAACCTCTTCTAACCTCGCCTAAGCAAAAGTCACCAACCTTGCACATATCAAATAGCACGGACCCTCTATTGGGCTCATACTCATTGATATTGCGTCGACTTCTCCAGACTTCTGACATAACCCTTCCGCCCATCAAGCCTTTTCAACCTCTCAGGCCCAAGCCCTCCTGGTTTGACGACACGAAAATTTGCTTATATCATCGTACACTAGGACACGATACCGAGGCTTGTTGTGCCCTCAAGGCCGTCATTCGCCGCCACATGGAGAAAGACACTCTTCTCCTTGAGGACACTCTTGACCAGACCCCGACTCCTCATCCAACCTCTTCAAACACGTCAACATCTCACCAGCCAGGCATGACCCCTTCTTCGCCTCCCATTTTCGAAATCAATGCTATCCGTATAACCACTAGGTCACAAAAGGACAAGGCCAAAGAAAAAGCTGCCATACCTTGGACCTATCCCTTTGTCAAGCCACCCCTTGCGCCCAAGCCTAAAATTTCTATCCTTGGCACGTCCCAACCTTCTTCGTCTTCCTCTTCTGGGCCAATTCACGACTCCATGCTGAAGCAGCTTCACCAAACACCTGTGAAGATGTCTCTTTATGACCTTATCCAAACCTCGCCTCAGCACCGTCAAGCCCTTATCCAAGCCTTGCAGGCAGCAGAGGTCCAACCTGAAGACCCCCAACCACTCGCTGCCCTCGTCCATTCTTTATCTCCTGTCACCTCCATCACATTCAGCGATTCTGAGATTCCCACATCTAACACGAAAGATCAAGATGCCGCCCTCTTCATCACTGCCTATGTCGATCGGACATGCATTAAACACGTTATGATCGACGACGGCACTAGCATCAACATAATCTCTACCCACGCCTTTGATCAGCTGGCTCTTCCCAAGAATTGCATCTCTAAAACTGACGCGATCTTACGCTCTTTTAACGACACCACCACCACGACCATTGGCACAGTCATCCTCCACATTCACGTTGGTCCACGCACAGTCCCAGAGCTCTTCTATATCATCAAAGGAGAGTTTCAATACAACCTTTTACTGGGCCGACCTTGGATCCGTGCCATGGCCTGTATACCCTCCACCCTGCACCGTTGTGTGAAGTTCAAGCATGACGGGCAAGTCCACACCATTCCCGCTGACCCTTCACCCTTCAAGACTTGCAACACAACCTACCATCCCAACGATGTCCTCATTCCCATTAAGCCGTCAACTCTGGCACCGCCTCCATCTGCAGAAGCTTCGACCAGCTCGCAATCGGCGGTTGCCCTCACCCCTCCTCTTCAAGTGCCGACCAAAGACCCCATGGAAGACATCTTCCAACGACTATCACTTGGGGAATATCACTTGTTGACCCTAGACATGTTCCAAACTCCGCAAGAGTATGGACGCCTTCACTTCAGTCCCAATTACGACCATCGGATCGGGACGGTCGTACCTTATGGTCCTCCTCACTTCCGAACCAACTTTGTCTATGGGGGGCTTAATCAAGCTCCTACCAACGGCAATTCCCTCTCTCCGCCCCAACCTTTCACATCTGACTTCTTGTTTCTTGGCAACCCCGCCTTTGCACACACTTACCTTCACAAGTGTGCATGGAAGGGTTTTGGTTTCGGACGTTATGAGCAGGGCTCCCATCAGCCCATCGAGCCGCTCAATGATCACGATGCCAAGAAACGGTATGGCCTGGGATATCATGACCCCACTCAGGCTCCTTCCGACCTTTGTCCCGAGCCAACCATTGACCAATCTCTTCCAGACTCGCCCATTTCTCCTTCGTCACCTACGGAGTCGGTGGTTTCCATCCCTCCTAGTTTTTTTTTCCATAAACACCATCCGCCTGGAACCCCTGACCTATCAGCTCAATGGGGTGCCCAGGTCTCTCCCTCTCATCTTTCCTAGCATGGTAGAGGATGAGTCGGCAACCATTCACACTGTCCACTGCATTGACGATGACGCCATCCTTTCCTACATGGGTGCCGATGACTCTTTCATCCAACGTTTCCTCCCTTCCGAGACCCAGGTTATGTTAAATGAATCCACCATTGACATCAACCTCCCTTCTTCTTCTGATGTTCCTCACATCTTAAAGATTGGCCAATCTTTAGATGCTCAGGAGCAGCTTGACTATACCCAGTTCCTTTCCAACCATAGCAAGGCCTTTGCCTGGACTTACGGCGACATGCCTGGCATCGACCCCACCATTGCTACCCATAACATTGTCACCAAACTAGAGGCTAAGCCTGTTAGGCAGAAGCTTTGAAAGATGCATCCTCGCATTGCACTCCTTGTCAAAGAGGAGCTTCAACGCCTTCTTTCTATCTCCTTCATCCAACCCATCGATTATCCACAGTGGATCTCTAACATCGTCCTAGTTACTAAAGCAACTGGGGGGATTCGGATCTGCACAGACTATCGCGACCTTAACCTAGCCTGTCCCAAGGATGACTTTCCTCTTCCTAACATTGACCAGCTTGTTGATCTCACGGCCGGCCATGAAATGCTATCTCTCATGGACGGGTTTTCAGGATACAATCAAATCCTGATCGCACTGAAAGATTAGCACAAGACTACCTTTATCACCCCATGGGGGACTTTATGCTATCGAGTCATGCCTTTTGGCCTGAAAAATGTTGGTGCCACATATCAGCACGCCATGACCTACATTTTCCATGATCTCCTCCACAAAATCATGGAGGACTATGTGGATGACCTTCTCGGCAAGTCCAAACTTCGCCGCGACCACTTGACCATTCTCACAATCATCTTCTCTCGCCTTCTGCAATACAATGTCTGCCTTAACCCCAAGAAGTGTGTTTTTGGGGTCCTCTCAGGCAAACTTCTCAGCTTCATCATTTCCTTTCGTGGTATCGAGATAGATCCCGCCAAGATTCGCGCTATCCTCGAAATGCCACCCCCGACCAATCTCAAGTAGCTTCGCAGTCTACAAGGGAAGCTCCAGTCCATTCGCCATTTCATCTCGCAGCTTTCAGACCACTGCCAACCTTTCCATCACCTCCTTAAGAAGGACGTCTCCTTTAAATGGGATAAGGGCTGTCAAGAGGCTTTTGAAGCCCTCAAAGGCTATCTGGTCTCTCCACCAGTCCTCATTCCACCTAAAGATGACCAACCCTTCTACCTTTATATCTCTGCTACCAGCCATTCGTTAGGTGCCATGATCACGCATCGAGACGAGCATCATCGTGAGCAAGCGGTTTACTACATCAGCCAAACACTGGTCGACTATGAAACTCGGTATACTCATACCGATAAACTCTGTTTGGCATTAGTCTTTTCTGCTACCAAGCTCCGCCACTATCTTCTCAACCACAAAACCTTTGTCATCACTCACACTGACCCTCTCAAGTACATGCACTCCAAGCCATATCAGAATCAACGTATGGCTCGGTGGCTCATGCTGCTTGCTAAGTTTGACTTCGAATTCATCCAGCAGAAATCTATCAAGGGGCAAACCATCGCTGACCAACTGGCAGATGCCCCTCTTCCCAACAACCAACCTTCACACTGTGAGTTCCCTGACGAGTCTATCGCTACCCTTTCCACCGATGACACCATCTACCAAATGACCATGTTCTTTGACGGCTCCAAATGTCAACTCGGTGGGGGTGCGGGGGTCATCCTCATCCCACTCAAAGGGGAGCCCATGCCTCTATCTTTCAAGCTTGACTTTGATTGTACCAATAATATGGCTGAATACGAGGCCTTAATTTTGGGACTTCAGACTGCCCTTTCCCTCCACATCAAGTCTATCAACATCTTCGGCGACTCGCAGCTCGTCGTTAATCAAGTTAATGGTTCATATCTCTATAAAAATGAAGTTTTACAGAGGTATAAGAATCGTGCTGACCTTCTTTTGGCATCTTTCAACCATTACCTCTTGCAGACTGTTCCACGCTCTACGAACAAGTTTGCCGACACCATGGCTTCTCTTGCTTCACATATCCCGTCTTCATCATCGTCATCTCGCCTTTTGGTCACAGTGCATCACGTACCTTTGCCTTCATACATCTCTCCTCACATCGACCATATCAACACTATCAATTCTAGCCCATGAGATGACTGGTATAAGCAACTCGTGGACTACTTGTCTCTTTCTGTCACTCCTCCCAACCTCTCTAGCAATGCGCGGTGAGCTTTCATCAAGCGCACAGCTCGCTATACCATGCTAGGGGGTCTTCTCTATAAGCGAGGCTTCGACGGCCTACTTCTTCGCTGTCTAACCTCTGCTAAAGCTTCTCATGCCATAAAGCAAGTCCACGATGGGATTTGTGGTGGACACTTCAGTGGAAACTCGGTTGCCAAGCGCATCCTTCGCCTGGGTTATTATTGGCCCACCCTTCATCAAGACTGTAGCGATTATGTTCGGTGTTGCATCAAGTGTCAGTAGCACTCTAACCTGCTTCATCTCCCCAGCCACACCTTGCAAGTCGCTTAGGATTTTTGGCCTTTCTCTCAGTGGGGCTTGGATCTCATTGGTGAGATCAACCCTCACTCATCTCTTCGTCATCAGTCCATCATCACTGCCACTGAGTATTTCACCAAGTGGGTGGAAGCCATTCCTCTTGTCTCCACAAAAGCTGACAAAATTGTCGACTTTATCAGCAGCCACATCATCTGTCATTTCGGTGTCCCTCATAAAATCATCACCGACAACGGCAAGTCCTTCAAAAACAAGACTGTCCAAAAACTATGCGACTCATTTGGCATCAAACTTAGCTTTTCTTCGCCTTACTACCCACAAGCAAATGGGCAGGCCGAGGCTTCCAACAAAATTCTCACCAAAATTCTCATGAAGGTGGTCGATGATACACGAAGGGATTGGCACATTCATGTTCCCTTTGCTTTGTGGGCCTACCGCACCAGCATCCGAACCTCTATGGGTGCTACTCCCTTTTCCCTCGTGTACGGAACAGAGGCTGTCTTACCTCTCGAAGTACAGATCCCGTCTCTCTGCATCTCCCTGCATGACATTCTCTCCAACGATGACTTTCATCAAGATCACCTAGCTCAACTTGAGTTACTCGACGAGTGCCGTCTTGCTGCCCTTAATCATCTCCATGTCTACCAAAGTCGCATAAAGCGGGCCTACGACAAAAATCTGCGAGAACGAGATTTCAACATCAGAGACCTCATCCTCAAAGAGAATCAGCACGTGACCAATATGGAGCGAAGTAAATGAGGCAAATTTGCCCCCAATTGGCTTGGACCTTTTATCATCATGCACAAGTATGGGTTAGGGACTTATCATTTGTCTTCCCTCGATGGACGGCCAGAACCTAAGCCTCTTAATGCGTTACATCTTCGACCATTCTTCTGTTAGTCGAGTACTCGTCTACTTGACACGTAACTTGAGCTCATCCCTTGAGCAATCCTCCTCCTCTTAATCCTCATCCCTTTCAACCCTATTCCTCTTTAACAAGACCTCTACAACCCTTTTATGATGCATGGATGCTTTGTCCTAATAAAAGGGGAGTCCTTGAGCTTCTACAGCCTTGTCCGTGACTCTAATTCCTAAAAAAAAATCAAAATCAAGATGTCAAAACATATCCATGGTCACTATATCAATATCAAATCAAAAAGACAAACTGATCCCTCGAAGGACAGCTGTACTATCATTGCTGTAGCTAATAGACTGATCCCTCGAAGGACAGCTATTCAAACCTTTTTTTAAGCAAAAATATAGACCACTCCCTCGAATGATGGCTATGACTAAATCTTGCTACAAATAGCACTTTTTTTAGAAGCTTCCCGCATTGATCAGCTTCGCAAACTGACCATACATCAAAAGACATCTCTATGTAGGCTTCCCGCATCGATCAGCCTGCACCAAAAAAAAAAAAAAATGAGTCACGGACTTGGCTTGTAGCTGTCTCAGGGTCTCCTATAAAAAGGGGCACGGTTATTCCTGCTCTTAAACTGGTTACCCTATCCTCCTCCTATCACCTACTCAGGGGACTTCGAGCTCACTTTAATGTCAAAGTGATTCGATTACCGCCCTAACACAACACTGGTCAATGACGTAATGCATGAACGGGGCTTTTTGGTTCTAATAACCCCTATCTATGCTTCCTTTTTGGTCCTTGTCAATGAAAGAGCAATTTGCCTTTCACCTTTTCTCTACACTTTGATCACATCAATTGTCGACTCATCTCAAACCCAGCCATTTTCATCATTTTCAGCTGACATCATCCTAGACCATTTCACATAGTTTTTATGGACACCAATACACATGGAAACTATCGACCAGACCCAATTTATGTTAAGCATAAACCAATACTTGCTGAAGCATAAATAGACTTCCATTCATTTTTAGCATGCATCCATCACGACTATGGAAACTTGCTAGAGATGAAAGCCTCTCGACCCCTGTGACATCAGTAGCATCATCTTACCCTCGTCATTTCGACACATGACCAAACTCATCATCGACCATTTTGACCCTCGCAGCCCAAACTACATTGGTCTGAGGCCCTATGACCAGGGCTATGTAGGCAGCACTCAGATACCACATCCTCTAAGGTTAGCTCGACCACCCCCATTTATTCATCTCTATGATGGACAAACCTTCTCTTCTTTGACTCTTATCACGACCAACTCCATCAACTTTGACCAAGACCAATCATCAACTTTGACCAAGACCAATCAATCCCTCTGACCCTTCCTCCCTTTTAGGGAGAACTACATTGGCCTGAGGCCCCTACGACAGGGGCTATGTAGGCTGCACTCAGTTGACATGGGGTCTTCTGGGGTTAGCTCAGCCACCTCCTCTCGTCCATCCATCCCCTTGACCAATGACCATTGGAGATCATGCCTATCTCCTTCGACCTCGACTACTTCCTAGCCAATGTTGCCTTGGTTGTTTTTGCGTGTGTGCTACCTCACGGCTGGTTAGCAGGATTGTCCACAGACTATTTTTGACCCTTCACAAGTATAGGATCACAAGCCAGTTGATCCCTACTACTTGTGGCTTTTTCGTGTTTTTGGGAGCACTTCTTGAGCCCTGGATACCTAGAGCACGATGACCATTTGGAGCTTCAGCTTAGATTGAGTGACCCGATCAGCAGATGACTAAATGCTGGGGCCCGATTACTTCAATTTTAGCACTCCTTGACCCTCGACATGCGACAATTTGACCTGACCCTCTCGTGAAGTGGACTACGCGCAATCACGACTATGGCAGCGTTTTCACTCACTCTCTTCTATCCATTTCTCTGTCAAATCGACACTCGATCTTCGGTTCCCTTCTCTCGACTATCGCTTTGAGGGGGGGAACACCTCATCCTTTTTCTGGGGCAACCAACTCCTGTTTTTGTCTTGCAGTTCATCAAGAACAACCAACAAGACAAAAAGGGGCAAATGTAGACACCACAAACGTGTCTGCACCTTGGTTCTCCCCCTTGTCCACCTCAAACCCCTATCCTAACCCTTGGCCTCCATTTGATTAAAATAACCTAAATATTTTAATCAAGTGGCCCCCTTTCCACCCGACCCTTGCCACCTTGGATCCTCCCTTGAATCCCTCCACCTTCCCCCTAGCATTTATTAGGCCAAATCTCTTCATTATCTTCCCCCCACGCCCATTTAGGCTTCTTCGTGACCGTTCTTCCCATAACCCCTCGCCCGGCGGCGTGCAAGAATGGGCAGAGGCTATTTTTAGCCTCTGTCCCCATCCTGCAACCGCCAACGTCGGTGACCCTTCAGCTGACGTCGGTGAAACTGCCGGCATCGGCAGCCTTCATTACCCCTTTCTGCATCCATTGCAGCCCCTGGACCCTTGAGCTCGCAAACAGAATCCTCTTGGCGCTTTGGCATTCGACTCTCTTCTCTCTAGACCTCGTGCAACAACAGCAACAGGTGCAAAGGCTCTGAATCAGGGATTTCTTCTTGCAACAAGTCTTCTGTGGCTCCAACAACAGCTCCTCCATTTTTCAGTTAGCAAGCCAAAGGTAAGCACAGTCTGGTGTTTCATTTTATTTCATTTCTTTAGTTTTTAGTTATCTATCTTATCTACTGTCTTCTACTCCCTCTGTTCTTCCCCCTGAGAGGCTGCAAAGCCTTCTCAGGTCCTGTCCTCTATGTATCTTCCTCTTTCCTATCCCTCTTTTATTCCAATCCCAGACAACTCCCTCATCCCCCTGTCAACAAAGACCTTGCACAAGGCACCCAACCAGAACCAGAGCATTCCTCAGTCCATCTAAATTTGTCCCCGAACTCTGCCTCGACCCCGTTCACAAACTGGATCCGTCCACAGTCCAGAAACCAACCCAGACCCGACTACAGGCCACAACCCCGACCGACGCCGGTCACTTCCCCAACCGATGTCGGCAGGATAACCGACGTCGGCAGATCAGCTAACCGACGCCGGCGACATTTTCGACCTCGGCGACTGTCATCAGCCCGACAACTCCTTCAGGTAATCATTTTGTCTTTTCTTTCCTTCCTAATTTCTTTGTCACTTCTGTATTCTAGCATTCTGTATTTTCTTGATCTTTTATCTGTCTGTTAATAGTGGGTTGACCTCCCTTGAGGAAGTTTTCACACTTCCGGGAACAAGCTTTTGCTTGGCAACCCACCGCCTATCCATCTAACATTTTCTTGTCCAAGTTTCCTTTTTTCTTGCAGGTGTCATTCCTCCACAGCCAAAGAGGAGTGCTCACAAGCGTCTAGATTACGGTGCGCGATCTTTATCCAGGTACTTCACAAGCCTTGTCCATTATTCTTTTAGTTTCTTCTCTCTTTATGATCTGAAAAGCGAATTAGCGATAGAAACAGTGTGAATGGGTGACAATGATCTACAAGTTGAGACATGAAGCATCTAATAGCGTATATTTTACCCCTGTAGGCTACAAAATTACTTCAAATTGGTAGGAGGAAACATTTCATTAATATTTTTCACTTTGGTTGGATCAAATTCAATTCCCATGTGAGAGATAATGAAGCCTAATTTTACTAGATATAACCCATAAAACACATTTATTAGGGTTGAGAAGCACTTTATACTAAAAAATCCATTCAAATATTTTTTATACCACTATTGGATGGTCTCTAATGTAGAGGATCTATTAAAATTTTTCCAAACTTGTCTTTAATCTCACACTTAGTCTTATTTGACTATTCACTTACTTAACAATGGCTCCTTGGTTCATTTTTCATGTAATGGATCTGAGTCTCAGTGATTAAATTATGATTTCCAATATTTTTATCATGCTATTTAGGGTCTTATTGAACCTTTTTTTAAAACTTTTTTTCACCACTCCTCTCTATGCTTACTCAAATTTGGATTTAGATCACTCTCTTAGGTGTTTTTTTAGGTTTTTATTTCCCTTTTAAATACATAGTTAGTTGTCATGGGAAAAATTTGTGTCTTACCAAACTATAAACTCAAAAATATCTTAGTGGATCATCTCCCCTAACTGATGACCAAGTTTTAGAATATTTGATTAGTTCAAATGTTATAAATATCAATTTTTGTTCAAAACTTGAGTCACAAGGTTAATACAGACTGTCAAGCCTGAAAGCACTTATCTTCTAATTTTAGAATTCTAATGCTATTATAATTATTTTGGTCAATATTTGGTGTCTATATTCATCCCATACATCTTTCCCAAACATTTAATTATCTTATATATTCCTTTTTTTCTTTGAAATGGTTTTTCCTTGACTGTATTGGATAACACAAACTATTTCCATCTAAGAAGGTTGATCTTGAAGTCTAGAGTTTTCTAATGACTTCCTAATGACTATGACTATCTAAGAAGGTCTATTCCTATATAATATACATTATTCACCTAATGAAACCTACCATAGACTCCTATGTTCATGTTATTCTACTAGGTTCTTGACTTGACTATACAAAATTTGGTAAATTTATACATATCTACGCATAGTCACTTCACCAAACACATAATGAAATTTGATTGTGTAAATTTCCTTTATTTCTATAGGTTTGTGTTGCTGATGGTTGACATCCTTTGTTTATGAGTTTCAAAAATGACTTTGTGAAATTTGTAATGATTTATTAAACTCTACACAAGTGTCATACTTCCTTTTAGAACATTTAAGAATCAATTACATACCTCTATTAGCACTCTTGATCATAGTTGTTTAACTATGTGTGCTCATATTATATCAATTTACAATTCAATATATTTTCTTCACCAAAACATTAGAGGAAACTAAGTACTGGTATCATGCTTTATTTCATATAACTTATTATATTCTAAAAAAATTAATCAACATCAAGATTCACTTCTTTATTCATGTTTATTTTCTCAACCAGCCCATATAGTCATCCTGGTGACTGTCACATTGGGTTAGGGTTTGAGTATTTTAGTTAATGAAATACACTCCAATGTGGATAATTAATTACACAAGAAGCTTCAAATATATGAAATTCAAAATTTCTTGTGATAAAAGCACTCCATACAATCTCCAATGAGACTCTTCTTTATATGTTATGTTTCTCAACCTTCTCTTTAATAATTCACAAAGGTATATAAGATTGTCATTGAATTTCTATTATATGCATAAGAAATCAATTCCAAAAAATATAATAATGTCAAGAAATATAAACTTACCAATTATGTTAATATTATCAAGATTTTCCTTGAGTTACATTTTTCACCATTTAACATTCTTGAACATGTTACTTTTATTGCATTTTATAGGAAAACTCATCTTCAAAAAAATTGATATTTATTAACTATTTTTGGGTTCTTGTACATATTTTATTTTGAATCACACCCCACCACACACTCATACTTTTAATGACCTACTACATCACACCAAAAAACACTATTTATGCCAAAAGCTTCTATAACTACCTAACCACTTCATTTACTCCAACGTAACTAGAAAGGTTTATCACTAATATGCTTTAGGTATAATTAGGAATTTTAAATACTAACAAGTGTAAAATACCCTAAACACCCTAAGACACAAGGTCATCCCATTTTGACATTTTACAACATTAAAACACTTTAGAGATAATACATAATATTTGAATATTTGAATTGGTCTTTTAGGTAGTAAAATTCCTAATGGAATAAATTAAAATTTTATAGCATCTTAATAGTTCAAAATATTTCTCAAAGACTTCCTAGGACCATGACAACCTACTAAGACTCTAAAACATGAAATTAGACTAGTATTTACATAAGAGGTAGTGATGCTCCTGCATCAGTCTCCATGTGTTTTGGATTTGCTTAAGATATCATCAACATAGTCTTTAACAATATCATGCATGAGATCATGAAATATTATAATCATTGATACTTTATAAGTGGATCCTATATTTTTAAATCCAAATGGCATGAATTGATAACAAAATATTCCCCATGGGGTTGTAAATGAGGTCTTGACTTGATCCTTTGGTGTGATCTTAATCTAATTATAACATGAAAAGCCATCCATAAGAGATTGCATCTCATAGCCAGTCATGGAATCCAAAATCATATCTATGTTAGGTAATGGAAAGTCATATTAGGATAAGTTTTGTTTATATATCTAAAATCCATGCAAATTTAGATAGCAACTAGTTTCTTACTAATAAAAATAATGTTAAAAATCTAATTTTCATAGGGAATAGGTTTAATAAAACCTTTTGTAGGTAACTTTTATAGCTCAAATTTGACCAAGAGAGAAATTTTTAGATGTATCTTTCTTAGATTATACTTAATGGGTTTGGTATATGGATGTATAGCCCAATGATGAACAAGTAATGGAGGATCTAGACCAAGCATATCTGAATAGGCCCAAGCAAATATATCAATAAACTCCATGAGAAGGGAAATAATCGATTCATGCTCCTCTATAGTGAGGGATGCACCAAGTTTTATTATCTTGGGATCATAATATATACTAATGTTGACTTTTATAATGTTCTCCACTAGAAAAGTGGAATAATCATCCAAAATCATAAGAAAAGAAGGTAATTAATCATTAGACTCAGAATTTGGACTCTCAAATGGAACTATATAAGAAGAATCAAAATCATTCCCCTAGGAAATGGCCAATGAGCTACCAAATATGAATTCTATAGAACCATATGCTCAAATTTTGTTGGGGATCAACCAACAATGGATTACACTTATGAAAGCAATCAATGCGGAAATAAATCAGATAGATAAGTAACTGAAATGATAAATAGCACAGAACAAGATATACAAGAAAACACCCTGAAAACTTGTATTAAAAACTCTTTACAATAGGAATACAAATGAAGAACTTTGTTCTTCCACACCTCTCTCAGATGCACACAAGATCTCTCACTAGATCTCTATTCCTCAAGAGCTCTCACTAAAGTACAGTCCTTCAAACATTCACAATGTTCTACTTCGTACTCAATTACACTCTCATACACTTCATCATCATACAATAGCTTAGAAGATCTCTCCTACATATAGAAATAGGAAACTTAAGCATGCTCTTACAACAAACAGTTAAGCCTCTTCAACAAAGGCTCTAAAAATAACATTGCTAACAATAGAGACGCGAGCATGAGTCTACAACTCAAACTCATCATGCAAACACTCGCTTCTGTCCTCGGAAATAGCTTTCTGGACACGCAGGTAACCGACGTCGGTTCCTGCCTGTTCGCCTGTGACCGTCGCCGGCCGACCATATTGCCGACGTCGGCGCCTCTGAACTGCAACTGACCGACGTCGGTCGCTCCTGACCGACGCCGGCGTCTATGTAGACCCGAACCTATTTGTCTATGCTCCATGGTGAAGCTTTTAGCTCCACACTCCTAACAATCTCCCACTTGGAGATAAACCAGCTGCACCAATACCTGTACAGCAAGATCTTCTAGCTCCTCCATCTTCAACTCAATTGTGAAGACCAACAGAAGTTGAATGAAGATTCAACTTCTCCTTAGTAACCGGCTTTGTTAGCATATCCGCAGGATTCATGTCTGTATGGATCTTCTCCAGCTTCAACTCACCATCTTCCAATACCTGCCGTATGAAGTGGTACCTTAGCTGTATGTGTTTGGTTCTAGAATGGAAAGCTGAGTTCTTAGCCAAATGGATTGCGCTTTGACTGTCACTATGCAATCTGCAACTCCCATGCTCCCTTCCAAGCTCTTCCATGAACCGTGTCTTCCATATCATTTCCTTGCTAGCTTCTGTAGCTGCAATGTATTCTGCTTCTGTAGTTGATAAGGCTACAACCTTCTGCAACTTGGAAATCCAACTAACTACCGTTCCACCTACAGTAAAAACATAACCTGTGGTGCTCCTCCTGCCATCCAAATCCCCTGCCATATCTGAATCTACATAGCCATGTAGAGATGTATCTGAACCTCCATAGCATAAGTGTCTGCTGCTGGTTCCTCTCAGATATCTAAGGATCCATTGTACTGCTTTCCAATGTTCCTTTCCTGGATTGGCCATATACCTGCTTACTACTCCCACTGCTTGGGCAATATCTGGTCTAGTACACACCATTGCATACATCAAACTTCCTACCGCGGAAGAATATGGAACTTTATTCATGTACTTTACCTCATCATGTGAATTGGGACATTGTTCTTTGCTTAACTTGAAATGTCCTGCCAAAGGTGTGCTTACCGGTTTCGCATCCTGCATGTTGAACCGTTTCAACACCCTGTCCACATAATCTTCTTGAGACAATATCAACCTGTGATTTTCTCTGTCTCTCTTAATGCTCATGCCAAGGATTTTCTTAGCTGCTCCCAAATCCTTCATGGCAAACGTTTGAGCTAACTTCTCCTTAAGCTCTGAGATGTCCTGCATGTGAGACCCTGCAACCAGCATGTCATCTACATACAACAATAGAATAATGTATCTACCGTTATCAAATCTCTTAAAATATACACAATGGTCTGATTGACACCTACTGAAACCATGCTCAGTCATAAACCTGTCAAATTTCAAGTACCATTGCCTTGGAGCTTGCTTGAGGCCATACAAGCTTTTCTTTAACCTGCACACTAGTTTCTCCTTACCCTTGACTTTGAAACCTTCTGGCTGTTCCATGTAAATTTCCTCATCTAAATCTCCATGAAGAAATGCTATTTTAACATCTAGCTGCTCGAGATGCAAATCCTCAAAAGCAACCAAAGATAGTACAACCCTTATAGAAGTCATCTTAACAACTGGAGAAAAAATTTCGCCAAAGTCAATACCTGGCTTTTGTGTAAAACCTTTTACAACCAATCTGGTCTTGTATCTCATCTGACCATCCTCACCTTCCTTCAACCTGTAAGTCCACCTGTTCTTCAGTGTTCTCTTACCAGCTGGCAATTCAACCAAATCCCATGTTTGGTTCTCTCTTAAGGACTCCATCTCCTCAATCATGCCATGCTCCCACTTACTCCTGGACTCCACCTGTAAAGCTTCTTCAAAACTTTCTGGTTCTCCACCATCGGTTAGCAGTAAATAATATAAAGAAGGAGAGTATCTAATTGGAGGCTTACTTACCCTTTTAGACCTCCTGATTGGTGTCTTGGACTCGTTTTCAACAATCTGTCCATCCAAATTTTCTGACAGTGACCGACCTTGGCCACCTGTAGACCTGTTACTGGCCGATGCCGGTTCTTCCTGGCTGACGCCGGTGCCTGGTCTGCCGACGTCGGTCTCTGTATGACTGACATCGGTTTCTATACTGCCGACGCCGGTTCCAAACCTGCCGACGTCGGTCTCTGTGTTTTCCTGTAAGTGATTATTTCTTTTTCCCACGAGCTCATTTTGGACCATAACTTCATCCAACTCATTATTGCTCTGCCCAACTTGATCTAGCTTCCTTGTCTGATCACTGTACATCACTCTTTCGTTGAAAACAACATCACGGCTCCTGATTACCTTGTTAGTTCCTAGATTCCAAAATCTGAAACCAAAATCATCTGAGCCATAGCCTATAAACGTGCACCTCATAGACTTAACATCTAGCTTCTTTCTATTTTCCTTATCTATGTGCACAAAGGCTTCACAACCAAAAACTTTGAGATATGAAAGATCAACCTTTTTACCTGTCCATGCCTCTTCTGGAATTCCACCATCCAGAGCTGTAGAGGGTCCTCTGTTGATCAGGTACACTGCGGTGTCAACTGCTTCTGCCCAAAACTCTAAGGGCAACCCTGCATGCAATCTCATACATCTTGCACGCTCCATAATAGTCCTGTTCATCCTTTCAGCAATACCATTCTGCTGAGGTGTCCTTGGAACCGTCCTTTGCCTACGGATCCCATTTATGTAACAATACAATTTGAACTTAAGACTGCAGAACTCACCACCATTATCGGATCTCAAGCACTTTAATCTTTTGCCTGTTTCATTCTCAACCATGGCTTTCCATATCTTAAAAGTCTCAAAAACATCAGATTTCTTTTTAATACAGTAGATCCATACCTTTCTTGTGGCGTCATCTATGAATGTAACATAGTACTGTGATCCGCCAATAGAGGCTACATGAGCCGGTCCCCACACGTCTGTGTGAACAAGCTGCAACTTCTGCCTTTTCTTAGTAGACCCAGTCTTTAGAAAACTAACCCTTTTCTATTTTCCAAACACACAATGCTCACAAAATTCTAGATCCATACTTTTCAAATCTGAAAGCATACCTTTAGACTTAAGGATAGACATCCCCTTCTCACTCATGTGGCCAAGCCTTGAGTGCCACAATTTAGCATCCACATCTGAAGTAGATAAAACTGAAGGAGATTTGTTAGTAATACAATTACACAAATAGAGAGTACCTTCTCTCTTACCTCTGGCCATAACAAGTGCACCCTTGGTCACTTTCCAAGAATCTGCTGTGAGAGTTACTGTACAACCCTCATCACCAAGCTTACCTGCAGAAATCAGATTTCTCTTCAAACTAGGAACATGCATCACATCCCTCAACACCCATGTGTTGCCATTCTGCATCTTTAGCTGCACTTTACCTTTGCCAATAATCTTGCAAGGCTCATCATCCCCCAAGTACACTATTCCAAAATCTCCATGGACATAGTCACTGAAATATTCTCTGTTAGGGGTAGCATGGAAAGACGCACCAGAATCTAATACCCAAGATTCTATGTTATTATGCAAAGAGAAAATAAGAGCATCCTGTGTAATACCTGCAACCTTTGTCTCTTCCTTTCCTTCGTGCTGATTGTCCTCCTTAGGCTTTGACCAGCAATCTCTGCTTATGTGCCCCAACTTTCCACAGTTCCAGCATTGTGGCCTTCTGCCATTCCTGGATTTGGATCTGCCTCTTCCCTTAGACTTAGATCTTGATCTCCTCTTGCTCCTTTCTTTTTGCCTTCCTCTGCTCTCAAAATTTAAAGCGTTCCCGGATGTCCCAGAAGTCTCTTCTGTGCTTTTCCTGCGTATTTCCTCATTCAAAATAACACTAACCACATCCTCTACTTTTAAAATATTCGAAGCAGAAGCAGTATTAGAAACTGCCATTACCAAGCCATGCCAGCTTTCAGGCAAAGAACATAAAATTAAAAGAGCCTTTATTTCATCTTCAAATGAAATATTAATAGAACTTAACTGATTAACAATACCATGGAAATCATTCAGGTGATTAGAAACAGATCCACCTTCTTGCATATGCAAATTAAATAACTGCTTCATCAAATATACCTTGTTTGAAGCGGAGGGTTTTTCATACAAATTAGCTAACGTGGTCATTAACTCTACCGTAGTTTTTGCCTGTGACAAATTAGATATCACAGTGGAGGCCAGACTCAATCTTATAGAACCAAGAGCCTTTCTGTCAAGAACTTCCCATTCTTCGTCCTCCATGTCCTTGGGCTTCTTTGCTATCCCACCTAACGGTAAGTAAAGATCCTTCTGATACAGATAGTCCTCTATCTGCATTCTCCAGTGCTGATAGTTCTTGCCATTAAACTTTTCCATTCTCAACTTACTTTCCTCTGCCATTGCTTCTCCCACTCAAACAGAAATCCCTGTGAGCAACCTGTAATCCGAACACACTACACAGATCTGAACCACCTGTTAGTGAACCTGAGCTCTGATACCACTTGTTGGGGATCAACCAACAATGGATTACACTTATGAAAGCAATCAATGCGGAAATAAATCAGATAGATAAGTAACTGAAATGATAAATAGCACAGAACAAGATATACAAGAAAACACCCTGAAAACTTGTATTAAAAACTCTTTACAATAGGAATACAAATGAAGAACTTTGTTCTTCCACACCTCTCTCAGATGCACACAAGATCTCTCACTATATCTCTATTCCTCAAGAGCTCTCACTAAAGTACAGTCCTTCAAACATTCACAATGTTCTACTTCGTACTCAATTACACTCTCATACACTTCATCATCATACAATAGCTTAGAAGATCTCTCCTACATATAGAAATAGGAAACTTAAGCATGCTCTTACAACAAACAGTTAAGCCTCTTCAACAAAGGCTCTAAAAATAACATTGCTAACAATAGAGATGCGAGCATGAGTCTACAACTCAAACTCATCATGAAAACACTCGCTTCTGTCCTCGGAAATAGCTTTCTGGACACACAGGTAACCGACGTCGGTTCCTGCCTGTTCGCCTGTGACCGTCGCCGGCCGACCATATTGCCGACGTCGGCGCCTCTGAACTGCAACTGACCGACGTCGGTCGCTCCTGACCGACGCCGGCGTCTGTGTAGACCCGAACCTGTTTGTCTATGCTCCATGGTGAAGCTTTTAGCTCCACACTCCTAACAAATTTGTCATGATCTTCAAGCTTGATTTTAGCTGTATGATAGATGTGGACTTGTGGATTCCTAGTCTTCCAATGAAGGAGAGAAAATTTACTCATCCAATGGCACCTAAAATAGGTTTTCACCAAAGGACATGTCTTTATCTTTACTTTTTCCCTAATCTATAAGCACATTAGAAAGGTTTTTACTTAAGGATCTCAATATTTCATTTTTATTTTGACTTAGGAAGTTCACTTGATCCTCAAATTAGGTTTCATGATCCAAAGTGAATATAAATCCCCACTTGTGGTCACCTATTGATAAACCATGTCTTAGGCCTAGGAAATCTAAAAGTGCCTCTTCATTAGAGAATTCATCGAGAGCGATATCATTTCCTTACTAGTCCTAATCAATAAGGTTAGGATATTGAACAGTAAGGGGAATAGTGTGAATCATGAAAATGGTGAGAATAGAGAAGGAATTGAATATTCAAGTGTTGTAAAACTCATCATATATAGTATAATAAGACTTTTTATCAATGTTAGGAACATCATCATTTAGAACACAACATAAACCACTTTTAGGATGTTTGGGGACTACCCTAGGCAATTTGTATCCTAAACCTTATTTCTTTGAATGTTTCATAAGAAGAATAAGATTTAGTTGAATTTTCTCTTTTCCCCCTAGTCCATTACCTTTATAATAATAATGTACCATTATTCTTTTAGGAATATTGTACTATTTATTCTTAAAATAAAGAACTAGATCCTCATTGTAAAACCATGACTCATATTCTTACTTCAAATATTCTTGACTAAAATCCTTTCTTAGAATGAATGAAAGAGGTTCCATCGGAGAAGATGTTATCCTCCTCTTGTACCACTCCATATTGGGTCGATAATAGGATTTATGTGATCTAGGCAATTTGTCAACATGAAAGGCATCTTCCATACTATACATGCCCAAACCTTTATCTTGAATGTTGACGTGGGAGAAATTCAATGAGGGGAAAGTTGTTTTGAAAGAAGAAGCAAGGGTGTTGAGGATATAGATAATTGGATTGAGGTGAATTAGAGATTACATGTTTGTCCTTTTTTAGAGTATTATTAGCACTAGGACAATAGGTATATTGACAACCTTCTACTTTTAAATGTTTGAAATATTGATATGGTTGTAAATCTCTAGGAATAGTAACCTCCATTCTAGAATGGGGAAACTTAATACATTGATGGAGTGTAGGAGGAATTACATGCATCTCATGAATATGTGGATAACTAAAAAGGAGATTATAAGGTAAGTATAGATCAATGACATGACACAAAGTACTATGGATGACCAATCTAACCTAGATCAACATGGAAATTATGCATGTTGATTGTAGCTCTATGTTATCATACCCATTGATAGTAATGGTATAATTATTGATATCTCTTGAAGTATATCCTAGATGTTAGATGAGATTAAATGGAAAAATGTTAATACCAAAACCATTTTTTATTAGTACCTACTTGATTTTTTGGTGATTAATTGTGACTTCAATATATAAGGAGTTGGTGTGCAAATCTCCAAGAGATGAGATATCACTTTGATCAAAGATCAACTATGGACCTAAAGACAAGTGTCTAACCATTTCCTAAAATTTATCTAATGGAATATTAATTGGTACATGGTATTAAATCAAAATATCATATAAGATGTCTTTGTGAAGATGATAAGTACATTGCATATCCAAAGTGGAAATCTATGTTGGCATTTTATTTAGCTGATCCACAAGATCATATGTATTTTTAATAGGTGAATATCTAGATTTGGATTGATTTAGAACATGATTTGAATGAGAAGGTGGATTAGAATCAACCAAATAATACACATGACTTTTAAGGCTGATTTTATCACATTGAGTTGTCACAATAAAATCTTGATTGGGAATAGAAATACTAGAATTGGATGAAGAATAAATAGGTCTTGGAATAGTAACTCAAGAACTAGAATCATGAGGCAAAACTCCAAAAATAGATGGACATGATCCTAGAATATAAGAATTTAATTTTTAGGATTTATGGGAATGGATATTGATCATAATTATGGCTATGTGATGTTCCAAGATACATCTCACTATGTTGTAATCATAGTGGGTAGCATGGTAATCAACATTATGAATCTAGGAATCTTGATTCTAATTTTGATTTTTGTTGGTTGATGTTGTTTCTACTTCTTACCAATTTTTATTATGCTAAGGGAAAGGGTTTTTGTAAATCTACATATTCTAGCTAGAACTATAAGATGAATCATTATTTTACTCAATTTATCCTCTTTTTAACATGTCCTAAATGAGATGCAAAATTTAAAACATCTATGAGTTACATGTCCTTTGATTTGATGATACTCATATTATACATTATCCCTATACTATTTTGGTTTAGGTTTAATCTCATAAAAAGGTTTTGAGTTTTGGTATCCAATCATATTCATAACAATTAGCTTGGAAAACACATTCTCAATAGGCTCTCCTAGATTATCAAATGCTCATCTAGTAAACTAATTTATTTGAAGAGGTTTCCTTAAAAAATAAAGAGGTTGGGGTTGAGGATCCTTTTTCATTGGTGGTAGATGTATGGTGTGAACATGTCCAACCTTTCTCACTCCATTTCCCACCATATTTTTGTTACAATTGAAATCCTTAGGTTTATCTACCACATTTCTTAGATTTAGAGTAACATGTTGGTTATGATTTTATTTTAGACTTGGAGACTAATTATGAGATTAATTTTGAATTTGTGAAAATATTTAAAACAATCCATTATCAATTAGAGCCTTATCTAGTTGAACACCTTTAGTAATAATGTCATCAAAATTTTCTAGACACTGTAATAAGAGACTAAGTGTAATTTATGAATTCAAATTTGTCATCAAAATGTTGGCCAACTCAATATCAAGAAGTGCATGGAGAAATCTACTAGCTAGTGATCAATATATTTGACTATATTCAACAAATATCTCACCTCATCTTTGTTTGATATCACATTATAGACACTCAAAAACCATGCACTACATTTATAGTTGTTGAAACACCCCATGACCCACTTTAGTTACCTCAGATCACTCCCTAACTTTTTCAACTACCAAACATAAGGGTAAAAGGCTAATTTTATTCATTTTGATCATTTATCCCTAACTATTGATGGCTTACCCTAACCATAAATAGTTACCTTATCTCTTTCATGATCAAATAATTCAATTATAGTTTGACTGTAGTTTACTCATTGATTACTAGCTATTTAAATTTAGCTAGTTGTTTGCATGATCAATGCGTAATTAGACTATGTGATCAACCATTTATTAAACACTTTGATTATAACCTCTCCTTACTCTATATTAAGAGAGGTAGACAAGTCTAAATCAATCATCATTAATATCAATAAGATAGGCTGCAAGAGAGATTCTAACTCCCAGCCAAAATTAGAAGAGCTTCCAAACAAACTAGGATACCATTACTCTACCAACATCACTCTATAATATACAATAAATTTTAGCCAACTTTTGTATTTATCAAAAAAATAATATCTAAAATCTAAGTATCTATATTATTTTATCAAAAGTTCAATAATTAGTCTATTTGTTCATTTCTCCTTATCTCCCTTCCATCTCACTTTTCTATTGGAGTTTTCCTTGTAACTCCAAACACTTCCTCACCATACCCTTTTTCCACCCATATCCCATTCCAATTACCCAAAAACATAATACTTAAACTAAATACATTTGAGTATTGCCCTCTATCTCACCACCAACTTGTAACCCACAACTTACCCTTATATAACCTCTCAACAATCTCTTTCAATAGATTTCTTTCCCCAAGATAAATCTAATAGTAACCATTGATGGTCACCTAACCATCAATGGTTGACCCCCAACCACTGATAATCACCTAATCATTAATGGTCTTACCCTAACCACTGATGGTCACTATGTGTCACCAAAAACAACAAGTTGATTTGACCCATTTTATTATACCTAAATCCTATTTTCTAAGGCTCTATCTCACCACAAAACTTTAACGTATTTTCTGAGTCAGGTTTGATTTATTTGTCATGAATATTTGATCATTTATTTCTATTATTAATAAAAATAAATTATATCTTTTCCAATATTTATTGCATTTAGTTTTAGTAACTTATGTTATTTCATGAAATCATATACTTTCATCATATTAGAACTTAATTATTTAAAAGTGTGGATTGACAACCTTCAAGGAAGTTTGTGCTTCTTAAATCTAGTTCATGTTAGGCAGTCCACCCTACTATCTCACTAATCAACCATTTTCTTAGTGCTTTATTATCTATAGGTCATCCTCCCCATAAAAATAGGAGTATCAACAATCATTTGGATTCATGTGCACAAACCAAATTTAGGTTCTACTAACCCCATCCTTCTTTCAAGTTTTACTCTCTTCTATAATAGAAAATAAAGTAAAATTTTAATGAAACATTATGGCACACTCAGTGGGACCCTTGATATTTTTCTTGGGTTCATAGCTATAGGACATTTAGTTGTATTATAGAAGAATCATCCATTTCATTCTTTTTTAAAAATTAAAATGTTCCTTAAACACAATTTCTAGTTTCTTTTATTTTCTTAGAAAAAAGTAAACATTTTCTTGTTTTGCTTTCACTTCTGAAAATAAAAGTATTCATCCTAGGCTTAGAATTTTCATTATCATCATCATATCTAGGTGCATCTCATTTGAAAAGACATCAAAATTTTCTTTTGGATTAAAATTAACTTTGTATCCATTGTCTACTTGTATTGATTAGCTCACATAGCTTAATTTGGTCAAGTAAATCAATTTTAGTCTCACTTCTCCCCACACATAAAAGATAAAACCACACAGTAAATTAAACATCAAAACATTGACATAAGGCCCAAATGATATTTCATCACCTAGTAGTCACCTTTCCTTGGATATCCCACTTGAATTTCACCACCAAGGGGAGAACCAACTCAGTACATTGGTTGAGTATAATCTCTAGCAACTCTTTATATTATGGATAAGCACCTAACACCCTTTTCACTAAGGTGTGTGAAGTGAGGGGGTAGGCCCCAATAATAATCCATGTACCAAGTTATAGTACAAATCTTGAGATATCTTTATCTACGTAAAACCATCCTTAGATATCTTCTTTTAGTACTCACTCTACAATCCCAAAATTGATCTTCATAACTTCTTTAAAATTGAGGCATAAGCCAAAAGAGAGATAATAAAATATCCTAGGATCTTAACACACTTTAGTGTATGCATTTTTTTCCTTGAGATATTTTCTATTTTATTCTCATTTGAGTTGTGATATTTCTTGTATCTTTTATTTCCCCTCCTTACATGGTTCTCACTAGACAACAACTAAGAAACCAAGAAAACCAATATTTACCTCCCAACCACTTATCTTCCTCTTCAGCCTCATCTATGAAGTACATCTCAAAAATAGAGAGCTCTCCCCATCCTTCTGAAAGTCTGAGTATCCCTCAAATGGTTACCCAAGGTGATATATATTTCACCACCTTTCTAGTTAACAACCCCATATCCCTCCAACATTATGTTAACACCATATCCCACTATATCCATGCTTTAGTTCCACCTATTAACCCACCCTATGGTATGCCATCCCACCTTATAGGAATTACCTCTATTACCACCATTTTCAACCAACCCTTAGTCACCAAAGCATTTTCTTCTACCAATAATCCCACCAATACAACCATCCAAAACCAACCCATCTAACCAACCAACCAATACCCAAATGACTTTTACCCTAACCAATAAATCTTCTTGTATAGGAATGACCCAAACTTTGGACACTTGCACTCCACTTAGCATTGGAGTACCCTATGCTAGAGTTGCCACCCTTCCCTTTATTTCCAATCCACTTTACTCACCTCTATTCCAAATCTTGGTGGTTCCCATACCTTTTACCCTTCCACCCATTAGTACCAAGGTTACCACCCATCCTCAACCTATCAACCCAACCATACCTCTAACCAAACCAATGTCAATTTTTAACAAGTTCTTATTGTACCCATGCCAAGCTATATTCCAAACCCATAGGGATATATGGATCCGTCCTCTACCTAACCTATTATGTCAACTTAAACATACATGATGTCTTCCCAACCATCCATGTACACATATTAATATGTGGCAACTTCTCAACCTTCCACTAGCTATCCTTATGTTACACCTACCCAAACCCAACAAAATATGCCCTACAACTATGGGGGTACACAATCACAAATGAATTTCATTAATATGTTAATGAATAAGATGACCACTTTGGAGTCATCTTTCTCTACTACCCATAACTTCTTATTATATGATCAAATATAAAATGAACCAATTCATCCATATATCCCAATCTAACCTTATCCTCCTCGATGAGATCTTCCAAAATTTTCAAAATTTTAGATCAAGGAAGATCCTTAGCAACATCTTATAGATTTTAGACACTCTTTCTATTTAATTGCTTATGATGATTCTCTCCTTCACACATTTCCCATGTCCCTATCTAGTCCAACAATAGATTGGTACAATGTTATTACTAGGAGCTCCCTCTTTTATTTTGTGTTATTAGCTCAAACCTTCTTAGATCATTTTTCCATAAATATATCTAAGAAAGTTTCAATTACCAACATCTACTCCATTTGGTAATCTAAGGATGAGTCGATTACCAATTTTGTGGCACGTTGGAGAGGTTTGATAAACCAACTCTCTTTTTCCTTATCCCAAATTGAGTTGATTGAGATTTTCTCTTGGGCTCGTGCCAAATATATTTCCTCCACTCTGTAGGTTTAGAATTTCAAGACCTTTGATGAAGCTTTCGCCATGGCATAGAAATTGGAGATTAGATCCATTGATGAGGGGAAGCTAAAATTGAGAAACAAGAACTCTAGTTTCAAATAAAATGAAACTTCCTCCTCCAAAACTATCAACCATTCCAATACTAACACCAAAACTAGGGGAACCATGAATGCAATTATCCTTAAAACTACCCCTCCTCTGGTTGTTACTCAACCCAGCTCTTTTAATTCTTCGAATTAGAATACCCAAAATCAAACCCGTAATATTAAAAATAAATACACTCCATTAGGGGAGTCATATGCTTTAGTATTGGAAAACTTTTTTAAATGAAACATTATACAACTTCCTCTAATTAAACCCACACAATAATTTAATTCCTCTCATCTCACCCCTAGTTGGTATAAGGAGAATGAATTGTGTGCCTTTTATCATGTCATTAGACATGATGTTAGTAGATGCAATTATTTCAAAAGCATTGTCCAAGGGTTGATTGATAAGGGGGAACTTGTGTTAGATAACCCTAATGCACCCCTAAATTAGTCACTTGACATATTTAGACAACCTTTTCCCAACCATGCCCCTTCCATGAATAATGGAAATAATAGAGTGGAATCCTCTAACAACCATAAGGTCCATACCATTAATATGGTTCTTAGTGAACTCATTATGGAGGAAACCATTACCCAAACCACCTTTAATTCCCTTCCACTTATTTAGGTAGTGAAGTCACCTTCTATTCCTTTGCAGATAGAAATAAAGGAACACCTATTCCCCTTTCTCCACTTGTTGAGGTAGTGGAGCTACTAGCCTCTCCTTTAGAAGACATACCAAAAGAGGTAGCCATTACCACCATATCCTTCTCTTCCATCATACAAAAATCCACTCTTCTTTTGGAAAGCATTCCTAAGGAAAAAATCACTTTATCTACCTCTCTCATGGAAGACTCACCTTCAAAAGCATTAGAGCCTTTGATTGAGAAAAAGGACAAGGTGACCACTCCCCTCTCTCAACCCATGGGTTTGTCTTTTGAGACCAATATCGAATGGATAAAACCCATATATAAACCTTTCTCTAGACTCGTTCAAAACTTGGAATTCCTATCCCAACTTAACATAAATTGTGCCACATTTTGGAATCATCTCAAGCTTCCTTACCTAACCAAGAAAGATACCTCAACCATGCCATTATCAACCCAACCTTCCACTCCCACTATTAAACCCACCATCATCCTAACCAAATTTTTAGAAACCTCTACCCCTCAAACCATAGTTAAACCAACCAAACTGACTCCACCTAAAGTATCCCAAGCACCTTTTACCATCCTATCTAAGTCTATCAAAAACCTATGCATGCTCTCTAATTAGAGCCTTATGCACCATATATTAAAGTTGGATTTATCACTACCTATCCCACCAAAGAAACCCTCAAATCAAGCTAACTAAGAAAGAGGAGCCACATAGGATCCCAAAATATAGAACCTCTCTACTTATTTATACCTTGCCTTCCATTTTGGGACTACATCCTTCTTCCATCCTAGTACCTCATCCTTCCATTAAGAAGACACATCTCCTAAAGACAACCCAAACCCAACCTCCTCTTTTAGATAAACCCATACCTATTATTTTTGTGCCCCCTCCACTACTAAACATTATACTTCTAACCCTTTTATTTCCAAACCACCCACTACCCAACCTACTATTTCTAAAACTTCTTCCTCAAAACCACCAACCACCAAGAATAATACACCACCCAAAATCTCATTACTAAGCCTACCCTAAGAAGGATTCTACCCCAAAAGTCAAAACCAAAACTCCAACATCTTTACCACCTTTTCCCAAGTCTTACTCAACCATCTTTCAAATATTATTACAATCTTCTTACTTGATTTTACCTCCCATCAAACCATTTAACCCCTATAGTCTTAATCTATCTTGGTTTGATGATAATCTAATTTGTTCATACCATATAATGTTGGGACATGATATGGATAACTACAAATCTCTCTAAATCCTAATCCATTAGCTATGTGTTGATGATGACCTATTATCAAAAGAGCCACCCATAACCCCATAGCCACTCTAAGAACCATAAGCCACCACCCCAAACCCACCTACTCTTGCACTCAAATCTAAGAGTGAAGAGGAACTGAAGTATTCCTCTAGCTTAACTCTTCCCCAAATCCATACCATCCATGTGGTAACACTATCATAAGCCCAACAAAAGGATAAGGCTAAAGAAAATGTGTCTATTATATGTGTATACCCTTCCTCTAAAACCCAATCACTCAACTAAACCCAAGCACCCACACCTTCTCCCAAACCTAAGATATCCATATTAGGTAACTCTCAATCCAACCCTTCTAATTCAATCGAAAGAGTAGTTCTAAAGCAACTTTCACCAAACACTATAGAAGATGAATTTATATGAACTAATCAATACCTTACATCCTCACCACTAGGAAATTATAGAAGCTTTGCAGTCCATAAAGGTCTAACTAGAATATCCATATCCTCTAGTAGCCTTTATTAGAGCCCTCCAACTTTCCACCCTTATTACCTTTAAATATTCAAAAATACCCTTTATTCATCCTTAGGATCTGGATCCTCCTCTCTTCATTACCACATACATAAACCATACCTACATCAAGAGGGTTATGATTGATGGATGAGCTAGCATAAAAATTATCTCCTCCTATGCATATGACTAACTAAAATTTCCAGAGAACATCATGTTAAAAACCAAAATAGTTTTCTATTCCTTCAATGATACTATGGCAACAAATCTAAGAACTATCATTCTATAATTTTTTTAGGACCTTGCATGCTTATTGAGCTCTTCTACATAGTAGAAAGTGAGTTCTAGTATAATATTCTACTTGGATGCCCTTAGATCTATTCCATGAATTGTGTACCATCTACCCTACATCGATGCATCAAATTTGAACACCAGGGTCAAGTAGTTAACATACAATATGACCTAATCCATTTCACATCATGCAACATGACATACTAGCCAAATGATGTTCTTCTCCTTCCTTCCACCAAATCTTCACCAACTAATGATGACCCCGCATATTTTACCAACCAAGCCTCAACTATATAATCCATTCCTTCTGCCAAAATCCTCATAAAGCACCCCTTGGAATCAATATTCCAACATCTCTTACTTAGGGAGTATCACCTCTTAGGCTTGGATGCTTTCCCTACTCCCCAGAAGTATGGGAACCTTGATTAGACCCTGATTACAACCCCAATAGCAGAACCATTATTCCTTTTATACCTCCCCATATCGAAAAAAATCTTATCTATGGGGGATTTGATCAACCACTTACCACCTCCTTGACCTCCTCTTCTCCTCAACCATTCACCTTTGATTTTTCCTATCTAGATAAATTGGAGTTCACCAAGACATACCTCCATAGGTGTGCTTAGAAGGGATTCAGTCTAAGACGTTACAAGCATGAACCACATGAGTTTCCTCCATGTAATACTCAAAATACTTATGAGAGATTTGGTCTCAATTGCACTCCACCTGAAGAGCTAATAGACTCACCTCCCTTTACTATCATTAACAAGGAATTCCCATCTTCACCATCCACTCCACCATTAACATCTGAGGATTTCAACATCATTCCCCCTAATGTTTTTTTCATCAACCTAATCAACCTTGGACCCCTGAATTATCAAAAGGAAGGGGAGACTATAACCATTCCTTTGATTCATCCTGAGATGGTAAGAGATGACTCTCCTACCATTAATACCATTTAGTGTTAGGATGATGATTCCATTCTTGCCTATTATGGTGCATAAGATTATTCTATCCATAAATCCCTTCCTCTCTAGATTTGAACCATGTTAAATGAATCCACCATGGATATCAACTTGGGTACTCAGGATAACCTATGCATTATCAAAATCAACCAATCACTAAATTCCTTAGATCTTCAGGATTTTCACTTCTTCGTACAAGACCATACCATACCATTTGCTTGGTCTTATAGTGACATACTAAGGATTGACCCTTCCATCACCACCCATAATATAGTCACCAACCATGATGTTAAGCTAGTTAGGTAAAAACTTCATTAGATGCACCCTTGCATATCCCTTCTTGTCAAAGAATTTTAATGCCTCCTATCCATAAATTTAATTAAACCCATTGATTATCCCCAATGGGTCTCAAACATCATCCCTATCACCAAAGCAATAGGGGGACTTCAAATTTGTGTATATTTTCATGACCTTAACCTTGCTTACCAAAAGGATGACTTTCTTTTGCCAAGCATTGACCATCTTATTGATCTTATAGCTAGCCATGAGATGATATATTTTATGGATAGATTCTCAGGGTATAATTAGATCTTGATTACCCCTGAAGATCAACACAAAACCACTTTTACCACCCCCTAGGTAACTTTATTCTATAGGGTCATGCCTTTTGGTCTAAAGAACACTGGTGTAACCTACTAGTGTGCTCTAACCTACATCTTCCATAAACTTATTCAAAAAATCATAGAATACTATGTCGATGAGCTTCTTGGGAAATCTAAATGTCATAAAAATAATTTGGTCATTCTTAATATTATCTTTGAATGCCTCATCCATTACCATGTTTACCTTAACCCCAAGAAGTGTATTTTTGGGGTCTTGTCAAGAAATATCCTTGCATTAATCATCTACCTTCAAGGAATTTAAGTTTATCTCTCCAAAATTAAAGTAATCCTCAACATACCTCCTCCCCCGCACCTCATGAATCTTCACAGTTAATAGGGGAAGCCCAATCCATTCATCTCTTTATCTATCAGCTCTTGATTGATGCCAACCTTTCCACCACCTCTAAAAAAAGATGTATCTTTTAGGTGGAACAAATAATATCAAAAGGCCTTTAATTAACTTAAAGAGTAGCTTCTATCTCCACCTATCCGCATTCTTCCTAAAGAGGATAAACCTTTTTACCTTTATATTTCCACCACCAACCACTCCTTAGGGTAAATACTGGCACATCAAGATGAGAAACATAAAGAGAAATCCATATACTATATAAGTCATGTGCTTATATAATATGAGACTCGTTATGCCCATAAAAAAACTTTACCTCACCTTGGTCTTCATAACCTCCAAACTCTGCCACTACCTTCTCAACCACAAGACCTATACCATAACCAATACTAACCTGCTCAAGTATATGCACTCCAACCATACCAAAACTAGCATATGGATAAGTGGCTCATACTCTTAGTTGAGTTTAACCTTGAGTTTACATAATAGAAGTTAATAAAATGGAAATTTATCATCGACCAATTGGCTAAAGCACCCTTAATAGATAACCATCCATCTCCCCTTGAGTTTATTCATGAGTCCATCACCACCCTTTCTTAAGAGGACATCACCTATCAAATGACCATGTTCTTAAATGATTTAAAATGTCAATGTGGTGGGGGAGATGGTTTCATCCTTATTCCCCTTGATGTTGAACATCTTCCTTTATCTTTAAAACTCGACTTCAATTGTACCAATAACATGGATGAGTACAAAGCCCTAGTGATAGGTCTCCAAAATGCTTTAGCCTTGGGAGTCAAGATGATCAGTGTTTTTGGTGACTCCCAACTTGTGGTCAACCAAAAAATGGATCTTAACAATGTAAGAATGCTATTTTACAAGAGTGAAAACAATTGGTTGATATACTCTTAGCATCATTTAAACACAACCATATCCAAACCATTTCATGATCTATGAATAAATTTGCCAACATAATGGCTTCTCTTAATTCTCAAATCCCATATATACCTTCTAACTTTAAGATATTTATCTCTATCCTTCATCTTACCAAACCATCCTATACCAAATCAAACCTTCCTTCCATCTTTAGTGTGGAAAAAGCCCCATCTGATATTTGGTATAAACAAATCTTTAACTATCTCAACCTTACCATCATCCCTTTTGTTATTTCTAGGAATGGCCAAAGAGCATTCATTTAGAGTACCTCTAATTACACCATATTAGGGGGAATCCTTTACATGTGTGATTTTTATGGCCTTCTTTTTCACTACCTACATAGCCATGAGGGCTCTCATGCTATCAAGGAAATACATGATGGGATATATGGGGGACATTTTAGTGGCCTATCTATTATTAAATGTATCCTTCACCATGGCTAATATTGGCCCACACTTAACCAAGACTATTGTGATTACATGAAAAAATGTGTTAAATGTCAACATCATGCCAATTTACATCATGCACCTAACTATAACCTAAAATTATCTAAGGATTGTTGGCCCTTCTCGTAATGAGGATTGGATCTTATTGGTGAAATTAATCCCCATTATTTATAGTGACATCATTATATCATCATAGTGACCAAATATTTCACCAAATGGGTAGAGGCTATTCCTCTCATCTCAACCAAAGCTGAAAAGATGATCTATTTTGTCAACCATCACATCATCTATCATTTTAGTGTTCCTCATAAGATAATCATCGATAATGGTAAATATTTTAAGAATAAAAAAATCTAAGGTATTTGTGACACATTTGGCATTAAGTTAAGTTTCTCATCACCCTATCATCCACAAAATAATGGATAGGTGGAAGTCTCTAACAAAACCCTAAACAATATGCTAACTAAAATGGTTAATGCATTAGGTCAAGATTAACATTTACATATCCTATTCAATCTATGGTCATATTACACTAGCATCTAAATCCCTACAAGTGTTACCCCATTCTCTCTCATATTTGGAATAGAGGTTGTCTTGCCTCTCAAAGTCCAAATTACATCTCTTTTCATATCCCTACAAGATATCATTTTGGAGGGAAATTATCATCAAGAATGTTTAACCTAACTTGAACTACTTGATGAGTATTTTTTTGGCCGTACTTACCCATCTTTGTATTTCCCAAGAACAAATCAAGTATGCTTATAAAAATCACCTTAGAGTAAAATAATTCAACATTGGAGAGCTTATCTTAAAGGAAAATCAACATCTCACCAATATGGAGGAAAGCAAGTGGGGAGAATTTGATTTCAACTAGTTCAGACCTTATATCATAACATACAAGTATGGATTAGGAGCTTACCAGTTATCTTATCTTGATGAGAAAATAGAACCTGAGCCCCTTAATGCTTTGCATCTATGTCCTTTCTTTTTTTAAATAAGATCAAACTCACATTTTATCCAGCTCAAGCTCATCCCTTATTTTTAACCACCTTCATCTCCTTATTTTATGGACAACTGATTAAAGATGGATCATGTGATTATCCATCACAACCTTAGCCTAATCTTGAACATGGGTACCATGGCTCTACCCATGGTATGATTCTCATGGTACTCTCCACCCCTTTATAGGATGGGTTCTCGTGGTCTTTATCACTTAAACCCCTTTTACCCATTATTAACCTTTATAAACTTTAGTCTTGCCTTCATGAATAATAACCTTTTAAGCCTATATAAGCAAATCCATGTCAATAGGAAAAATATATTCTGTGGGTCATTCCAAGCATTCATAAATTGCTCCCTTGAAGTACAACTACCAAAACCAATCAAAGTTACTCAATGTGAGGTAGACTTCTCCCTTGAAGGATAGCTATCAAAATCCTTAAACAAATCTCAAAAACTTAGACCACTCCCTTGAAGGATGGTTGAATAAAGAATTTATCAAAGCATAGTAATTTCTTGGAAGCTTCTCGCATCGATCATCTTCCCTAACCTCCCAATCAATACAAAAATATAAAAAGACCCATTATCAAAATTAGAAAAAGTAAATATAATTTTGGAAGCTATAATTGTCTTTCATAAGTAGACTTGCCACATCGATCAGTCTACACCTTATGTGATATGGATTTGTTTATACTGGCTCTTTGGTAACCTACATAAGAGGCATGTTAGTCTCACAATAATATTCCATTATCATCTATATTCACTTTATACTCTCTATAAACAAGGGATCTTTCAGCTTACTTGACATTATGTGATCAAGAAAAATTTTAACCACCTAAAAAATGTTAATATGAAGCATTTGAAGGGCTTATGTTCATAAGTTGATCTAACTTCTATTTATTTTAGTCCTTTCCAAAGAAGAAACATCATGTCTTCTTCTTATTCTCTCATACCTATTTTTTAATGCATTCATTAAAGATGCTTGTATTTTTTATTGTCTCATCTTTCTTATCTTTACTCACATTTCATTTTTTTATCCAACTTAGTCTATGTGTTTTAAGATTCATTCACCTTCATCTAATTAACTGTAATTCATTAAAAATATTTAAATATAAATTATGTGTTTTGTTATGTCTTTGCCATATTATTTTCTTTGTTTAAGTGTTTTCAATCAAAAGAACATCTTAATGAATTAACCATCTGAAAAAACATCATATCATACCATCATTAACATAATCATCAATCATCATAACCAATCACAATAATATCACATCATTAACAACATCATATCCAATTCCATCTATCACATCATCACCATTTATCACATCATAATTCAATAAGTCATCACATATGTTTTCCATCATATCTATTTTGACAATCTACCTAAACAAGTATCTACTCAAAATAACATCTTTGCATCATGATCATATCACTAATACAATTTACATAACCAATCACATCACCTAATAAAAAACTATCTCTCATGTCATCACCATCTATCAAATCATAAAATAATGAGTCATCAAATATGTTGATCCATCACATGCCTGGTTAGGTATGGAAATATAAATTCATTAAATTAAAATATCCACATTTCTAACCAAAAATACATTTACTCGAATAGAGATGTTAATTTATAATCAAACATTACAACTTCATAATAATAACAACACATCTATCAACATGAGAAATAAACCGTAAGCCATATCCAAAACCATAACCACATCATGAGCTTATAATCACAATAATCATCATATATAACAATAATGCCTATATCTCTCAAAATCATATACATCTCACTACATCAGCTCATAATCTAGTATCAAAATCATATAATACATCAAAATATAGAATCTCATGATAATATAAGGTGTTGGAGCACTACTACTCCCTAGATCTTCTCCACCTATAAGACCTCTCTACACACTTATGGATGCTACCCATTGACCTAGTGTAGTAATTTTAGATCCCCCACACACTCATTATGTCACATACTCATAAAAGTGTGGATCATCTAAAAGGTAGTTAAATTTTAGTGGCTCATAATATTGGAGATCCTCTACTGTATAAATGTATCTAGACATCACAATCATCCTTGATGGTCTTACAAGTGTAACTAGCTATGCTACTCCCGATATCAAGGTGTCCCTCTCTTATGTGACCAAGGCTAGATGCACTTGTGCCTAGTCTCTCTATCATGTGAGGGTACCCTTCTATCCCTATGCTATGTCTCTCTCTAATATAACTACTACTAATGATACCTATGTTATCATTAATGCTACCCTAGCCTAATCCCTCTCTGATGAGTTCTTACCTATCAGGGGCATCTGCATCCATCTAGTCCCCACCTTTCCTCTATATCAACATCTATAGCATGCTACCCAACTTGTCCACCATCTATGTCAAACATTGTTGTATCATAGTATGCCTAGAACCAAACAAGGTACTCCTATATGACCCCTACATCATCAATCTCAAGGCTCACTAGCATCTCCTCCTAGTCAAACTCTATATCCTCTACCATTATAGATGATAGTGGAAACTTTGTATCCTCCTTCTTATACCTTGAGAAATTACTTGGGATACCCTGCACTAACCCAAACTACCTCCTCACCCTGTCAAAAGGAATCAACTCTACTTCAGGATACCATCTGCCCTTAATCCACCTATAACTTTGAAATGACAAGATCTATCTTGTAAGACATGTCCATGTAGTAAATTAAGTATATGGCCTCCAAATAACCTCCCCCTCAACCAATGCCTCTAGCCTATCCATGTATTAATCTAGGTCATGTGCTCATCCCCCTAGTGGTGTGAGAGCATAATCATACCTCTAATGAATGAAGCTAACTATGTAGTCCATCTATACCCATCAATGCCATGAAAATCCACCTGGTCAAAGTACCTTGATGTGCTCATATGCCTAGTAATGCAACACAAACCTGACATTGATGCTTACCTCTTGTGTGACCTATAGCCCCAGAGCTCTTGATATATCTAAACTAGTAAGATAAGTACCCCAAGCATACATTATTCAATCCATCATCATGAGTATGAAAACACCTAACAATATAAATAAAATCTACCACTACTCAAATTTGGTAGTGAATAAAATTTCATAACCATCATCATCATCATGATGACCCATCTCACTCTCCTATCCATATGATATAAGGGTGCATAGTAGAGGTTTTTAGTGTGCCATCTTAGACGCACCAATTCTTCCTTGTACAACACATCCATGAGTTGATCTCACACTTGACTATTGATATGCTCTATCAACTCACCTCATATTAGTAGCCTCATAATTTGATGGATGTCCTCCGATAGGATCATTATCTCTCTAGTTGGTAGTAAGAATGTGATGGTGGTTGGTTCCCATATCTCACTAAGGGCCACTAACATAGTTATATCTCTAAGAATGCACTGATAATATTTGATGCCTTTTAGACCTATTGTAATCATGTGCTCCCACTCCTGATCTATCATCAATTCATGAATGTCATCCAAGAGTTGAGGCACTCAGTCCCATACCTATAAATTCTACTTCACTCGTATGGTTAGATGTATGCCTTAGTTTACTTTACCCTTCCAAGTGTTGCCTATGACTAATACCTATTAACACCCTCCTACCTTAACCTATTCCACCTCATCTACACAACACTCACCTAATCTAACCTAAACCCAACATCTTTTCTTATACCTATCCTCCCTAACCAACCTATACCCATTCCAAACCTATCCTTTAAATAATTTTTCAATATATCCTACCCTTATACTAACCACTAACATTCAAGTATCAATCGGTGATAATTTCTTGTGCAACTATCACCAATCACCCTTAATCACCAATGGTTCAATGATGAACTATCGATGATCTACACACTAATCATTTGACGATCTATTATTAACTGATGACAATTTATTATTGACTAGTGACAGTTGATAGTGACCATTGATAGTCATTATGTGGTGATCATTGGTGAGCCTCAAAGCCCTAGGGCTTACCTCAACCTATTCAAACATCAACCATACCTAAATCATTCCAAGGACATCTAACCTTCCCTATCATGCCCTATTTCCCACCCCTCTACCAATGTAAAATAACACATGCAACCCCATTTTTCATAAAATCCCTACCCTACACAACTACCAATTTATGCAAAAGCAAACATATTCAAACCTCATTCTGTGACCTCCATCATGGTGGCACCCTCAACACTACCACTATCACTCATCCCCACACTTTATGTCTACCTTGCTATATCCTCATTGGATCTCTTCCACTCTAGCCCACCTTGGTCAAACCTCCACCACATTTATTCAACCCTTACTCACTCAGTCACACTCACCTATACACTCAGAAAACACAAATGTCAACACAAAGGGAAACCAACTTACCTTATGTTTTTCACACAAAAGACAAAAAAATGTCATGGGTCACTTTTATCTTTGTAAAATTAGAAAATAAAACCTCATTTAAACTTTAACAGTCTCACTTTTAGGGCTGACATCTAACCACTGATGATCACTAGGTGACCATTTATAGTTGACCCTAATCTTTGATGGTCAACCCCTATAGGATTTTCCCATCTTACCACACTTGTTTTAACAACCACCTTACAACAAACATGTAACTATTAGAATATAAATCATTTTCCACCAACCACCCAACCACACAACCTCACCTTGGTCATTTTGGCCCATCTTTTGCATGTTTTATGACACCCTTGCCTTGTCATTTTGACCACATCAATTACCTTTCCATTTTTGATAAACTTGTGCCACTTTTGAGCACCAACCATTTAGGTATCTTAGAATATGACCCCTTGTGGTCCCAACACCTACAACCATTTTGTTTTATTAGGATCACATCTTACCTCAAATACCTATAATTACATCAACTTTAACTAGGAAACTTGATTTTATAGGTGCTAACCCAACATGCACACACTATTGCTACAACTAGTTACCCTATCACTTGTCCTTCTAGATCAACCTATTTTACAACCTACCTCAACTATGCTAACTTAGTTTATGCATAATCTATGATTTCACACTTAGTCATATTCTTTATGTTTGTTCATACTTCAAATTCCCAATCAACCAACCTTGTCACCTTTACCCATTTTTTTCATCCACTTAACCACTTATCAAACCTATACTTGACTCTACTTAACTTCAGTGATTCTAGATTTAAAGGGGAACACCTCCTCCCATAATTAGGGCATATAACCTTCTACCAAACTCTCTATTTTTTATTTTGTAGCTTACTAACATAAATTACACAATAAAAAGGGGCAAAATGTAGACACTCAAAAACCAAGCACTACATTTCTAGTCATTGAAACACCCCATGAACCTTTTTAGTTACATCAGATCACTCCCTAACTTTCTCAACTACCAAACATAAGGGCAAAAATCTAATTTCAATAATTCTGATCCTTTATCCCTAATCATCAATGGTTGACCATGGACTACAAATGGTTTACTCTAAATATCAATAGTTACCTTAGCTATTGCATGATTAAAGGAGTCAACTCCAGTTTGACTATAATTCACTCATTGATTACTAGTTGTCTAAATTTAGCTATTTTTTCACATAATCAACCATTTGTTAAAGCCTTTGATTATAACCTCCCCTTAATCTATATTAAGAGATGTAGATAAAGTTTAATCAATCATCATTAGGATCAATTAGATAGGCTATAAGAGAGATTCTGACTCCTAGGCAATAGTAGAAGAGCTTCCCAACAAACTAGGATACCATTACTATACTAACATCACTCCATAATCTATAAAAACTTTCAACCAACTTCTACATTTCTCAAAATAACAATATCTAAAAGCTAAGTATCTATATTTTTTAATTAAAAGTTCATTAATTATCTCTATTTGATCATTTCTCCTTATCTCCCTTCCATCTCACTTTTCTATTGGAATTTTCCCTATAACTCTAGACACTTCCTTTCCATACCCTTTATCCACCCATAGCCTATTCCAATCACCTAAAAACCCAATCCCTAAACCAAATACCTCTGATTATTACCCTCTTTCTCACAACCAACCTCCAAACCACAACTTACCCTTCTAGAATTTCTCGACAATTTGCTTCAATGGACTTCTTTCCCTAAGTCAAATATAATAGTAACCACTAATGGTCACCTAACTATTGATGGCTAACCCCTAACTATAAATGGTCACCTAACCACCATTGGTCTTACCCTAAATTTCAATGATAAATGTGTGTTACCCATAATATCAAGCTAATTTCATTGATCTGCTTGTACCCAATTCCTATTTTCTAAGGCTCTATCTCACCACATAACTTTAACCTATTTTTTGAGTTAGGTTTGATTTATTTGGCATGAATATTTTATCATTTATTGTTATTTTTAGTCAAAATTAATTATGTATTTTCCAAATTTTTTTGTATTTGATTTTAGTACTTTCTATTGTTTCATACAAGCATCTACTTTCAACATATCAAAACTTAATTATTTAAAAGTGTGGATTGATAGCCTCCAAAGAAGCTTGTGATTCTATAATCTAGCTCATGCTATGCAATCCACAATACTATCTCACTAATAAACCAATTTTTAGTTCTTTCTTATCAAAAAGTCATCCTCCCTAGACAAAGAGGAGTATCAACAATCATTTGGATTCATGTGTGTAAACCAAATCTAGGTTCTACTACCCCCACCCTTATTTTAAGTTTTACTCTCTTCTATAATATAAAATAAAGAAATTTTTTAGTGAAAAACACATATTTCAATCTTGGTTAACTCATGCTCAATGTTATAAGAAAATTATTTAATGAACTTCTCTAACAATTCATCAAAATTTGTAATATAACCTTTTGGAAGATGTGTAAACCACTCTAAGGCAATACTAGACAAACTTCATGAGAATAATTGAAGTAGGAAATTAGATTTATATTTAACCTCTTGATAGGAAACAAATAATAGGCTTAAGTGTTCTCTTGGGTCACCCTTTCCTTTATATTTGTCTAATTTTAGAATTTCAAAATGAGATTCTAAAATTTGAAAAATACTTGAATGAAATGGATATGAATATATATGTTCCAACTTGTATTTTTGAGTTTGAATTCTATTTTTTAATCTTGATATTGCATCTTTAATAACTTGTAATTCTAGAGAAAATATAGTATCTTGGGAAGTAGGTGGGGGATTATTTGATTGAGAATGGAATTAGGTGCTTGTCAAATTTATGGGAACCCTTTTCCCTAACCAATTAGAAGTATTATTTATATTTCCATGGTTTGATTAGTTAGGCATAACTTGGTATTAGTTTTGATTATAATAAGGAATGGTTACACATTTCTATGTAGGGTAAATAAACTAGTATTTATTATGGTTAGACTGTGGGATATAAATACATTGTTGCATAATAAGAAGCTGTTAATTTTGATTAAGGACTTACCATTGAGTGATGGGGATTTATTTCTAAGTAGAAGCAACCTATTAGACTAAGGTATATCATTATTGTGTTTTAGAGGAAACATTAGTAGAATGGCATTGAAGAACATGGGAAGCAAAAATAATGTTCTATATTTATATAGGAACTTGTTGGAGATAACTTGAACTTTGTAACTATTCATAAGAATTTTTTTAGGTGGATTTTGATACATGGGAGTACTGGGAACTTTTTGAGGATTGGGATACAGTTATTGGAGATATTATACAACTATTTTTAAAGAATATTTGGGTGTATGTTGTTCAATATCAATGATTGTCTCAACATTGGGCATTGGCTTAACTAACGTATCCTATCTTTGATGTTCAAGTGGAGGATTAGTTCCTGAATGAAATACTCATTGAATATTTTAATCGTTTAGTTTAATTAGGCTAGATGTTGGGTGAGACTTAGGGTGAGGTGATACGTAGTTCCTTCCCTTTCCTAGATGTTTTTGAAATTGTGGACATTTGAAAATCTAGGGGATCATGACTAGAAGATGGTACATCATCATTCCATTTGATAATTTGGATAGTATTTGGTGGTGGTGATCTTTGACGTATATTTCCTATGATAAAATCATGAGGATATTTGACACCCACATCTGATCGATGCACAAATATGCCTTCTCTATTATTAAACAAATGTTTCTCAAATTAGGTTTAAAATTGATTATACATTGATGAAACTTCCTTGTACTCATTTGTTAGGATAAATTAAAACCTAGATCTATCCCCAAATCCCTTATAAGAGAAAATATGAAATATATTAATCAAAACATTCTAAAAATAAAAATAAACATATGCATAACAAGAGACACTAGATTTAATGTGGTTCACCCAAGATGGGCTACATCCACCAAAATTGTCCAGTATATTACTTCTAGCAATATAAGGGAGAACCAAATTCCTATAACAAAACCTGTTACACCTCTCTACCTTTTTCACCTCCTCTCTATGTACAATATTTCATAATAAATCACCCTCATACATCTTAGGCATGTATCAATATATTTTAAGGTAGAAACACCTAAATATAACCTCTACCATCAGATCTGAAAACCTTTAATCAATAACCCAAATTGACTAAAAAATTACAATTTACCAAGGCAATTTTAATAAAAAATTTATCTAGGGCACATGGCCCCTAGAACCCCCACTAGGTGGGTCATCCCCACAAACCCTACAAGGGGGATTTACCCCAATTATAACCCCCCATGCCATCAGGGATTCAAATAATGAGATCTAAACCCAGCTAAAATAATATCAAAATTTTAACCTCTGATCCTGGAAGATAATTAGACTCCATACCTAACATAATTTTGGTGAACTTCCACATCATTTAGATTTATGAAATCCTCTTGATCATGGGTATAATTAGGTTGATATGTGAATGGATTAGTTTGAAATTAAGTCCAATCATCCTCATATGTGGCATTATAAACCATACTACCTCTTGTGTAGTAAGGCATATTAGACATGAACTATGGAATAAATCTATATGGGATGAAAAAATAATGATGTTTATAAATTGACACAAGAAAAATTTGGATTTGAATAGATTTAAACTGAACATAAGGTAATGGTATCAAATCTTAATTGGAAATGGCATTAGTATTAAGAACTTAGGAACAAGACTAGAATAGGTTTAAGTGCACATAGATAGATTAACATTACAATTTTAAATAAGAGAGGTGTGGTTTGAGATGTAATTTAGACATAGGTTGGTATAAATAAATAATTTGGACTTGGAATGTGGAAAAAGTAATGATACAATTTCACACAAAGAAGGTATGAAATGTACAAGTTTAGACAATTTTATACCAAGCACATGGACAAAGTAACACCTCTTTGTGTAAGTGTATGTAAACTATGACAAAGTTTTGACACCACAATAAATTAAGTAAATACTCAATCTACCAACCCTATTATAATGACTAACATAATATTATGCCACATTCATTGAGTATTTTGATATACTTGCCTTGAGAGAGGATAAAATTTAAGATTCATTAAATAAATTATTGTAGTTATTGGTAGGGTTTTTAATGCCTCTTCTCTCAAAAGTTTTTATACATAAAAGATATCTTCAGGGGTTCATAACATTTTCACCCTTACATCAATAAATGTTTCATGGCCAAAAAGTCATAAGGTAATGTTGTTGAGGGATTTTTAGATGGTGAAAACATACCTTTTGATACATGGGCACTTTAGAAATATCCATCAATTAGATACGAGATCTTACAAGCCATTCACCAAAGGGTCTAGTCGCTTCATGACCACTTCAACCATAGGGATTTTAGTGAAGTGCTACTAGTGTAATTAAGCTCTAAGGTACCACTATTTAAGATTGGTTTAGCCTCAATTTGTATACCCCATCAGATAATGTGATTGGTACAATTATGGGTAATGATGTCCAAGTCACCATTCCCTAAGGACTCATAAGAAGGCAATGACATCTAAAACATAGTTCTAGTAGAAAAAGGAAGGTATTGTCATTCTGATTCATGTAAATCCCACTAACGGTGAGAAAATAACATAATAGGCAAATCTATAGGATTTAAAACAAATAGCATATTTACATTTTTGAGTCACCCAAAATGGAGAGCATATACATAAAAATCCCCATAAAACACTCAAGTAACAATAAGCTATAAAGAAACCTGTAAAAAATTAAAAAGATTGAAAAATAATCAAGTTTTGTTAGAACCCAAAATGAAATGTGAACTGATTATTAAAATATAAAAATGAATAGGAAATGTGATTGTTTTAATAAATCACCACACTTTTAGAACCTGCAAGCAAACAAGATAAGTAGTTTTGTTTGGTGGGTCTTTAACAAGCAAAGGAGGTTGATTTTTTTTATGTTTTTCCAACTCTCATAATTTGACACATAAATGAATTTGCCATTTAGCATAAAATAGTTTCTTTGATTTTAGAAAACCTACAAAAATAGAGAATGTAACATAGGAAAATATAGATAAAGAATGATTTCACTAATTACTAGATGATTTCATTGACTAGGAGAAAATTTTCACTAATAACAATATAAATGCACTAATAATAAAATAATTTCCTTGATATTAAAATAACTTCAATGATAGTAAAACAATTTTTCTAATGAAAATAAAACAAGATAGAGAGATACTTGAAAACAATTTCATTGAAATAGAGATAATTTATTCGCTTAAGTGATAATTTTAGCTATATTTGAACATTTTATCTGAAGAAAAATATCTACAAAGGCTAGAGAATGAATAAAAATGATTTCATTGATAATAAAGTCAATTTCATTGATAGTACAGACAATTTTGTCAATAATATGCCAATTTTGCTAAATAATGTGATGATTCCATTGATAATGTAACATTTTTGTTCATTTTTAAGAACCTGCATATGAAAATAGAAAGGAGAATAGTGATAGTGATGATTTCATTGATTATAGGATGATTTCACTAATTAGCATAAAAACCTAGATAATTTTAATTTCTCATGAATGAATTCATCGAAACACATAAAACAAAAAATGGCAAAAAAACTAGAATAGAAAAGAGCCAAAATATTTAAATATTTTTCAAATGAAGGTTTCTAAATAGGCTTAAAATAAAGGTATGGGTTTCTAGTCTCACCGGGTGTGCTATATGTGTCATTAGGAATCTCACTTAGCTATATTTTCACCAAGTTAGTTTTAGTAAATAAAGAACACAAAAACAAATGACAACAAGCTTGGAGCCTAGAAACTCATGATCAATACAAAGATTTACCAATAATCCATTAGATTCAAAATATAAACATGAAAATATCCATTGTAAACATCTTTATATTAGATGTGACTCAGATGTAATGCCAAATGATCCTTGTCAATTCAATTTATGTGAAGACATATCCATTGAAGTTATGGACCATGTTGAATTAATCAAATTAAAAGGTTGATGAACAAGTTAACATGATAAAATGTCAGGGCTTTGCTATATATCTTAAACATGATAATTATAATGTAATGGTTTTTATTTATAATGAAATTGGATTGATGAGGACACTTCATCTTGAAATTAAGATGAACAATTGAAAATGAGTCCTCAAATGTGCATATGGATTAGCACATGGATCACTAATGTGATCCCTTCATCTTAATCAAGATGAAGGGTGGAGGATGATCTTTCAAAATATCAAATGACAGTTAATATAATCCCTTCATCTTGTTTCCAAGATAAAGGATGGAGAGTTATTCCCAAGAAGACACATGGATCACCAATATGGGGCCTTCATCTTGTTTCCAAGAGGAAGGGTTGAGAATACTCTCACAAGATTCATTTTAGGCCCTTCATCTTATCTCCAAGATGAAGGATGAATAATAATCATGTATATCAATTCATTTATCAATTTAATTAGCTTATAAAAGAATATTTTAGGGGATCTTAAGATCATTTATTTACATGAAGATGCTCCTTTTGGAGGGAAAAAGAGGAAATAGTTAATTATAAGATAATTATATTTATATTTGTAATATAAATATAATTAGAGTAATGATTTATAAAAGGGGAATTAATAGCATTAATTAATCATAAAAAGGGTGAATTATTAAATTGACCAGAATAGGATAATTAACTAGATAAATTGACCAGAATGATGATTGCATAGATAAATTGAACATAAAATAATTAAATATATAAATTAATCAAAAGGCTAATTGAATAGATAAATTGATATAATAATGACAATTGAACAAGTCTAATATGGTGAATTGCCTCACCTAGATGTGTCTCATAGTGAATTCAAACATATACATTAGATGAATAGAATATTTTGAACTAAATTATGCGTAATTACAGGAAGTTCATTTTATCAATTTGACATGGAAGTGATAAAAATAGAGTGTCTACAATATGGAACATTCAAAAGACTATGAAGATATTTCAATTATAATTTATGGGGTTTCTTCTATGTCTTGTAATTATTTCATGATAAATTTACGATGATATTATGAGGTCCTTATGAGTTCCATTAAAGGAATATTTTAAGGCATGGAGTTAAGCTCATCTAGGAAGTTCAATTGTTAATTTTGATAAGAACCATAATGATACTTAGGTTGGTTTATAAGGTTAAGCTTAAGAGGTAAATTAGTTCAAATATTTGGGGAACTAGGTTAATACTATGGTAGTGGATTAGACTCATCATTATGTGTCACATTGAGAGAATAAGTAGTAATGGTAATAGTAGTAGTACATTCATTAAGAAGCATTTCATTAAGGGAGGGATTCTTAGGCTTGGTAAAAAGATATTGGTGAATGGGATTATGATGGTAGTTAACCTTGGCCACATTCACATAATGGGAATTAGTATAATAATGATCACAACATCAATGGCACAAGGGAATTCATTAGAATGTTGTGTATTAGGATTAAATGTTTGAGGTAATTTTTGGGATTTGTAATTTTGAGACTTCAATTGATAAGATTAGTTTGATATATTTTGAGAAGCTTTGAGATATTATTTGTGGTCCTCTTTGGTAATAATGGTGGGTAAGTTCTTGGGAGCTAGTTTTAGGACTTGTTCCAAAGTCTTAACTTAGTTTAGGATTTTGGTATGTTAAATTAAATAAATTTAAATGAGGCATGATTTTTTTTATAAAGACACCCCCATAAATAAATTAAGTTAGATTTATGTTTGAGTTAATAATAAAAATACCTTACGAGTTGCATTCCCGTAGATAGTTTGTTATAGAACTTAGTTGGTTTTTACCGATCCTGAGGTGAAAATTATATATTCATGTTTGGATTTTTAAAAATGGTTAACATCATATTGGCACCCTTTCTATGTACTTGTTTTTTTTGAAATCAATAAAATACTTTTAGACCTGCACTCAGTGGGCACACGTTCAACCTAAGTGGCTTATGTTCTATTAGTGGTATCAGAGTGTGGTAATTGGGAGCACAGTGAATTCAAGTGAAAGATTCATTCATGTGGAAATAAAGAAGCCTCACGTAAAGTAAATTTTGGAAAAATACATGAGTGGTATAAGGTATGCCCTTTGGTAACTTTGGTCTAAGGTTAAAATTTTGAAAAATTGTCAAAATATTTAATTTTTCAAATATTTCACATTTCTTTTATAAATCTTATGAGTTAATCTACATACAAATAAGCCTTTGTACTAGTCTTATATGGCCATATGCCTAGAACAACTCTTCATTCTTATTGCATAACTCAGATCCTTCATTTTAAACATTGTAGAATGGTTTTGAAGGTTGTAGTTTGATCAAATGTGATTTAAAGACCCTAAATGCTACCTAAAAAACCATTTGTACAACTTTATTCAACCTGGATAATTCTATGATTATATAGTACGGCTTCCAATTTTTAAAAAATCATTATGCTTAGTTTTTTAATCTATATTTAACCTTATAAATACTAAAATTGGTATCCAAAGGCCCCTAAGATGCTATCTAAGATGAATTTTTGAGTTGTATGGCCTATATTTGTAATGTTATGGCATCCACAATGCCTCAACTCATCAAAAACTAGTTTTAATTCATCAAATTGCTCTCTAACAGTCTCAAACAGAGCTCAATCTTGAATGGTACAGCCTTGTATGGCTAGGAACAATGGAAGAATAGTTTTATATTTTTATAGATCAGCCATGGCATCCAAAATGGCATTGGAAGTTTGATAAAAAATAAAAAAATAATTTTGTAAAGTTTCTAATATAGTTTCTCAAAAATCTAGGGTTTGAGAGGCTCCCATAAAACTATGTAAAGAGTTTTTTATTTACTTGTAAATATTTTTGACTAATAAATCATATTTTACATGCCCAAGTAATTTTTTAAATTATCATAGAGCAAAAAATTAGTTTTATATGTAAAATTTTCTCTTTTTAACTTGTAAATGCTCTTAGAGCACTTGGAAGGGCTAATTTTGTGTAAAGCTTTGAAAGAAGGAGGTGAAGGGTTCCAATCTCTTTTTTGGAATAATTTTCTATATGGTATATGCATTTTTAATGGAATATTCCTTTTTTTTAAATCTTTTTTTTATGCTTTACAAGTTGTAAAAAGCATACATGTTGTAAAAGCATGAATACTAGTTGTAAAAATGCAATAGAAGTTTGTTTCTTTTGCTTTTGGTGAAATAAGGTTGTATTTTGGTGAAATAAGGGTGTATTTTGGTGAATAAGGGTGTAATATTTTAATTTTTTTGTTGAGGTTAAGTGAAAAACCCATTAAAAATATCTTTTTGCTCTATGTGGAGGTTAAGTGAAAAAACTGATAGAAACATTATCTTGTGCAAAGTGCTATCAATGAGTGTGTTATTTATTTCATTTACCACATTTATTTTACATTGTGTCACACTTAATTTAATTTAAAGATAGCAAAGATTTAGAATTTTCTTTCAGATGGTGATAGATTAACAATTTTTAATTATTTTGATTGGAAATGTTTGGTGAAAGCTTCATTAGTTTTCAATGAGCTATAGGATGTTGTAAAGAATGAAAATCTTACATTGCCTATAGAACAAGCCAAACTTGATGTTTTTAATCTAATTAATTCTAAGGACCTATCTTTAATCAAGTATTATTTTACTTGAGATACTTATATACATACTGTAAACTCTTCTCATAGTTACATTGCATGGAAAACCTTATCTAATTTTTATGATAAGAAACCTAAGCATAAGAAGATAGATATTCACATGTAATTGTTTACTTTGTCATTAGAAGAAGATGGGGATATAGGAGAGTAAATGTCTAAATTGAAGAATATTTCTATTGAATATACTAAGGTTAGGTTTTGAAATCTAGATGATGATCTCATAGTTACTACTACACTGAAAGGACTACTTGTGTCCTATAAGAACTTTGTATAAATGTTGCATGTCTCTAATAAGATCACATACGTCACTTTTGATAAATTAGCTAAGTTGATTATTCAAAATGACCTCTCTTTACCTAAGAAATACAAGAAAATTGAATAAGTCCATGTTTCAAAGTCCAAACCTAGTTCATCTTCTTTTAGTCAACAAAAATATAGAGGGCACAGTTATAGAGGTGGCCAAGGTTATAGAGGAGGAAAATTTCAAAATTCAGGTAGAGGATATCATCAAAACAATTATTCAAATCAATAATCTAGGCATTATAATTCAAATGAGATGAGTGATAGAGGATGTGGTCATAACTCTTATAGAGGCAAAGGTCAAGGTAGATCAAACATTTAGTGTCATAGATGTGGGAAATTTGGTCACATTGCCTCTCAATGTAGGATTCCTTTTAGAAAAATTTAGAGGCCATAAAAAGTGACTAAGTCTAAATATGCACAATAGACTAGCCATGATTATGATGAGTCTAGCAATGTTGCTCTTGAATATTCATTCACTACTTTAGAGAACATTGCTTATATGGAATATGAGGTTAGAGATGACCTCATAGATGTGTGGGTTTTAGATACATGAGTAACTGAACACATGAAAATTTGATGAGACTTATTTTGGAATTTCAAAGAAGCTTTTCTCTCTTTAGAATCCTTGGGAGATAAGTCTATACATACTCCATAAGGTCTTGGGTCTATTTGAATTCTCCTTCCTAATTGATCTATCAAATACTTGTAGAATGGTTGGTATGTTCCCACATTACAAAAACATCTTCTTTATTTGGTAAATATTTTCAAGAAATTTTATCAAATTATGATTTAAAATGGACTCATTTATATCAACTTAGTGAAGAATGGATACAAAACCATGTATATAGGATATGCGGATGGAAAATTGGTTAGATTACATTGTAAAGTACTTCCACATTGGAACTTATGGAAGTTATTGATATAGGTATAGGTACTATGTCTACATAGTAGTTGTGTCATCTCCACTATTTAAATTTGAATGTTCAATCTTTAATGGACTTCCAAAGATATGGTATGGTGAGTGCTTTGCCCACTTTTTGAAAAGATAGTATTCTTTGTGAATCATGTGTTTTGGGTAAAAAAAATTAGGAAAAAATTCCTAAGAATTCTTCATGAAGAGCTAAACAATGTTTGTAGTTAGTTCATAGTGATTTATGTGACGTGAAGAAGTCATCCATTGGAGGGTGTAGGTATTTTGTGTTGTTTATCGATGATTTGTCTACGATGAATTGGGTGTTTTTCATTAAAAATAAATCATAATTTTCACTAAGTTTATCTATTGGTTACACTTAGTTGAAAAAGAAATAGGCTCACAATTGGCAACTCTTTATTAAGATAATGGTGGTGATTATACTTCAAATGAGTTTTTAGTTTATTGCTAAGAACATGGCATTCATTGATAATACAGTAATGCTTACACTCTACAACATAATATAGTATATAAATGAATAAATATTACTTTAGAGGGCATAACTCGAGCTATGCTTCACTATAAACAAATTGATGATATTTTTTGGGTTGAATCCATTGGTTCTAAAGTGTATTTGATAAATAGGTTCCCTACAGTTGCAATTTTCAGACAAACTCCATATGAGGCTTGGTATGGGTTTAAACCAAAAGTTAAACAAGTGAAAGTATTTGGATGATTTTATTTCACTTTAGTTCTCACTGAACATAGAACTAAGTTATAACCATGAAGTTAAAAATGCATCTTTCTTGGATATTAAAAAAATAAAAAGGGGTACCATTTGCTTGCATAGGATATAGGAAAATTCATAGTGAGTAGGGATGTGTTATTTTATGAATTTGGTACTATGAACACTACAAAGTTTGACTCTCAATTTTATAGGTTAGAGAGGAAGATTGTAAAAAGTGATAATGGATTGAAAAAAAGGCCACCTCTCATAGTTTATGGTATGAGACTAGTATCCATTCTATTTCCTCTAGTATTTCATAGATTGATGACTTAGAAAATGTTGAAAATTCTCTAAGTCTTCCTTCGAATGGTGTACATGATGAGAATTTTGGTTTTCATGATCTGAACAATTTATATTAGTATAAAAATGGTCTCAAAGTACTTTTCTAATTGAAATCAAGTGAAGTTGGTCTAACAAGTCCCATGAGTTCTCATAAATAGGTGAACTATGTAATGGTTGTTACTACATCTTCCATTGAGCCATATACTTTTGAGGAGGGTTCTACTAAATAGGTTTGGCAACATGCAATGAAAAGTGAGTATGATGCAATACTTAATAATAATACTTAGGTTTTGGTTGATCCTCCACATGTTCAACCTGAGTATGTAAATGGGTTTATAGGACTAAGTATAAATTAGATGTCTCCATTGATAAAGATAAGTCAATACTTGTTTTGAAAGGTTATGCACAATAATAAGGTATTAACTATGAGGAAACATTTTTACCATCTACCAAATGGCACAATATTTTTATGGTCCTTTCCTTAGCAACATACAATGGTTAGAAAGTACATCAGATGGATGTTAAAAGTGTCTTTTTTAATTGGTGATTTATAGGAATAAGTACATAGGAAACAACCCCAAGGTTTTTATAAAGTGGGTGCAAAACATAAAGTGTGTAAATTGATCAAAGCTATGTATGGGATCAAATAAACACATAAGGTTTGGTATGAAAAAATGGAATCATACTTGAATACAATTGGCTTTCAACATAGTGAATTTGATGATACTCTCTATTTTAAAGTGCAAGGTAAGAAATTGGTGATTCTTATTCTCTATGTTACTTGAATACAATTGGATTTCAATGTAGTCAATGACTTGATTATCATAGGAAATGATGAAACCCATAACAAGCATGTGAAGAAGGAATTAAAATATGGGTTTGAGATGACAAATCTTGGAATTTTTCACTACTACCTTGGCATAAAAGTAACTCACAAAGAGAAAAGTATTTTCATTTCACAAACTAAGTATATTTTTGAGTTATTAAATAGGATTAGCATGAATGATTTCAAACTTGCCCTCACTCCCATGGAAAGTAATTTGAAATTATCTAAGGATGATGGTAGTGAATTTTTTGATGGCACAAAATATAGATAGTTAGTGGGAGGTTTGATATATTTGATGACTACCAGGCCCAATATATTATTTTTAGTTGGAATTTTATCTAGGTCTATGCATGAGCCTAGAGAAATTCATTAGCATGAAATAAAAAGATTACTTCATTACCTTAATGGAATGAAAACATATGGCCTTGATACCACCATAATAAGAACTTCAAAATTATTGGGTATTATGATGCATATTTTGGTGGATGTGTGGATGATAGAGTATCCACAATAGGATACACTATGCATATGGGTTCATCTACCATTGCTTGGTGTTTTAAGAAGTAGGATATAGTGGAAAATTAACAAATAAAATCAAAATACATCATAGCATGGGATGATTCCATATAAATTATTTACTTATGGTGCATTCTTGAAGATATTAATGTTGGAAGTATAATTACTAAGGAGGGGGTGAATTAGTGATGCAAGATATTTCAAACTTAAATTGTAATCCTTTTAAACTCTTAATCAATGACCATAAGCATCCATAAATAATACAATACGTTCATTAAAAATGAATAAGAAAGATGATGTAAGATCACACATATAACACAATATCTACATGAAAAACCCTCTTGGGGAATAAAACCCACTCTTAATCCTACAAACACATGGAATACTTGTCTTATAAGATGATTATAAACATGAGCCCTTTTAGTGAAGCACCCACTTCACAAGGATCACCCACTCCTAAGTATGAACAAGCACCAAATTGTTATAGATGTTGATCACCCACATAACACCTTATGAAATCAACAACTCTAAAATTATGATTTCATTTCAATCTGATTGGAGAAACAATGTATAACACTTCTCTTTTAACTCTTCACACACACTCAAACTTGATCATATAATAAATGCATCCAAACACCCCTTTTGGATCACTCTAGGATTCTTCAATCATCCTTAATATTCTCTATACTTTAGTCCATCCACTAAGCACACTCCCTTTAATCTCTTTACTTTGTCTCTATCTTCTACTCTCTCAACACATCCACACCCCAATCACTCAACCATTACCTTTGCTTTCACTCTTTATAGAGTCTTCATGAATATAAACTTATAGGTTGGCCATAATACTTTCCTAAACCCTTAAGACTTTTATCATGCTAAGACATATCTCAATGCATTGTCATAGGTTGGCCATATCATCTATGTGTCTCACTTAAGTAGTTATGCCTTTCAATTAGGGCTTAGTAGCCCTTATAGGTCTCATGGAGACATATTTCTCATTTATCACTTCATAGATCAAAAAAAACAAAGATTAATTTAAAATACATGGGTCCACTCCATATGACCTCTAAGATATCTTTGAATAAATACTCCCACCAAAACACTCTTATGCTAAATCAAAAATTGCTTAAACAATAGTCTTGTACATAATAGCACCATGAATGAACAAATAGTCAACTTTTAATCTCAATATCTATAGATTTATAAATATTCATGTTTTCTAATAAACTTTTCTAGATGCACCTTGAAGTCCTCTTCAACTTTGATTTTTACTCCATCATCAAATTCTACCATATGCTCAAGATATAGATCAAAAACACCTCATTAGTTTTATTTCACAAATTTAAATATTTAAATTCCAATGGTCATTTTGTAAATAAAAAACTTAGAACACTTTGTCATCATCTCATGCTCCTTGGCAACTTTGAACAAATACACATGATCAATCTTTTCAAAAGTCTCCTAAATTTAACCTATAATCACTCACCATTGATCTTAGATCCTTGATTCATGCCACTTGGTAGCTCTACATGACTTATCTACACATTGACTATTTAACTCAATATGCTCTATCTATCTCCATCTGTATGAACACTCATGTGACACTAATTTTCTATTAAATCATCAATATTGAGATGCATGTCACTAGTACATGTAATCATAGGAACCTTTGATAAATTAACTTCATGTGTGTCATTTATGTCTATCTGATAAGATCATGAGCTCCATTGGATCATTATTTGGTTAGCTTAAATTCTCACCCTTAGATCCTTGATGTGATTGAACACTCACCATAGATCTTTGATATCACAAATTTGGCTAAGTATGGAAACTTAGTAAATTATGTGTGAAAAGCCAACTTTGCACCTTGATAACTTTTGCTACGCTACACGTCCAGACCTAAAATTTTAACTTTATGATCTTATCACATAGATGAATCTATACATATATCAATATTCTCTTGAAACCTTGACATGTGTGAAATATGATGTCATCAACTGATTACTCAATGTTATCTGTCAAGATGACTACTTGAGCTTAGACATTCATCTAACTTCTCTAATGAATTTTGTTCACTTTCATGAGTACTTAAATAACTCATAACACCCTATAGGGTCTCTAAAACATGTACATACCTTCAATATCATCCATCAACTTCCTCACTAAGTCAAACACTCTCTAAACCATCAATCTAATCACTTTGTTAGTAATGCACTAGTACCACATGCTCTCTTTGACATCACTAATAACCAAACATTAGTGACCATGATAAATAATCTCTCCCTTTGTCATTAATGAAAAAAAACCCTCAAAATTACTTCTTATTCATTTTAAATCCTTCATTCTAATATTTCTCCCCCTTTAACATTAATGATAAAGGGTCTCTTCCTCAATATACCAATAATCATTCCTTAACATCATCTGTGCATTTAAATATTATTTAGGTTGCTCAATATACTTACAAACTTTCAATTATATGAATTAATTACTCCCCCTTTGACATGCACTAATCTGAACTTGGACTTCTCTGATCCTTGGACCTGATAAACTACTCATAGATCTTAGTAAGATTCCCCTAACATCATGCTCCATGTTATGTCATCTATTTTTTAACATACACCAATCTAAACTTGGGATTTTTTGATCCTTGGACCTATCTACCTATATAACTCACAAGCTCTCTTTCCTCATGTATGAAGATTCAATACCTTGTCAAAATAGATGACTTGGCTTGATCAAGTCATCATATCAATCTTCTTGAATTCACAATTGTAGCCGACATCTTCACACTTCTATCATAATTGAAGCATCTTCACATATGTTCCCCCTTACATCATGCACATCTTCTTCAAGACACTCAAGATAATTGAGTTATGTCCCCCTTATCCAAACACATATTTTATATTATCAAATTGAAAAGAACATACCTTTGTATTGATTGTCATTTTGATCATTACCCAAAGTACACACACTTGCTTCCACACATGAAAGATGTCTTCTAAGAAGCATAGGTAGAGATACCCACTTGTCATAGAGGGACTAAAGATCCAAAAACTCAGGAGACTCCCATATCTCCATACTCTTACTTGATTTTTAGTCCTTCCTTATCTTCATATTGACTTTGAATGAGTTCTCAACCTTATTCTTTTCTTCTATCTCAAGATCCTACTTGATTTCCTCATCTATTTGGGCAGATAAGGCTTGTTCCTTGATATTTGAACTTGTTCCTTATTCTATCATGGAAAATAATCCACTTTAATCCTATTTTAAATTTACATTCTTAGGCCTCCATTCATTATTACTCCTCTTCACGATAGGATTGTTAATTTTTGAAGTAGAATAGTAATCATTCTTGTAGAACCTTGTTATGTCACCTTTCTCATGACATTTGAAACAAATGAGATTTCTCAAATTGTAAATAACTTGTGATTAATATATAATATTATTCCTCAAAGTTTCATGATTATGTACCTGATCATTTGGTCCCCTGATGAAGATATTACAAAATTTTGTAATATGACCAAATCCTTGACACTTGTAGCAAAAGATGTCATTCTTTCCTTGTAAACCTATTGACTATCATGAGTGATGATGTTATTTATGTTTTCCATCATATTTTTCATAATTCCATATAAATTTATTCCTTGAGGATCTTTTATAATAGTTTGACCTATGACCAAATTGATTGCAAGAGTAACAATGACCATTGAAATTTGCATACCTCATAGCATTTGGTTGTCTGATCTTATTTGTCTTCATTTTGTCAATACCTTTGTTCTTTGACTAGTGATTGATATTTAAATTCTAATTATCCTTGTTCACATTATCTTTTATTGTCTTGAGTTACATATTTTAGTTCTTATTTGTATCCAAGACCAGTTATATCACTTACATGCTTTTGACTACTCAAAATATTGTCAAGATCATTTGAGCTCTTTTCAAACTTCACAAATGACTTTACCTCACAAGATATCTTATCTAAATTAGGTTTTAATGGCTCAAATTTAATTACATACCTAAATCACTCATATTATTTATATTTTAGGCTTGTATACATAGTTTCTAATTGACTATTAAGATGCTTGATAGTATTTTCATGTTTCCTAGTGTCATCATTCATTTGTACTTCAAACACACTAAATTTCTCTTCATATTCCTTGATTTGTGACATCATATTATTGTTATTTTTCTTCTTAATTTTTAGATCTTCAAGAGCATTAATCAATTCATACTTATTATCTAAATTATTAGTTGTATCTTAACTCATAGATTGATTTAGTTTCATCTGTAAAGACTCTGTCTCTGATTGATACATGATACACTATTCATCCTTACTCTTTACTTCTTCATTAATATTACAAACCTAAGTTTCAAGCTTTTGTGTAATATAATCATGATCCTTGACTTAATTTCTTAGTCTTCCTTTAAAAAGTCTATTTTTCTCCTCATAGGATTTGATCAAGAAATCTTTTTTTCTATTCTTTATTTGTAGTATCTTCATTTCTTCCACAGTGTCTATATATTTATCTTCAAGGGTGACTTTCTCATATTATTCCTCTAAGCTATCTCTACCAAAGAAATATATAATTAAATAACATTCACCTTCATCATCACTAAAAACCAAGAACAATGTCTCCTTATCCTCATTATGAAAATAATCATCACTATCAAATGTGTTTACTTCTTATTCTATAGATGAGTTACTATCTTATTCATGGTAAAAGCTCTTACTACCTTTATATGATTCCTTCTTTCCCTTTTTATTATTGAACTTTTTGTACTTGATAAGACCCTCATATTGCTTGTGTTCATCCTCATGAGATTACTTATAAGCTTCTTTGATTTCAAATTTGTTTGGACATTTTGACAAAATTTACCACATGAAAAAAATTTAGAAGGAATCTTTCCTTCATACTTACCTGATCCTACATTCAATATTCTTAAAATCATATCTTCAAGTTTATCTTCATTAATATCAAAATCTTCAAGACTTAACTTGTTCTTCTTATCTTCCTTGATCACCTTGAATGTTGCTTCCTTATTAGGAGGTTTTTCCTCATCAACTCTCATCTCATAGGTAGTAAGGATGCCATGAAGTTCATCTATATTCAATTGAGTGAGATCATGACTTTCTTTTACATTAGAAAATTTTGAATCAAATTCGAGTGTAAGATTCCTCAATACCTTATATACTATAGTAGCTTCATCAATCGCCTATCCAAGACCTTTGATCATGTTTACTACCTCATCAACCCTTAGAAGATAGGATGCCATAATATCTTAATCCTTCATTTTGAGACCTTCAAATTGCCTTTGGTAGGTCTGTAATTTATCTAGTTTTACCATTTAGTCTCCTTCATAAATAGTCTTTAATTCGTACCAAATATCCTTGGCAGACTTGTAATGGATCACTTTGGTAAAATTAGCCTCAGATAGACCACAAATGATAGCATTCATAGCTTTAGAATTATTCTCACTCAACTTCTTGTTAGTAGCACTAGTTGGAGGAGCAGTTGGTGTATCATAACCATCTATGATATATTTCCAAGTATCAAACCCTAGATATATGATGTATGTCCTAATCCTTACACTTTAGAAAGCATAATTTGACCCATTGAATAATAGTGATTGTTTTTTAGAGAAACCTTGCTTTTGTTGACTTGCCATATTATACCTTAGATCACCTTCAAGTGGTTAAACTTGAAATGAATGTCTTGCTCTGATACCAATTGTTAGAGGTACAATCACTGAGGGGGGGTGAATCAATGATGCAAGATATTTCAAACTTCAATTTTAATCCTTTTAAAATATTAATCAATGACCATAATCATTCATAAATCATATAATATATTCATAATATTGAATAAGAAAGATGATGAAATATAATGTATATAACATAAGATATACATGGGAAACCCTCTTGGGGAATAAAACCCACTCTTAAGCCTACAAACACATGGACTACTTGACCTATAAGATGATTACAAACATGAGACCTTTTAGTGAAGCACACACTTAATAAGGAGCACCCACCCCTAAGTATGAATAATCACCCAATTATTCTAGATGCTAAACACCCACACAACACCTTATGAAATCAACAACTCCAAAACTCTCATTGCATTTCAATCTAATTGGAGAAACAATGTATAACACTTCTCTTTAAAATCTTCACACACAATCAAACTTGATTATACAAGTAATGCATCTAAATAGCCCTTTTGGATCACTCTAGGATTCTTTTCTCATCCCAAATCTACTCTATACTTTAGTATATCCAATGAGCACACTCCTTCTAATCTCCTTCCTTAATCTCTATCTTCTTCTTTCTTAACACATCTACACCCCATTCACTCAACCATTACCTTTGATTTCAATCTTTATAGAGTCTTCATGAATATAAACTTCTAGGTCAGCCATAATACTTGCCTTAATCCTTACAACTTTTATCATGCTAAGACATAGCTCAAATGCATTGTCACAAGTTAGCCATAACATCTATGGGTCTCACTTAAGCAATGGTGCCTTTTAATTAGGCCTTAATATCCCTTATAGGTCTCCTATTACTCCTTGATCACTTCATCAAGCAAAAAAAGAACACAAGATCACTTTAAAATACATGAGTCCACTCCATATGACATCTAAGACATCTTCAAATGAATACTCCCACCAAAACACTCTTTTGCTAAAGCACAAATTACTTAAACAATAGTCTTGTACACAGTAGCACCATGAATGACAAAATAGTCAAATTTTAAGCTCAATATTTAAATATTTAAAAACAATAAAATGTTTTGATAAACTTTACTATATTCACCTTAAATTCTTCTTCAACTTTTCTTTTTACTCCATCAACAAATTCTGCCATATGCTCAAGATATAGATAAAAACCCATCACTAGTTTTCTTTGAACAAATTGAATATTTAAATTCCAACAATCACTATGTAAATAAAAAATATTAGGCACTATGTCATCATATCATGCTCCTTAGAAAATCTAAATAACTACACACCATAGATCTTCTCATAAGTCTCATGACTTTAACCTATAATTACTCACTATTGATATTAGATCCTTCCTTCCATGATTATACCACTTGGTATCTCTACATGCCTTCTATGCATATTGACTATTTGACTCAATGAGCTTCATCAATGACCATCTGTATAAACACTCATGTGTTATTGATCTTCTATCAAATCATTGAGATTGAGACACATGTTGCTAACATGTAAAATCTTAAGAACCTTTGACAAATTAACTTCATGTGCACCATTGATCTCTATCTAATAGGATCACATGATCCATTAGATCCTTATCTATTCATATTAAATGTTAAACATTAGATCCTTGATCTAATTTAATGTTCACCATATATATTTGATATCATAAATTTGGCTAAGTATGTAACTTAGTAAATTCTTTTTGACAAGCCAACTTTGCACCTTAATAACTTGTACTACGCTCCATGTCCAGACCTAAAATTTGAACCATATGATATTTTCACATAGGTAAATATATCCATATATCAATATACTCTTGAAACCTTCACATGTGTGAAATATGACATCATCAAACTAATCAGTCAGCCTTATATATCAAGATGACTACTTGAGCTTAGACATTCATTTGACTACTTTGATGATGAATTCTATTTACTTTCATGAGTAATCCAAGCATTCATAAACCCATAGGGTCTCTTAAACATTTCCATACCATCAATATCATCCATTAATTTCTTCACTAATTCAAACACACTCTGAACCATCAATCTAATCACTTTGTCATTAATGCACTAGTACCACATGCTCTCTTTGACATCAATGAGAACCAAACATCAATGACCATGGTCAAACTTAAAATTTCTTAGATTTATTCTACATAGTTATACATTCATAATCAAATATTAATCAATATGTCCATGTATCTAATATTTCATGTTAAAACAAAACATATGGATGTTAAATATCATTATGTGTTTGCATAGAATGTTGGTGGCAAAAAAAGCCCTTGATATAATATATTGCCCAAGTACTAATCAGACACCTAATATTTTCACAAACCCCTTGACAAAATAAAATCTGAAAAATTTATAAAAATGGTCTTGGTATGTGTCCAAAGAAATGACTTTGGATCATAAGGGAGTTTGTTAGGACTTGTTATAAAGTCTTAACTTAGTTTAGGATTTTGGTAAGTTAAATTAAATAAATGTAAATGAGCTAGATTCTATGTTAATGCATTCATGAATCATGAGCTCCCTTCTTTTGTGATAGAATGGACTCAAAAAGTGAAGGATGTAATCATTTGGGTCATATGACCATTCAGGTAATATAGGAGATGGGATGTCAAGATTGGGAATTTTATAAATAATGGTTTGTTCTTGAAGAGGTTATTTGATGGGGAGATCATATTTTTGAAAAAAATGGAAACTTGGAATTGATCTAGGAAAATAAAACATTTCTATGTACCTATTTTTTTTAAATTAATAAAATAGTTAGAGCATGCTAGATTCTTTTGTGATTTTGAATTTTAACCTATGAAATGTGACACTAGGCTAGTGGGCATGTGGGAATATCTTAATGAATTCAATTTTAATCTAAGTGGTTTATGTTCTATCAGCTAGACCTAATATTGATTCCTATTCAGGCAATAGGCTATCTAGGAGATGGGATTAGAATAATGCCATGTGGGAATATAGTTGGACTCAAAAAGTATGAATAATGGTTTAATCATTTGGGTCATTGATCCATTTTAATAATGAGGAGGATGTGTGAATAATGAGTTCTTGATTTCTAGGAGGATTGGAGAGGCCATGGTTTATGGGGAGATCAATTTTATTTTTGAAAAAATGGAAACTTGGAATTGATCTAGGAAAATAAAACATCAACCTAATGCCAAAATGGGTGAGGCTTCCTAGTCTCCCCTTGGAGTTTTGGGAAGATGATTTATTCATAAGTGTGGCCAATTATTTCCATTTTGAATCTTTTGGTGTTTCCACTAAATCAAGAAACTAGTTAGAGCATGCTAGATTCTATGTTAATGCATTCATGAATCAGGAGCTCCCTTCTTTTGTGATTTTGAATTTTCCTAGTATCCCCTTGGAGTTTTGTGATTTAGAATCTAAGGACTAAATCAAAAAGTGGAATATGAAAATGAATCAGAGCTATGAAATGTGGAGAATGGGCTCAGGATGAAATTCAGCTATTTGGGTCATATGACCATATTTTGTCTATATTTTATATGAATAATGGTTTGTTCTTGAAAAAAATGTCCCTCTTATGTGGAAACTTAATTGATCTAGGAAAATAATAACCTTGCTTGAGGCAGTCTCCCCTTGGAGAAAAACAAAAAGGAGAACTCAGTTAGAGCATGCTAGATTCTATGTTAATGCATTCATGAATCATGAGCTCCCTTCTTTTGTGATTTTGAATTTTAGTAGTGGAGAATGGACTCAAAAAGTGGAATATGAAAATTCAGCTATTGTCTAGGCCCAACAATCATGTGGGAATAAATAATGGTTTGTTCTTGAAATCTGATGGTTTATGGGGAGATCAATTTTATTTTTGAAAAAATGGAAACTTGGAATTGATCTAGGAAAATAAAACATCAACCTAATGCCAAAATGGATAATATTAAAGGACATGTAAAAAAATAAAATTAAAGAAATTTGGGTCAAAACATAGCTATCATTATCCATATAAAAATATATGGTGACTAGAGCTCAATTTGTCCAATTCAATTCAATTAGATTCTTTCCATTATTTATCTCTTGTTGAGAGGGTTTGGAAATATGGATTAGATAAAGTTTCAGTAGAGGAAGATGATTTATATGTTATTGAATAATAGTAAAATGGAATAATTTTTTAAATGCTATGACATAAATAAATATCTTGGAAAAGTATGAAAAGGTAATGAATATAAAGGAAGTTAGGTCCCTTGAACCAGTTGAGATTAGAACCTTTTAGCAAATTAGAATCCTAAATGAATCCCAAATTTATCTTTTAGTAACAATCACTTTCATTTCTTACAATATTTTAAATGGGATGACACATAAGATGTAGTACCATGCTCAATGCAAGAAGAAAATAACTCAACATGCAAAATATTATTTCCTTTGGTTGTAGTGAAGGATAAGGAAGACCTTCGAGGGAATGAAATATCATAATCATTCCATAGGATTTATGATATTATGTCATCAATGAACTACTAAAAAGGGGGGAAATGAACAAGATGTTGAAATTTCTCCATAAAAAAAAATGTACCACAAAGATTATCAGACGTTGGTCCTTAAAAAAAGGTGGGGAAACCATCTCAATTATAAATTCATAGAAAAAAGACTAAAAATGAAATAGCAGAGGGGGTTCAATCCATAATTCAAATGAGAAGTGTTAAGGGTCCCCCAAGATATTACAGATGAAGATAATAAGTTTGAATATTAAAGGGATTAATCATATCAATAAGCATATAAACTTTAGGGATATAAGAAGAAATAATTTGCCAAGTATTCTAGTAGTTCAAGAGACAAAAATGGATGAATTTATGGTTGAAGAAATGAAAAATAAATTTTGGATGGAAGCAAAAGTTGATAATGTTAGTGCTTTAGGGGATTTTTGAGGTATCACTACCTTTTGGGATGATAAGGTTCTTGAGGTAGAGGTTTTGCTTAAGAATCCACTTCACATAGCAATTTTATTCTATGATAAAAATCATAAATTCACTTGGATCCTTTCAAATGTGTATGTTCTCAATACACATGCTGCTCATTATAGATTATGAAATAAGCTCAATAATTTTAGATCCAATTATGATAAGATAAGTTGGATGATTATTAGAGATAAGGAGATACTCTACCCCTCTCCCCCATATATATATAATAGACCACACTTGATTCCACCTGAGAGGGTCAGTTAGTATTGATCTTTTGTATATTTGACTATAGGATAGGACTCTAGAGAGTCTCCCTTGATGATTTTATAAAGGCCTTGCCTTCATCCTCCTAATAAAAACATAGATATATCTATTTCCATCTATCATATATATAGGGACCCCTCTTATCTACCTAGATTTGAGTTGATATCCCTAGTGAATGGACCATAAATATAGATAGGCCTCGATGGATGGGTAGGTGGAGGGTGAAGCAAATGATCTTTGATCTATCTCACTTTATTTCTTACACTTTCTCATAGGTGATGACTTCAATATGCACCTTAATCTAGTTGAAAAGAAAGGTGGTGTATAGGATTTCATTGATAGTGTGGAGGCTTTAGTAGATTTATTTCTACTAATTAAATTTTTGATGTCAATTTAAAAGGCTCTCCTTACACTTTGAAAAATAAACATTTGGGGTAAAATGTTATCTAAGTCAGGCTAGACCATTTTTTCATTTTTGTTGATTGGTTAGTATCTCAAGATTTTTATTTGTCTTCTTTCCCTAGAATTTGTTCAAACCATAATCTTCTTATTCTTAACATGTATGATATAATTAAGGAGATAACCCCTTTTAGGTTTGAGCATATGTGGCTTTCTCATCTATATTTGGTTGAAAAAATTAAATAATGGTAAAACCTTGAGATTTCAAGGACTACTATGTTTAGATTGGTTAAAAAACTCAAGAATGTTAAAAAAAAATAAGAATGTGAAATAGATATATTTTTGGTAATATCTCTCACCAAAAATAGAAGATTAGATCAAATCTTGTTTATTTAGAAGAGTGATATGATGAGAATGGTATTACAGAGGAAAAAAATCTTTTGAGTGATTATCATTCCTTTTTGGCCCATGAATAATCTTTTTTTAGAACCATAATTCCAAATCCATTTGGTTGAAAGAAGGAGATAGAAATACTAAGTTATTTCACATGTTGATGCTCATTCATAGAATCCATAATAGAATTTATAAAATTATAAGGGATGATGGTGTTCTTTGTTTTTATTCCCTATGTTGGTTCCCAGTACACCTCATACACTTGGCCTTGCACACTTGAGATAAAATTCCAAGCAATGATGAAAAACCTATTAGTATGTCATTGTAGCTAGGGAAGGGTTTGGCATCAAGATTAGATTGAATGCAAAAAATGACTAAGAGGCACCTACAGAGGTTATGGTTAGCTACCTACTACTTCTATCTCTACCTGAACCACCTAAGGGGTAGATTACTCACATGGAGTGATTATGCAATTCAACCTCCATGGGGATTATTGGCACAAAGGAACACAAATCTAACTAGAACATAACCAAACTCACTCATTCCATCCGAGAAGGGTTGTCAGATGGAATGAATAAATTATATAGTTAAGATACAAGATAATAAAGATAGATATATAAAAAATACTTAAAACCTTCATCCTAAAGAATTATTAATATCAGGGCTGAGTGAAAGATTGCAGTGATATGCTTTAAAACACAAAATGCAAATACATGCTATGTAGGAAATATCTTATGCATCTACAAGTAAATAAAATTTATAGTATGCAAGGGGTGTATTATTTATCAAGGTAGGACAAGTTGGATCATGTTGGTGGCCTTTAAATAGAAGCATATCTTACAAGATTCATGGCATCATTCCTTAGCACAAATATAGACAAAACTCAAATTTAAGCTAGTGGGAAATGCCAAATGATCCTTGAAAAAATAGAACATACACTGAAACTAAAAAATAAAAAAACTCTTTCTTACCAAATCCATAAACCTATGGTGCCCTAACAATTTATTCAACAACATGATCTAAAATAATGTAGCAAGGGTTTTATAACCCAATTTTATGCTCAAAATGATAACCAATAATGAACATAAAACTAGATATCCAGTCAATAATATTTACAAAATAGATTACTGCATTTCATCAACAAGAAATAGAAAATAACCATAAGTATATTTATTAACTTGAAAATAAATTTTAAACACATCAATATTTCAAAATTTTTTCATGGGGACAAGCATGGTGGGATTGCTCTTTTGACAAAGGGGACATAAAGATGCTCTCAAATATCACTAAGGGTTATACAGTTACAACCACCTTAGCAAGGAAGACAAGATATATAATTGATCCAATAAATTCTTGCAGAACCTAGACTTAGAGAAAATGAACACCTAAAATAATGACCAACAACAACCTTGAATAGAGGAGAAGCCCCCTATTTATACATTTTCAAATCTAGAACTCTGGGTTGTAACTTATCAAAATTGTAAAATAAAATTTCAAATATGCCAAGATGCTTCTAGATAGAAAATATTCCCTTGTCGTGCTTGAAAACATCATCCATATTCAATAAAAATCATAACTCTAACTACCTCTACAAGGAATGATGAAGATTTGGAGCACATCTTTTGATTTCATGGCAGGAAATGCCTTTCACACGAGCTAGAAGGAGAATATTCATGGTAGAGGGCAAGACAAACTTTGTATTTATGTGGAGCTACTTGAAGATTCCCTTGACCACTTTCTTGCATAGTTAGAACCTCCAGGACAACTTACTTACCATGGAATAACCTGCTCTTATAATGATTCCCTAGGAATATTCTAGATCCATGGCTATTTGAATGATATTCTTTGGGTGGTCCACCTTCGATTTGAAAACCTATAATTTCTCTCCCACAAAGGAACTTGAAAAAGTAAATCAAATGAAAATACAAGAACTTAGGTCATTTCACCTTTTTACACTTTTGTCAAATGCCCAGTTACAAGAATTTTAGCTATTATGTCAAGATTAAAAACCCATTACTTTCCCTTGGTTTATATAAGGCACACTTTCTAAGTTTAAAAATTTTATGAATTTATTTTCAAGTTCATGGGATGCTTTTTTATTTTTTCCCACTTACCCATTCTACTCATGAAATTTGGATGTGCCAGTGTGATTTGTGCTTTAAGAGAGGTGTAAAGTGCCTATTTGATTCTGCCTTCCACCAAGTCCCATTGCCATTTCCTTTTCTTCCATAGAATGTGAAACTATAGGAGCATGTTACACTTTAACAAAGTGTGTTTGGGGCAGTGCATCTCCCCCATACTTTCCTATGGACTTTGACCCCTCATTTTTCAATTACTTTTATAACCATACACCTCTGATAAAACTTTTAAGTACCTTTGCAATTTTCAAGCATGCCTTTGACCACTCAAAACCCCACAAATCTACCACACATGTTCCACACTTAAAGAATTAATTTTTTTTAAGTATTTAAATATCCATGTGGAAAATCCCTAAGGGCATGGAGATGAATATTTTTTAATCCCACATAGGCTCATATCAGCATGTTGGCACCCCTCAAGATCTTGTGGTGTTTACTCGCTATGTTGTAAAGTTCACTCTACCATGGCTTAAATTTGACATCTACGTGCCCGTCATTTGACATTCAAATGATGTCTTTGATGGGAATGCAACCATCAAATTTAAGCCTTGATATATCTCCACCATGGATTAAATTTGATGTCCACACACTAATCATTTGACATCTATGTGAATGTCTTTGAAAGGCACACGACTATAAAATTTAAGCCCTAATAGATGATTACCATGGCTTAAATTTGATATCCATACACCCATCATTTAATGTTCACGTGACCATCAATACATATATGTGACCATAAAATTTAAACCCTAATGGATAATGGTTGAGCTTAATTTTAATGTCTGCATGAATATTAAAGACATTCACATAGCTATCACACTACTTGTTCAACTTTTTGAAAGCTTGGATCTTGAGTTAAAAAAACATGAAGGCATAAAAATTATATGAGATGTTCATGGTGTCTGAAATAATTATGATATGCGATCCTTTGACCATGATATCCTTTTCATGCAAACTTGAAAAAATGCATAAGTGCACTAACCTTCTACACCCTATGAGCTCGACATTTATGCAATTAAAAATTTTCACTCAAGAATTCGCTCATCAAGATTTTTGTTTTAGACATTCCTATTTTCATTATCTTACTCTTTGATATTTTTTCTCAACAAAAATTATTACAAGAATTTTAATTTTTGACACTTTTGTTCTCAGGTCCTTTGTTTATTAGGATAATTATTTCAGACATTTTGTCCAAAATAATTTTCTTAAAGTATTGAACTCTCTCAGACACTTCTCTCATAGTAATTTGGTCTTCGATATTTTTGTCTTCATTAGGACAATTATTTCAGACATTTTTTCAAAAAAAATTCCTTGAATAAATTGAACTTTACACATTTTCCAAAATATTTGACTTTTGTTGAGATTTTTGTGTGGGAAAAATGCCTAAAGGAAAAGTACCCTTCAGACCTTTCACCGTGGACAAAAAGTTTGAAACAAATGGACCTGTAGACTTTTTTCCATGGATAAAAAGTCCAAAACAAATAAGTCTCTGGCCTTTCTATGGTATACTTTCCCTGAAACAAATAAATCTTTATACATACTAAGTAAATAACAAATAACACTTAGTTGATTTAACATGAACTTGAACTTTCAAAGGTATTGATGTTTGGATTTGCACCCTTGAAGAGATACTGAGTTCTCCTCATCTAAGTAGAAAAATAGAATCATCTTTCTTGCTGTGCATGACAATTTCATTTAGATGAAGCTCTAGATAGGGGCTAGCTCCCCTTGATGACCTTTAAAACTCTCTCTAATCTATCAAGTGTGTATGAAAAGGGTAAGAAAAACAATTAAGAAAATAAAATAGTGATGCACCAATGAATAATGTCCTCCCAATTTGACTAAAAATACACTACTTAAAGACCAACAAATCTTCTTTCACACAAAACCCACAACTCTTTTTGCATTGTCACATCAGTGTTTCACATGTTAGATTCAAGAAGGCACTCAAAATCAACGAGAGCAATAGATAATTCCAAGAAGGAATATAGTCTTATACCACTTCTAAAATGTCTATACACTTTAGAAGGAATACTAACAAGGATCTATAACAATACTCTTTCTGTACATTTGGTAGGTAATCGAGGATAATAGGTTAGGAAAGATAAACTCTCACTAAACAAGAACAACATGATTTGAACTGATACACAATATTACAGCATGTGAGAGGCTAATTTGTATTATTTATTCAAGAGTTCTACGAGTATAAATCTGGCTAGAGTTTCACCATAACCAGTGGAGGCTACCAAAATGAGCCAAGAGGACATATATATATAACCTTGAGAGGTAGAGCAATAAAAGGAAGTCCAAGGGTTACTGAGACATGTGTCATCTTAAAAGGATCAGTTACATTCACATGGGAGAGAAGTGGGTGAGCTATGCCATGTCACTAAATGGATCAGTTATAATGAGTTACAATTGAATCAAAGCCTCAGTTATAATTGAATCGACTATAGTTGAATAAGTTACAACTGAAACAAAATGCCTCAGTTATATTTTCTAGTTGTTACCTCTTATTTTTGCCTTCAGGTTCCTATCGAGTCTTTCCTTTTAAACTCGAATGGCTAGTTTTTGTAGTCTAAAATTGACATTCTACGAGATATCACCTTTCAGGTATTTCTTCAAACTTTATTTCCTCAAACTTCTTATCTCAGTACTTTTCCTAAAAGAATTTATTCAGGTCTTTTGTTTCCTTTATTCTTTTATTTTGGCTCTTCATTTGTTCCTTTATGCCTTAAACAATTTTATTGGACAAAAAATATGAATGAAATCATTTTTTATCTATATCTAACTTTGGCACCTTTTCAAGTTTTTTGAAAGAATTCCTCAAATAATTTCTTTGAAAGAATTTCTTTGGACTTTCTGTTTGGCCCTTTTTGGTTGTTTGAAATGACCCTTCAATAAAGTGAATAAGACCCCTTTTGAAAGGAAACATACCCTTCATATTCTTGAAAGTGACCCTTTGGAAGAGTTTAAAGTGTCCTTCAACTTTTGGAAATGATATTTTGAAAGGTAAAATACCCTTTAGATTTTTTGAAATGGTTCACCTTCCTGAAAAAGTCCTTCAGAAAAGTTGTCACCTACCCTTCGAAAAAGTTGAAGTGCCTTTTGAAAAATTTATAAGTGACCATTTGGAATATTGAAGATGCCCATTTATTTTGAGTTACCCATTGAAAAAATTGTTATGGACTTTGGAAAAGTTTTTTTGGACAAAATGTCTGAAACAATTCTTTCCTTCAAATTTTTTTGAAAGATCCCTTCGAAAGGCAAGTGTCCTTTAGAAGAAATGCAAGTGTCCACTTTCCAAATAAAATTCCATTTGGGAAAGTTTTAAATGTACCCTTAGTAAATATTTCAAAGTATCCTTTAAAAAAATGAAATTACCCTTCAGGAAAGTGAAGTGGACCATTTCTTGTGCGAAAGATACCCTTCAGGAAATTTGAAAGTGTCCAGTTAGCCTGAAAAAGTCCTTCAAAAAAGTTACAACATGCCCTTTGAAAAAGCTGTCTCAACAATTTTCTCAAAAGAATCTCATCAAATGAAAAGTTAGAAAGAAATGCACTTAAGGGGAAAAAACCTCAGACAAAAAGTTCAAAAGAATTTGGCAAAAGCTTAGAACAAAAACCTAAAAGATTCATTGAAAAGGATGTAGCCAAAAGAATAAAGAATGAAGCTTTCAAAAGGAAAACACTTGGGATTTTTTATGTAAAATACTTTAGGCTTTGTATGAGAACACTTCTTCTAAATGAAAACTACATACTAGACTTGGACAAAATGTATAGACTCAGATGTTCTTCTATAAAAAGGGGTGCCCTATTTTGGCCTGAAGGGCCAAAATTTGTTTACTAAATTGATGACTCACAGGGGTAGTATGCCTACTATACTAACCACACTAGTAGCCTTATCCAACTCAAGGCCAATGGAGTCAATGTATTCTTGAAGATGACTAACAAGGATTATGCCAAAACCAAACACAAGGAAACACACCACACAACAACAAGAAGACCCAAAAAAACCAAAACAAGATAAATACAAACTCACACATGTACATCAATACTTAGGGAAAAAAAAGGAAAACAAGAAACTATGTACAAAATAAAAAGAGAACTTCAGTAATAATTTTTTAGATATATCCCATTGACTGGGATATGTAGCTCCTCTTCATCCAACTTTGAGAGTTGGAAAGCATTGTGTTGTTTGTACTATATGATCACATATGTACCACTCCACAAATCATCAAACTTTGTGTGCTTTCCAGGTTTGGCCCTATCTTCATCCCATTTTAGGACAAATGTCTCCTTCTCTAAAAATCCTTGGCATGGATTTCTTGTCAAAATACTTCTTTGTTTTCTCTTGGTGAGTTGTCATGGTTTACATAGCTTGATCTCTTATCTCCTCAAGCTCCATCAAGTCACATAATATAACTCCCATGCTCTCATTCTCCATCAATTGTAGCTGGTAACTCAAGTGAGATAGGAAGCCTAGCCTCCCTTCCATACACAAGTGTGTATGGTGAGTTCCCAATCACTCTCTTTGGGGTGATCCTATTAGCCTAAAGGGATATCTTTAGCTTGGTTTACCAAGTCCTTTGTTTCTCCTCCATTGTCCTCTTAGTGATCCTATTCAAGTTCTTGTTTGTGGACTTAGCTAGTCTATTTCCATAGGGATAGTATTTGGAGGAGATGCTAAGATAGATTCCATGCTTCAAAGCCCATTCTCTTATCCTTGTTCTTAAAAAGGCTAGTGCATTAGCTAAAATGATTATTGAAGGAGCTCTGAATCTAGTTAATATACCTTCATAGAAGTCCAAGACTAAGTTTTCATTTACCTCCTTCAGAGATAAATCTTCTACCCATGTTGTAAAATAATCAGTGGCTATCAACTCCCACTTATGACCAATACTAGAAGGAGGATTGATCAGACCTATGAAATCCAAACCCCATTGTATGAAGGTTTTCTTGACCTAGAGTGGGTGAAGAGTCAAGGTAGATAGATTTTCTTTGCCATAAAAAATATCACACTTTTGGCATTTCCTTACCCAAGCGTGAGTGTCCTTAAACAAGCTAGGCTAAAAGTAACCAGCTGTCATAATCTTAGTAGTTATGGTTCTTAGAGCAAAGTAACCACTAGTTGGTCCATCATGAAACTCATACAACACTTTATCAATATTATCAAAATAAATACATCTCAACAACACACTTGAAAATTCCTTTCTGAATAGCACACCATCAACAAGTACATAAGGAATGGATTGCAACCTAAAGTACCTTCTCTTATCCCTATCAAGACCTTGTGGACACTCACTAGTTTGAAGGAAGTGAATCATGTCTTATGTCCAAATTCTCATAGATGAAGGTACAACTATTGCAGGATCATCATGGAGTGCTAAAACAACTTCCCTTTGGTCTTTCAAGTCTAAGTAAAGATGCCAACATAGTCTTTTTCCTCTCACTAGCTTGGTTGTATTGATCTCCACATCATACTCCATCACTTTGGTGATGTAACCTACCTTTTTCTCATTCAAATATCTACTCAATAGAAATTATTTCACACTAGGATGAGGCAAAAAATTGTGAATCTTGTTATTAGACAACATATACCTAAATTTATTTAAACTCCTTATGATCGAAAGCACTTGTTTCTCAACATATGTGTATCTCATCTCATAGCCTTCCAAACCTTGATTGAAAAAGGTAATAGGTTGTTCCCAATTTTCATCATTAGTTTGAGTAAGCATGGTAGAGATTATCTCTTCATTCCAAAAAATATAAAAGTTGAAGTCATTAGATAAGTTAGGACTTGCAAGAGTAGGAGCCTGGGCAATGGCTTGCTTAATCTCTTCAAAACTTTATTTTCTCCTTCCTATCCAAGTGAAAATCTCATCCTTCTTTAGAATGGAGGTCCAGGACTTGACAAGGTTAGAAAAATTAGGAATAAGCCTTCTAATTAAATTTATCTTATAAAATAATCTTTACAAACCCTTTTTATGCTTAGGCAAAGATAATGCCAAGATGACACTTACCCTTTTAGGATCAATAGATAGACCTTTCTTAGAAATAATGTGGCCTAAGAGTTTGCCTTCATGAACAAAAAATACATACTTATTTGGTTTTAGAGAGATACCAAACTCTCTACACCTCTAAAAAATATACCTTAGGTGCTTCAAATGATCACTTGCATCTTTGGAGAAAGACATCACATCATCAAGATATACCTATACAGTGTCACTAATTAATCCTTAAAAAGCCATATCCATTACACATTGAAAAGTAGCTCCATCATTTGATAATCTAAATGGCATCTTCTTATAGGCATATGTTCCCCATTTGGTGGTGAAGGTTGTTTTGTACTGGTCACTTTCTTTCACCAAAATTTGATTGTACCCAAAATAACCATCTAGGAGGGAAAACCTCTCACTACCTACCACCAATTGCAAAATTTTCTCCATGGAAGGGAGGGGACAATGGTCTCTCAAAGACACTCTGTTCAAGTCCTTGAAGTCCACACATAACCTGATCTCTCTATTCTTATTTCTAACAGGGACTAAGTTGTCCATCTAAGAAGAATGTTTGATAGGAAAGATGATTTTGGACTCAATCAATTTGATGAGTTCTTTCCTCATGAGAGGCTCAATCTTGGGATTGATTGGGCTTTATCTTTTCTTGATGAGTTTGGAATTTTCATCTATCTCTATGTTTTTTAATCCAATCTTGGCTCAAAACTCTTCAAATCACTATACTCGCATGCAAAAATATCACTAAACACCTTGTATGATTCAATACAATCATGTTTTTCTTGACTAGTGCATACCTTCCCAAGTGCAAGTAGCTTATATTTAAATATTTATACCCTTTCATATTTCTATTTCTTGGTTGACATTCTTACCTTCTCCTTTCTGAGCTGGTCATCTTCATTGAACATGATTTCAAGAGTCACTAGGCCTTTAGGAAGCTTGTTGGACTTCAATTGGACAATCTGCCCTCCATATTATTGTTGCAGCTTAGTCTAATTCTTAGAAGAAAACTCAGCCTCTTATTGTAGAAAAATTGCTATTTTCTAGTCACTATCAAAGACCTACCAATTTTTGACATTATCTGGTATGGATAGTCTCACAATCGCCTTTAAATGGGGCTAATTTTTGCCTTCTCTTATGCCTTTTGGAACATCAAATTGAGCACCAACAGATGCCAACATATTAGCATGCTTATTATCTTCACTTGAAATAGAATTAATATTGAATTCCATGAAGTTTTCTATAAGGTCCCAAACTCTATGATTTTAGGACTTGAGCAGGGAGTTTTTGGTCAAATTCTGCCCTCTAACTTGATTGACAACAAGTTCACTATCACTTGACACTTGCAATTCTTTAACACCTCTTTTCCTAGCCCATTCTAAGGCATGAATGAGGGCTTCATATTTAGCTACATTATATTTACAAGAGAAATAAAATCTGAAAGTTAAAAAATACCTTTCCTTTGAAGGTGAAACCATCATAGCTCCACCATCTACCCCAATCTTGATTCTAGACCCATCAAAGAAAATCTACCACAAGCCATTCACATAATGAATTGGCTTCATCAAATTAGGCATGAAGGATCCCTTCTCATGCATATAATAAACTCCAAGACTATATTTTTTAATAAACTTGAAAGGATCATGCTCATATTTATCATTTCACCACTCATCTAGGAATAAATCAGAAACTCCTTCAAGGGAAGATGATGGAGATTGGTCAATATGAAATTCATATTCATCAATGATAGTGTTGACCATTTTGGTCCTGTAGGCCAAAATCAGTCTCCTTCTTCCCCTGTTGTTCTGAGCCATCAGTCATGAATTTGGTTTGCACAAGTCTTTTAGCAAAAAGATGGACTAGTTCAAGGATGTAAGGCTTTTACAAAGCTTTTATTGACAATTCTTCCACAGGGCAGATTGTCTCTTGCCATTTAGACAGTCCACACACACATAAGCCAAGGAAGAAAGAATACATTACTTTTGGTAATGGCCTTTTGCTACAAATAGGAAAATTCCAAAGGAATGGTTCATCAAAAAGGTTTTTTACTTCTAAAAAAAGCCTCTGAAAAAGTGCTAAGGAATTCATCTGCAAGGTAAAGGACAAGGCCAAAACACCTAAGATGAAGGAATAATTTAGGGAATCCAAAAATTCCACCTAAAGAAGCAAGGTTTAAAGCCAAGGCCCTTTGGAAAGGTTGTCTTCAAGAAACTTGAAGTGTAGGGTACCTTTTAGGAGGGTACAGGAGCCCTTGCAGAGGGCACATAGTTGGTGATAGGACCATTGCAAATTTATGAAGGGCAATTTTTTTGAAGACAAGTGAAGGAAAAAAAAGCAAAGATGGAGAATGAATTCCTTTAGGCTTTTGTCTGATAGAATTCCTTCAGACAAATAGTCTGAGGAAATTTGGAGAAATGGCCATGCAAAAAGCTGAGGAAAATCAAGCCTGTAAAGAAAAAGATTGTCCATTAGGAAAGAAAATCTGTGGAAAAAGGTAAGGCAAATCCTTCAGACAAAAATTCTAAAGGAATTCCTTTAGACATTTTATCCAAAGGAATTTGTACACAAAAAATTTGACTAAAAATAATTGGAAATAATTCCTTTAGGCAAAATGTCTGAAGGCATTCCTTCAAACATTTTATCTGAAGGATGTGAGAAGCCCAAGGACCTCGAAGGGCAAGTACCCTTGCGGGGGACTCTCAAAAAAAATGAAGGGACCTTTCTCCAAGTCTTGGAGGAACACCTTCCCTTTGGGAGAGTTAAAAGACAAAATCCTGACCAAAAGAAAGGCTGAAGAAAAGACAGCTAAAGGAATTCAAAAGAGTGACAGGCCCGCAGATGTCAAATTTAGGCCAATGAAATAGCCATTGATCTTTAAATGCTTGAGCACCAACTTGAAGGAATTCAAAGGCCTTAAGGCCAAAAGGAAGAGACCACTGAGAAGGGAGCCCAAAGAGCCAAAGATTGATAGAAGATATCCCTGAAGGCTCAAATTGCTGGAAGGAGTCAAGAGAGGAAAAGACAAAACTAGGAAGAGACAAAGCTAAGAAGAGACAAAAATGAATATGGAAAAAATAGCCCAGGTGGAAAAGGGGAGGTGAGTTATTCCTACAGTTGGAATAGTCTCTACCAAGTGGTCATCAAGGAGCGCAAATAGTGAATGACGCGACCTATTTTTCCACACTTTGCATTGATAAGTAGACAAACCGTGTGAATGTCTAGAAGGAGCGATCTTGTTTATAGGAAAAAAGGCATGGCTCATGCTTTCACATTAATGTTTGAATGCCAAAGTCAATATTTACAACCAACATAACATTCTCTTTCAATGGTTTTCTCTTCCTGATGCTCTCAACACATATGGGCCACTTATAAAAAAGGGACATCAAAGTCTTTTCCAAGGGGGCACCATTTTGCTTCCTCTCTCTATACATATTGTAACTTCTCATTTGAGAAAGGATCTCTCATATTGTAAGCTGAAGCCCTACCAATTTTCACCTGGAATCAATAGAATACACATTTATACCTCTATTTTGGTTGGATATATCTCTGAGTGTGCCTGAGTGTTAGCCATGTGTTCAATCATTTCTTTCCTAATGCTTTCACAAGCTTGATACCAACACACCTGGTATAAACAGATCTCCATTCCTATAGATAACAAGAAGTGGTGTATCTAGAGTGTAGAGGTAGAAGAAGGTTATCAAATAGCGTGTTTTTCCTACATCGCCTGTGGTAAGTTCATTTTGTGTGTGTTTATATTAAAACCTCCCTGTTAAGCTCCCTAAAGTCTGTTCCTTTTACCAGTTAAAGTGTATGTATGTGTTCTTATGGTTCAAAGTGTGAGTATGAGTAGATCAAACTTGTTTGGTGCATCACCAGCTTAGGTTAGGTTCCATATTTTTAGTAATCCTTCTCCCTTTTCAACCCCCCCATTATATATATGTATCAACACTATTACTAAAATAACTAAAAGATGCATCAAAGGGATCTATCCCTTATCTAGAGACTCTCCCCTCAATTTTTCCAAACCCATAGGCAAGAGAAGATTTTCCATATTTCCACGTGGAAGATAGGAGCTCAACATCCTATCAAGGGTGCAATCCACAACATCAACAGTTTTTGGCATGCGTAGTGGGACAATGTTTTAACACTCAAAAAAGTTTTGAGATTGGTGCTAGTCCTATTATAGTAAGAATAAACCACTAATCCAGCATCTAACCTTTAATCAGGTGATTATGGGACATTTTGTCTAAAGAGTTGAGGAATTTTGGTGTGTTCTTCAAGAAACTAGCCTTTGGAGGCTTTTTCATCAACACCAATGGTGACTTTGAGTTGAATCAATTAGTTAAACAGTCTAGGTGCCATCAAAAATCTTATTTTTTGTATGTATAATCCCATTGCTCAAAATCATGGGCCTTGTATTTCTTCATATGGTTTTAATCAAGCTCAGGTTGTTCATGGAATCACCTCAAACAAATCTCCTAGTCGCCCTTCAACAATAAGGGAAGTAACATTAAAATTTGAGAAGTAGGTGATGGAGATAGACAGATTGGATGAGCAGTATAGATATTAGCATGAGCTTATGTACTAAGAGGAGTGTTTGTTTAGGCAAGCTCAGGCCTTGTAATCCATGGAGGAAGAGGTAGCAAAATGGAAGAGTCCATCTATTCAAGGCAGTCAGCCTTGTGTGCCCCTCCTATTCTAAAGAAAGCCCCCTCTTGAGCATCAAATCCTTTCTACTAGATAGCACTTGCTCTCTCTAGTTCATCTAATTCATTAATCACTCCTACTCCTAATCCCTTGCACCTAGATTCCCAACATCAAAAGGCATTAGAGAAACCTTTCATGGAAATGAACCTTCTCAATTCCTTAGAGTGTGAATCCTCCTTGGAAGGGAATACCATGAACCAGTATGCCTCTCTTTAGGAAACTCTTCTTATACATCAATAGTCCCTTCCTAATCTTCCTCAACCTCCTCAAGTCTTTCAACATGATGTCCAGATTCAAAGTTGGAAGAGGGAAAATCATGAACCAGCTTGGGACCTTGAAGAAGATAAAGTTGCTACCTGTTCATAAGGGAAAAGTTCCAATCCTAAGGTCATGAGTTGGAAGGAAACAATGGAGTCATGGGGCATGAAGGAGGAGGAGAAAGGTTTTGCTCAAAACCTTGAAGAAATTGAAGCTGCTCCTACTCACCATGATGATGCTTGTGACCTCTGAGAAAGGCTCTTCCAAGAGAATATAGCCAGGTGAATTGCAGAGTTTGAATCCAGCATGAGGTTCCTCAACCAAAGTGTGATGGATGGTTTAGATCAAGAAAAAGATCCTACATTTGAACACACCCCATCTACACCCCTCCAAGATAGCTATCAGGCCACATCTAATATAGATGAAGTGTTGGCTAAATGGAAGGAAGAGAATCATTCAATTCTAGCTTAAGCACTGCCTCCTCTTCCATGTGAGTTTAACCCTCAGCCTTCCACTTCATCCTTTCTCAAGGAGGAGCCTATTTTGAAAGAGGCAAGTGAAGAAGAGAGGATCCAGTTTGTAGTTGATTAAGAAGCTCTCATGGATGACAATGAAGAGGAAATCATCATGGATGCTCCCTTTGAAGACATCATCAACAAGGGAGAAGACACAAGTCATGCATACATGTGGATGTTCCAACAATATGAAGAGGAAGGTAAGCATGGTGAGCTCTCTCCCCCCTTGTTTGATGAACTTCCATGTTGCTTTGATGAGGAGGATGACCATGCCATGGAACTCGAGTTGGAGGAGGATCAAGAGGATGTCTTTGAATAGCTAGAGACTCTAGTTTCTAAGCAAGAAAAGGAGAGACATGTTCATCTTGAGGAAATCTTTGAAGAAGAGAGCCTTAAACAAGAAGGTGATGTTCTATGGGATGAGCAATTAGTTTGTGATCTCATTTCAGACATCACAATAGTCAACCTTATTCAAGAAAGCCATGATGAAGTAGAAGATGAGTTTGACAGTGCCTTTAATAAGGTAGAAGGAGACAAGCCAATCCATGATGCATATCAAAGGGCTTGTGGTGATGACCCAATAGCCATTGATTTCTTGATGAAACACACTAGCATGAAGAACCAGTAGGATGCAAGCTTCTAAGAACAAGATGAATACATATATGTTGGAAGCATGTTTGCCCCTAATTCACTCAGATACGAGCCAATCAAGGTGGTAGGGAAGAAGAGCAAGTCACCAAGTCTCCATTCCATTCAGCCACTTGTCTAGCATCATAAGTTTTCTTGCTATGAAGGAGACTTAAGAAGTTTTCCCTTTGATCCAAGAGGGAGGCAAATATACTTGGTTAGCTGTACATAGTAGTTTGCTTTTCATTTTTCTTTCCCTATTTTCCCTAAGTGTTTTTTGCATAGGTAGTGTTTTAGCCTTGTGTGTGTTTTCCTTTGTGTTTGGGGTAAAAAGCTTCATGATTGATTCTTAGATCTCTTGAGGCTATTTTTAACTCTTTTAAAGATGTGTTTTGAATCCGTGCCCAATGGACTTTGAGGCTACTGGTTTCTTAAGCATAGCAGGCATGCTTCCCCTAGGAATCACCAATTTATTGACTATTTTGGTCCTGTAGGCCAAAATCAATCTCCTTCCCATGTTGTTCTAAGCCATCAGTCGTGAATTTGGTTTACACAATCCTTTTAGCAAAAATATGGACCAGATCAAGGATGCAAGGCTTTTACAAAGCTTCTATTGACAATTCTTCCATAGGGTAGATTGTCTCTTGCCATTTAGAAAGTCCACACACACATAAGCCAATGAAGAAAGAATAGATTTCTTTTGGTAATGGCCTTTTGCTACAAATAGGAAAATTCCAAAGGAATGGTTCATCAAAAAGGTTTTTTGCTTCAAAAAAAAGCCTTTATAAAAGTGCTAAAGAATTCATCTAAAAGGCAAAGGACAAGGCCAAAGCACCTAAGATGAAGGAATACTTTAGAGAATCTAAAAATTCCACCTAAAGAAGCAAGGCTTAAAGCTAAGGCCCTTTGAAAAGGTTGTTTTCAAGAAACCTAAAGGGTAAGGTAGCTTTTGGGAGGGTACAGGAGCCCTTGCGGAGGGCGCATAGTTGCTGATAGGACCATTGCAAATTTTTAAAGGGCAATTTTTTCAAAGACAAGTGAAGGTGTTAAAGTAAAGATAGAGAATGAATTCCTTCGGGATTTTGTCTGATAAAATTCCTTCAAATAAATAGTCTGAGGAAATTCAGATAAATGGCCATGTAAAAATTTGAGGGAAATCAAGCCCGCAAAGCAAAAGACTGTCCATTTAGAAAGAAAATCCATTGAAAAAGGTAAGGCAAATCCTTCAGACAAAAAGTCCAAAGGAATTCCTTTGAACATTTTGTCTGAAGGAATTTGTCCACAAAAAAGCTGATCGAAAGTGAGTGGGAACAATTCCTTCAGGCAAAATGTCTAAAGGAATTCCTTTGGACATATTGTCCGAAGGATGTGAGAACCTCAAGGACCTTGAAGGACCCCGAAGGGAAACTACCCTTACGGGGGAATCTTAGAAAAAATGAAGGTACCTTTCTCCAAGTCCTAAAGGAACACCTTCCCTTTAGGAGAGTTAAAAGACAAAATCCCAACCAAAAGAAAGGCCAAAGAAAAGAAAGGCTGAAGAAAAGAAAGATGAAGGAATTCAAAGGGGTGATGGGCCCGCAGATATCAAATTCAGGCCAATGAAATAGTCATTGATCTTTAAATGCTTGAGTGCCAACCTGAAGGAATTCAAAGGCCTTAAGGCCAAAAGGAAGAGACCACTGAGAAGGGAGCCCAAAGAGCCAAAGATTGATATAAGATAGCCTTGAGGGCTCAGATTGCCAGGAGTCAAGAGAGGAAAATACAAAACTAGGAAGAGACAAAAATGAATATGGACAAAATAACCCAAGTGGCAAAGAGGAGGAGAGTTATTCCTGTAGTTGGAATAGTCTCCACCAAGTGGTCATCAAGGAGCACAAATAGTGAATGGCGTGACCTATTTTTCCATGCTTTGCATTGATACGTAGACAAACTATGTGAATGTCTGAAGGAGTGGTTTTGTTTGCAGGAAAAGAGGTATGGCCCATGCTTTCACATTAATGTTTGAATTCCAAAGTCAAGATTGACAGCCAACACAACATTCTCTTTTAATGGTTTTCTCTTCTCAATGCTCTCAATTCACATGGGCCACTTGTAAAAAAGGGGCATCAAAGTATTTTCCAAGGGGGTGCCATTTTGATTCCTCTCTATATATATATTATAACTTCAAATTTGAGAAAGGATCTCTCATATTGTAAGGTGAAGCCCTGCCAATTTTCACCTGGAATCAATAGAATACACATTTTTACCTCTATTTTGGTTGGATATATCTCTAAGTGTGTCTGAGTGTTAGCCATGTGTTCAGTGATTTCTTTCCTAATGCTTTCATAGGATTTATACCAACACACTTGGTATAGATAGAGCTCCATTCCTGTAGATAACAAGAAAAGCTATATCTGGAGCGCAGAGGCAGAAGAAGGTTATCAAATAGTGTGCTTTTCCTATAGTGCCTATGGTAAGTTCATTTTTTATGTGTTTCCATTAAAGCCTCCCTATTAAGTTCCCTATAGTCTGGTCCTTTTACTAGTTAAAGTGTATGTATGTGTTCTTATGGTTCAAAGTGTGAGTATGATTAGATCAAATTTGTTTGGTACATCGCCAGCTTAGGTTAGGTTCTATTTTTTTAGTAATCCTTCTCCCTTTTCAACCCCCCCATTATATATATGTATCATCAATATTACTGGAATAACCAAAAGATGTATCAAAGGGAGCTAGCCCTTGTCGAGAGACTCTCCCCTCAATTTTTCCAGACCTACAGGCAAGAGAGGAGTTTCCATTTTGTCATGTGGAAGATAAGAGCTCAGCATCCTATCAAGGGTGTAATCCATAGGGTCAACAAATAGCATAGTTAAAATTTGATACCTTAGGTGAGTATGGTTCTAAGTGATCTCTATGAATAGGTTCTGACTCAATCTTCACCTTAGTGCCATATTTTGTCTTAAACACCATGTAGAACCACCTATTTTGGATGTAAAGTCCCTTGACAAGTAAAGAGAAAAATAGGGAGGTAAATTTGATACTACCACACCATGGGGAATTGAAAAATTAAGACAATCATGAAGGGTTAAATTCAAACCTTTCACTACCCCCAAGGTCTTGGTTGGTGATCCGTCCAATTACAAAACTCCTTTAGTCATTAGCTCATATTTTGAGGCCTAGCTTATTTGCTATGTATTTTACCATAATTGATGTGTTTTATCCACTATAAATGATGAATTTATTAAGAAAGAAATCACCAATAATTATATATAGGTAAAAATGAGGAGTCTTCTCATCTTTCTTCACTTGACCATCCATAGATTGAGTTCCATTGACTAGATTGACATTGTCATTTCTTGATGGGCTAACTTGTTTGTCCAATCCATGCAATTCATTTTGGAGTATATATTTTTATCCTATTAATGATAGATAATCCCAAAATGAGATTCTCATATGGATCTTCTTCATCTATTCTAACATCTTGATGGAAGGATTACTCACCTCGGGGTTCTCTTTATGAACATTTGTACTTTGTGATGTAGCTTGTGGAGGTAGAGTTGTAGCAACTATCCTAAAATTTGGAATCCTCTAATTTTATTATAATTTAGGAGTTATTTTAGACCCACATACCATATAATATTATGTATGAGTCACAAATAGTACTTGATTAGCTCCTTGAGCTTCATCAACAACCCTCCTTTTAGACCTAGTATTAGAGGCAACACTAGTATTTTGATTATTTGTATTTCCCAAGAAATTAATGGGATAAAACTCACCCTCCAAATGATTTATGAGGGTAGAATTAGTATGATTCTTTTCATTGTATTCCCCACCTTTCATGGATCCTTCAAAACTTGAAGCTTGGAAAGATTGACTGCCTTGCAATAATATACCTTGATTTTGCATTTCATTTGCATAAGTAACTTTTTCTTGACCATGTTCAAAAGATGGATAATTGGGTTGTTCTTGGACCAAATTGTTCTAAGTGTGGATAAGGGATTTGGAGTATGAATGATCACTAGGATTATAACTTTTATAAGGCTTAACATAGGTAATTTGGCATTGTCCCTAATTATTTCCCTAAAAAGGAGGTATGTTTGTTTGTCCAATTTGATTGTAGGATTGATATGGTCTATAACCTTGAGATTGTTATATTTTAAGGGAAAATAACTCATTTGTATCAATTTGAAGTAGGATTTTAAATTCATGTATTTCATTGGTAGGGGTAATGACATATTTTTCTTGACCAGGCAAAGGAGCTAAAGTGGGCAATGCACTTTGACTAGGAAAATGCAAATCAGGGAATAGTGGCATTGGAGGTCTAGGAGCTATCTTTATGGCTTGAACAAGATAATTATTAGTATTTATGGATATTTAATATGAATTAAGTAGTGTGTTTATACCCATATATTGAATCATCTAGTAATGTCACTATTCAACGCTTTTAAGTAGTACAAAAATGCACAGTTTGTGGTTGGCCTCACAAGAATTGGGACTATGTCCCAAGTTTTTTGCAACCTAGTATTAAAATATTGCATGAATTCATGTGGTGCCCTATTTATTTTGGTTAATTTCTTAGCTAAAGATAGTTAACCACTCTTTTCCCCAAACCTATCACTCAATAATGTCCCTAACTCATCCCATGAGCCAATAGAATTTACACGTAGGCTCCCATACCAGTCCAAGACTTTTCCTTTGAAATATAAGGCTAAAATCCTAATAGATACATTTTCTTGGGTAATATTATTTATATTAAAAAAGTTTTATATATTCTTGATGTGATCAATAGCATTAATTAGACCATCTCCACTAAAAGATGGGACACTTTTGAGAGCAACTCTTAGAATCTGATCATATTGGGCAAGATGCAAGGGAAATGCCCCAGTAAAAGGCATAAAAGGTTATCTTCTAGACATTTTGGAATGATTACTATATGTATTAGGAATGGAATTTAACAAAAAATTGGGATCTTTAAACACAAAATCTCTTTTATAAGAATGAGTATTAACAAAAGTAAACCTTTTGGTGGAATATGGAGGTAATTCCACAAACTCAAAGGGTACACCTTTAGTAACAGACCTAGTGGTCACCTTTGGCATGGAAAATAAGAATTATCATTAACAAAAGACTTGAATTCTTCAATGGAGTCATTAGTTACTGAATGTATATTTTTATTTTCTTTGCAACAATGCCAAGACCAGTACCAATCTTGAACAATCTTGTAGGACTTAGAGGTCCCACTAAGCATGCTAAAAATTTTTGATGCTTGGATTTGCACCCTTGAAGAGATACTTATTTCTCCTCATCCAAGTGGAAAAATGATATCATATCTCTTGTTATGGGTGACAATTTTTATTGAGATGAATCTCTATATTAGGGGATAGCTCCCCTTGATGTACCTTTAAAACTCTCTCTAATATATTAAGTGTGTACGAAAAGGGTAAGAAAAGTAATGAAGAAAACATATGGTGATGCACCAATGAATAATGTCCTCCCAATTTTATGAAAAATACACTACTTAAAGACCAACAAATCTTCTTTCACACAAAACCCACAACTCTTTATGCATTATCACATCAGTGTTTCACATGTTAGATTCAAGAAGGCACTCAGCATCCAAGAGAGAAAAAGATAATTCAAAGAAGTAATATAGTCTAAAACAACTTCTAAAATGTCTATACACTTAAAAAGGAATATTAATAAGGACCTATAAATGTCCTTCAGGAAAGTTGTAAATGTACCCTTCAAAAATATTGTAAAGTATCCTTAAAAAAAATGAAAATAACCTTCGAGAAAGTGAAGTGGACCATTTATTGTGAGAAAGATACCCTTCAAGAAAGTTGAAAGTGTCCACTTAGCCTGAAAAAGTCCTTCAAAAAAGTTGTAACATACCCCTCAAAAAATTTATCTTGATAATTGTCCTGAAAGAATTATGTCGAATGAAAAGTCCAAAAGAAATACATTTAACGAAAAAAGCCTTGGACAAAAATTCTAACAGAATTTGGAAAAGGCTTAGAAAGAAACCCAAAAGAATTAATTACAAAGGAATTATCCAAAATATTAAATAACAAAGCTTTCAAAAGGAAAACACTTGGGTTTTTTTATATAAAAGACTTTAGGATTTGTATAAGAACACTTCTTCTGAATGAAACCTGCATACTGGACTTGGACAAAGGTATATACTCAAATGTTTTTCTACAAAAAGGTGTGCCCAATTTTGGCCTAAAGGGCCAAAATTTGGTCAACAAAAGGGACACTAGAAAATAGGAATATAGCTAAGGACTTTAGGATTTGATACTTGACTCGGGCTAGACTTAGGCTTTTGCAATTGACAAGGACTCAATTTCTTTAATGTAATATTGGGAACTAAATCTAGCTCTCACCTAGGGATACATACCCCCTATGAGTGTGCAAATAACCCCAAATCATAAGACCAGGTGCCAATCTAGTAGGCCACAAAGTCAACACATAGTAATTTCAGTAAACATTTGTGAAGGCTCAAAAAAATATGGTAGACTTAACAAAAATAGATTAGGAAGATATATAAATGAACACATAAAAATACACAAAGGGAAACTATACAAACAAGGCCTAAAGCATAAGGGTAACAAAGAAATGAAACAATAGAGGATAAAACACTACATAATTATGTAAATAGTTGTAGATGGACTCAATCTAGGAAGTGCTTTAGATGCTTACCATTAAATGGTAGCTCTAGTATTTCACCATCTAGGTCCCTTAGGAAGAAAGTGTGTTCCCCAATTTAGTAGTCAATGGAATAGGGACCATCCTCAAGGTGTCAAATTTTCCATGTTTTCCTTTTTCCTCGTGCTTGCTATCCCAAAGTAAAACCAAATCACCTATTTGGGAAGTTATAAGAGTGACATTCTTATTAAATATTTTATTTAAATTTTCTTTGAACTTGAGGTGTCTTTCATGAGCTTGTCTTCAAATTTCATCAAGCTCAATAATTTGGTTCATCCTCTCATCATCCTCTAATTGTTACACAAGTTGATAAGTTAGCAACTACAAATTCATAGGCAAAACTAATTGAGTTCCATAAACAATCTCAAAAGGGATTTTACCCATAGCTCTCTTAGGCATAATCCTATCAGCCCATTAGGAAAACTTTAGATGTTCACCCCACTTCTTCTTGTTTACTTCCAAATTATGTCTAATGATTTTGAGCAAGTTCTTATTACTGGATTCTACTTGGCCATTCCCCTGAGGGTTGTAATTAGAAGCATAGGTCAATTCAATCTTGTACTCTTTGCATAATGCCACTAAAGGTTTAGCTTTGAATCTCATAGCATTATCATCAATAACCTTAATAGGTACACCAAATTTAAAAATAATTTGATTTAACAAAAAATCCATAGGTACCTAGTTTGTTGCTTTATTTGTAGGGACCACTTCAACCCCTTTTATGAAGTAGTCAGTTTCAACTAGTATCCATTTATGTCCATCACTTGACAGATCAATAATTTATCTAATGAAATCCATTCCCCATTGTTTGTATGGCATTAAATCATCATAGGATGTAAGGGAAGAGAACCTTAAGATTTCATCCTCCTAGAAAAGTGCAAACATTTCTCAAAATTTATGACTGTCTGAGAAACATCCTTGAAGAATGATGGCCACCAATAACCAGCTCTCAAAATTGTATGAGCTATAACCTTAGGCACAAAATGGACACCAAATACTCCACTATGGAATTCTTTAATTAGGTCATCAATTTTTTCTTCCAACACACATATTAAGAAAACTCCATCTAGATTCTTCCATGCTAGTCCATTTTCAGTCAAGAGGTATTTTTGGGATATAAGTTTGAGAGTTCTTTGATTCTTTTCCAAGTCAAGGGGACAATTCAGATTTTTCAAGTAGTAAATAATGTCTTTATACCACAAATACATGTTAAATTTACTCAAGGAATCATCAACATTGAAAATAATAGTGTTTACCTCAACAACTTACAAATTTGTCTCAACCATGAGCTTGGATAGACCCATCCATGTTACTAATTTGGTGATCTAAATATCCATGTCATACTCTTACAACTTGTTGATCCACCTACATCTCTTGTTAGATACTTTAGTCTAAATCAAGATGTCCTTCACCATGGTATGCAGGACATAAGCAACAATATTTGAACTCAGAATATAAGGCCTGAACATCTTGATAGCTTTTAAGAGAGCAAAAGCTTGTTTTTCCATAATGGTATAATTTAGTTCAAGACCTTGCATAGGTTTTCTAAATAAAGCCATGGGATGCTCATGATTGTCTTCATTCTTTTACAATAGAACAACAACAATATTGTATGATGTAATAGATAATATTTGTAATGGCTTTGTGTAATCAAGGCTAGCTAAGACAAGAGCAAACTTTAAATCTCCATTGATGTCATTGAATTCTTACATGACCTTCTCCTCTCATTTGATGGTTTGGTCCTTATTCAATATGGAAGTAATAGGTAGACTAGTACCTATAAAATTGGACACAAACCTACTTACAAAGTTAATTTGTCCAAATAAAGACTGAATTCCTTTCTTAGACTATAGGATAGGCACTTTGTCAATGGATTCTACCCTCTCAAGGTCAATCATGACACCATCTTTGGACACTATATGTCCAAGTAACTTGGCTTTTTATACTCCAAAGTGGCACTTCTTTAGATTAAGTGAAATTCTAAACTCCTTTCATTTGATCAACATTTTTTCTAAATGCTCCAAATGTTTTTATCTAGTATCTGAGTACACAGTAATGTCATCCTAATATATAATAATGAACTAGTTAATTATTCCCATAAAATTGATGTCCATAACTCGTTGTAACATTGCACCAGCATTAATCAACCCAAAAGGCATCCTCATATATACATACATGCCCCAAGGCGTAGTGAATGCAATCTTTGATCTCTCGAATTCCTTTACCATAACCTAGTTATACCTTGATTAGCCATCTAATGTGGACATCTTTAATTCAGTAACACTTTGCAACAATTTCTCCATATTGGGTAGGGGATAATTGTCTTTTAAAGAAGCATTGTTCAAATTCCTAAAATCCACACATAAGTGGATATCACTATTCTTCTTTCTCATAGGGACTAAATTTTCAACCCATAATGAATACCTAGTGGGATAAATGATACCATTGTCCCTTATCTTATTTAATTCTTCTTACATCTTGGTGGCCAATATGGGATTAATAGTTCTCTATTTATACCTGAAAGGCTTGATATTAGGTTTCAATGGGATAACATGTTAAAACAAATCTTCCCTATATGCTTTGAGCTCAGAATAAGACCATGCTATATAATCGTAGTATCTTTTAAGCAGTTGCATTTAAACTTGCTTCTCAGCTATACCTAGGTGAGTACTTGGCCAAACCTTCTTTGGATTCTCATGATAACCCAAATCAAACTCAATCACATCTTTTGAAATAAATGATTCTTGAGTCTTGATTCTATAAACTCCATTACAATATTTCTCCAAACTCACTAATCCCCTTAGGAGCATGTTTATCTTAAACTAAACAATTTCCTTCCCAAACAAGGTTTCCATTCCATCACAAACTTGAACCATGAATTCAAACTCTATGAGCTAATCATGGAACTCACCTTCATAATTTAAAAACCTTATGATCTGATCATCATTATCAAACACCTACCAATGACGAACATTGTCTATAATTGAAGGCCTAACAAACACCTCCACCTAATATTGATAAGGAGGGCTCATATTTGTAATATCAAATTGATCACCTAACCCTACAAGTCTGTTAGCCTCTTCATTAAAACTTATATCATGATAACAAACATTGAATGCATCAAATAATTCAAGCAAATGACAAACAACCTTTTATTTTTGGTGGCATAAGCATTGTGGATCTACTTAAACACTAATTCAGAATCTCCCTTGACAATCAAAATTTTAATTCCATATTCATGGGCATTCCATAAATAAAGAGTGCCTCATACTCAACATTATTATTCATGCACTCAAAATAAAGATGAAAATAAAACTCAAAACATTTACCACCAAGGGCATAGAAAATAACCCCATCTCCATTTCCAGGATTGGAGCAAGCCCCATCAAAGCACATCTTCCAAACTACACCTTCTTTTTTACGTTCAACATCAAGAACAATAGGTGATTCATTAGCATCAACATTCCCCACAAATTTTCCCAAATCAACATCTGTGTAATATACTTCATTTAGAGAACATTTTGGATCCTCAATGACATGAAAAATCTTCTTCTCTCTATAATGTTTGACCATTTTACCCTCCAATGGAATGGTGACATAAGATAAGTCCATCTGTACAATTCCACCCATGCTAATAGCCCATTTACATGATAACAAATTCCCCCACTTAGGTAGGTAATCTACAACTACCACATCCATATTCAAATACTTACTTAGATGCACTACTAATTTTTCTACCAACCCTTTGACTTGTTAAACAATTAGAACTTCTCATGAATCCATGGCATAACACTTACCAAAAGCTGATGTAATTTTCACTTTGAGCTCATTTAGGACACTTGATGCATCACATTTCAAGAATCTCTAGAATGAAACATAAAGTTGTGGACAATCAAACCATTGATTAGTAGGGTTGTAAAAAATGGATCCATATTTAGCTAACATTCTACCAATGTAGTCCCTAAATAGACATCTAGAACATGTTCAACAATCTCTTCTAATTCTTAATCACTTTCTAAGGGAGTTTATGGTAACTTAATTTCATTTGTAGTTAAACTTTCACCAAAATCCAAGTACTCAAATGTTCATTTCATATGTTCAGGTATTCATAATAATTCAATAAGTGGCATAGTGATTTTCAATAAGCTCAACACTTAGGCCATATCACATATGCTATACTAAGGAAGAGGAGAATTTGGTGGAAGGGTAAGAACTCCTTTAGCTAGGATATAATCACTTAAGTTCTAAAGTGAAATAGGCTTGGATATATTTGCATTTTTAATAGTAGCCTTCAAAGGTGGATTTTATTTAAACTCATTATCACCCTTAGGGATTCTAGACAATATGGGTACCCTATTCTTGGCGAGATCACTTCTAGGATTAGCAAATTGGGAAACAAGTACTATTTTGGAAGCTTTAAGGACTGATGTAGTTTTCCTAGCCTGCTTATTACCATCCCATGCCTTTGGGTTTGCAGGGGAAGTGTCTTGAGGAGAAACACCCTAATATTTGTTTATCAAGTGATACTCTTCTTGGGTAATTTTTGTATTGATTAGCAGCCACCTATCCTCAACTCACATAATTCCCCCATCATATTTATTAATCATCATAAAATGTAAGAAATACAAATCATGATTGGGAAGTTTATGTGATTGTGCCATATTAATGTCATAATAAAATTTAGGAGTTGGGACACTTAATTTTTTAAACATACTCCAAAATTGACCAATAGTAGTAGCGCTCAACAATTCCATGGAGGTAGCCACTTCACTTCAGGGGATTTGACAATTGAACATCAAGATCTCATCATTAAATGATGTAGAATCAAGTTTCTCTATATATTCATCAATTAGTTTAGTTGTATCACATGGGGGATGTAGAAATAATCACTTGTCACACCAATCAATATCAATGTCAAAATTTACTGCATTCATTTTAACATTTAATGGATCAGGCACTTATTTTTTCTCCCCTCTATTTTGATGTTTGTCTATTATTTCATGTGTAGGCCTCTTCCCTATATCATTATCTCAATTGTGGAAAGAAGGACCCATTTTTGTTTGATTAGGATTTGTAAACCTTTCTTGATTGATAGACACATGAGGGATCCCCTTATTAGCTTTGGCTAACTTGTACGATGTTTCTTTGATAGTAAAGGCCAAAGTTTTAAAGATTTCCTCAAGATTGGTAGTTTTTGTGGAATGTGTGCTTTCTAGATTGACCAATTTTACATTAAGATGCTTATTAATGAGATTTCCCACAAGCTTTATGTTGTTCTCAATTTGGATGGCCATATTGAATGTCAACCGCAGGTTAGTGGGAGCCTTGTCTCTCAAGTAGTACATAGCCTTCTTATCAAATCCACTATAGTATTTTATCAAGCATAATGTATCAATAGGCCTAATGTTTTTGGGCATTTGCATCATAACCTTGTTGAACCATGTATTGAAGTCATGTGCACACTCACTAGGATTCTTTTTATGTTCTCAAATTCCACCAAAGGAAACCTTGGATCAATTCTTTCACCATATTGAATTTTAAAAACATTTTTCATATCTTTCCATTAATCAATGCATCCAAGAGGAAGGGAATTGAACCATTCATGAGCATCTTGTTCCAATGTGTGCACAAATAGTTTAATGCACACATACTCATGATCAATCTCATAATTTTCAATGATATTGTGAAAAGCCCTCAAGTGTTAATCACCACTCACCACATTGTTCCCTTATAATTTTAGAAGGCATTTCCTTAATTCATTTAGGACATCATTAAGATAGCCTACCATTTCATCAAAATTGATAAACCTAAATCTAGGAACATAGAATGTAGGACCCTCATTCTCATCTTGGTCCTTATGCCTCATGATTGGTTCAATGGGAGGTTTAATAAAAAATGAAAAAAGGATATGAAGGGGTGAATGAGGTGGACTTGGTGGATCAAACTTGGGAGGAGATTCAACTAGTTGAGGAGCTAGGTAATACATAATTCTATAGGTTTTAGAGTTGCTAAGAGATCTATGATAGTCCTCAACAATGGGAGGGTTGATAAATAATTCAAGATTATCATAATCTTAACAACCCTTAGTAGCTAAACTTTACCCTTCAATAGGCCTCCAAACTTGTCTCCTTCATATTTGATATATTTTAATGGTGAGACAAGTTTCTTAGATGGGTCACCTTTGAAAGATGATCTTAATCCTTCCAGCTTTGAAAGCAAGAAAATACTCAAAGCAAAAACTAAATAGAATAATATTCAGAATAAGCATTGATTTTTCTTAAAACCAGGTGATAAAAATTAGAGTCACCACTAGAATCACAATTTTAGAATATAATAGTTAATGAACTGAGATACATGCTAAAAACATAATTTTTTGAATTTAATGATAAGAGTAAAAGCAAAGACACTAAATTATTTAAAATAATTTTTAAAAAGGGAAAACACCTTCCAACATGCAATCTTAATAGTCCTTTGAATTAAACATAACACAAGTCTAATTGTCAAACCTCAAGAATTTGTGACACATACCCAATGGAGTGTTGTGGCATTGATGACCAAGATAGTATGAACATAACAAATAATGATCGAGAACTTTAAAACTATGAATTACTTATATCTCTCTGCAAAAGTCCCTGGTAACATGGGTGACAAGAATTTTCCTTGGCAACAATGTCAATTGAGTGTTGGTTCTTAGTTATACACCTCATACACTCAAACTTGAAAAATTGAGAGAAAATGACAATAAATAATGAAAACCCCACTAGTATATTGTTATAATCAAGGAAGGGTTTGGCATGAAGATTAGATAGAATGTAGAAAATGCCTAAGAAGCACCTACAAAGGGTATGCTTAGATCCTTGCTACTTCTCTCTCTACCTGAACCAAGGTGAGAGGGCCTATGAGGTAGTTTATTCACATGGAGTGATTCTGCAATTCAACCTACATGGGGATTATTAGCACAAAGGAACACAAATCTAACTAGAACACAACCAAACTTGCTCACTCCACCTGAGAAGGGTTATCACATGAAATGAGCAAATTCTCTAGGTTAGATACAAGTTACTAAAGATATATATTAAAAAATGCTTAAAATCTTCATCTTAAATAATTATCAATATCAGGGTTAAATGAAAGATTGCAATGCTAGAATTTAAAACACAAAATGCAAATACATGTTATGTAGGTAAGATCTTATGTATCTACAAGCAAATAACACTTATAGTATGCAAAAGGTATATTATTTATAAGGTAGGACAAGTTGGATAATTATAAAAAGGGAAGGTGGCATGTTGGTGCCTTCAAACAATAGGATATCTTGCAAGATTCATGACATCATTCTTTTGCACAGATGTAGACAAAACTCAAATGTAAGCTAGTGGGAAATACCAAATGCTACTTGAAATAATAGAACATACACTAAAACTAAAATTTCAAAAAAATATTTCATACCAATTCAATAAACCTAGGGTTCCCTAACAAGTTATTCAACAAAATGATCTAAAATAATGTATAAAGGGTTTTATAACCCAGATCTATGCTCAAAATGATAACCAGTAATGAACATAAAATTATATATCTAATCAACAATATTTGTAAAATAGATTACTGCACTTTAGCAATAGGAAATAGGAAAGAACCACAAGCATCTTCATTAAATTGAAAAAAAATATTACAAACATCAATATTTCAAAATGTTGCCATGGGGACAAGCATGGTGAGATTGCTCTCAAAGCTCACTAATGGTTGTACAACTGTAACCACCTTATAAAGGGAGAGAAGATATACACACAATATTTGATTCCAAAAAATATTGCTCCTAGACAAAGCTCACTAAAACAATGACCAACAACAACCTGGTTGTACAACTTTTCAAAATTGCAACCACCTTAGCTAAAAACACCATTTGGGAGATGAAGATATACACACAATACCTTTCACATTGATATTCCTGAACAATAAATGTGAAACTTGCATAACCTAGACCTTAGATGCCAAAATAATATTGAACACCTAAAATTTTGGAATGACCAATTTGTAACAACCTTGAATAAAGGAAAGGAAGCCCCCTATTTATACATTTTGTATCAAATTTGAAACTATGGGTCACAACCCATTTTACAAAATTGAGGTGTCAAAAACAAACTTTTGTTTATGCCTTCTGCCAAGTCCCATTGTCATCTTTTCTTCCAAGATGCTTCTAGCTAGAAAACTTTTTTCTACTTTGACCCCTTGTTTTTTATTTTTTACAATAAAAATCATAAACTCTAACTTAGAACCTCTATTCATTTTCCACACTTAAAGAGGAATGATGAAGATTTGGATCACTCATGTTATCTTTTCAAGATTTCATGGACTTAGGAGATACCTTTCATGGGCACATGAGCCCTAATGGAAGGCTTAAGAATATTCATGGTAGAGGGTGCATGAACAAATTTATTTTTATTTATGTGTCATTTGAACTACCATGAAGATGCCCTTGACCACTGCTTGTTTAACTTTTTTTCATAGTCAAAAAAAATGAAGGCAACCTCCTACTTATTATTTGATCCTTTTAACATGCCCTTCCCTTTATGCATGCCATGGAACAACCTAATTAACTTGATCTTAATATGATTCCCTAGGAATATTTTGGATCCATGGCTATTTGAATGATTCTTCCATTAATTTTTAGGTGTCCCACCTTGGATTTTTACTAAACACTTAAAACAATTGAATTTCTCTCCCATGGACCTGAACTTGAACAAGTAAAGCAAACCAACTAAGTCTTTAAAATAAATACCAAATAACTTAGGTCATTTCACCTTTTTTGACTCAAGCTTTTTCCAAATGCTTTAATGAAATTTTTGGCACTAGTTATCAAAGAGGAATTTCATATATTGTATCAAGATTCATGAAAACCTTCTTTGATTTCTCTTCAAGTTACTTTCATAACAACTTGGTATATAGAAGTCACACTTTCCAAGTTTAAAACTTTTATGAATTTATTTTCAACTCATTATGGGATCCTTTTTAAATTTTTTCCCCCTACTCACAATATCTTCATGAAAATTCTTACTTTGAGAATTTAGCCATTAATGGAAAAGATCATTTCAATTAATCAGGTGGGGTTTTGTTCCTTTTAGGAAAATTTATGACAAGATATTTGTGGTGAATGAAACCATTCATTCCATGTAAAAGAGAATACAACTAGGTATCATATTTAAATTGGATATGAGTAAGGCGTATGACATAGTTGATTGGAAAATTTTAGATGTTGTGCTAAATAAATTTGGCTTCCACCCTCATGTCTATCTCTTGATTCGATGATACATTTCTACATATATTTTTTCCATTATTATAAATGGAAATCTCACTAGCTTTTTTAGTGTCAAAAGGAGTATAAGATAGGAGGATCATCTATCCTTTTTTTTATTATCATTATGGTAGACTTCTTGAGTGTAAATTTGTTACCTACTATTAGACATGGGAATTTAAATTTTTTTAAGGTAGCTAATGGAGTGGAACCTAATATTCATCAATATTTTTTTAATGACACTATTCCTCTTCATGTTTCTTAGTTAAATAAGCTAAGGATTTGAAAAGGATTTTAGTAATATATGAAGAGGTATCAAAACAAGTGGTAAATTTTGGTAAAAGTTTTTTGTTCTTTGTCAATACTCCCATTTTTAGATAACATAAACTTACTCATATCCTTGGGTACCATATTAACTCTTTTCCTTTAAATAATTTGGCTAAGCCTTTGTTTGTTGGTCCTTTTTTTCTATTCCTATTTATAATCCTCTCATTGATATATTTTAAAATAAATTATCAAGTTAGAAAGGGATGTTTCTTTCTCAAGAATGTAAGATCTTGTTAATCAAAATTGTTCTTCAAATTCTCCATGTATATCTCATATCTCTTTTCAAAATTCCAAGAGTTTGATCAAGATAATTTAGAAATGATATATAAAATATTTTTGTGGTCAAGGGTTGAGGACAAACAAATATTTCCTTTGATCACTTGGGATAAGGTCTATCTTCCCAAACAAAATAGAGGACATAGATTACAAAGTCTGAAATGGATGAGTAAAGTGATGGTTGTCAAGCTATGCTATATATTTATCAAGGATTAAAATATATGGATTAATATATTTAGGGCTAAGTATTTAAATAATAGAAATGATGATGTACTCATAACTAGAAGATTATTTCATAAAAGGTTCTTCCCTTTGGACCTTATTTGTTAAGAATAGGGATATTGTTATCAATGGTTGTAATTAGAATCTTGGGAATGGTCTTAACATCATATTTTGGGAGGATTCTTGTTTTTTAGATCACCCTTTAAATGATTTGGAGCCATGGAATCAAATTGGTATTCAAATTCAAACAGTCTTTAGTGTTAAAGTTGTAGATTACATTCATATACAAAATGGTATAAAGCATTGGAGACATATTTTCATTGAGAATGTAAATGATGAAGTTAGGAGTATTATTTTTTATTTAAATATTATTCAAAGAGGTGTTCAAGTCACTAATTAGATGAAGGAAGATGATTTAGTTTGGTCAGATTTATATGATGGCCAATATAATGTCAAGTCAATTTAATCTTCTTTTAGTCCCCATAATATTGAAGTTATTACATGGATAAGAGTATGGGATAAAGACATTATCCCCAAAATCAACATATTTTTCTAGTTATGTATTCATAATAGGATTCTCACAGTGGATAATCTAAGCAAGAGAGGTTTAGCATCGATCAATCATCAATTTCTATGTGAATCAGAGAATGAATCTATGCAACATATTATGATGCATCGCTCATTTGTCTTCAAGGTATGGTGATATATTATCTATAAATTCTAGATTTATTGGCCTCATTAGTCTTCATTATTAAACTCATGGATGACTTGGAAATCTCCATTTTTGAACTAGGAGGTAAAGAAACTATGGAATATGGTTTTCCCTCACATTATCTAGGGAATCTAAAAAAAAATTAATAATAGGATTTTTAGGGAATAAAAAAGGTCCTCTAAAACAATATCCATAAAATTTATTAACCCCATTGTGGAAAATTAGAAAATTATTAATTGGAGTAACAAACATAAATTTTCCTCTAATGAAGAACATATAGATAAGCACTAGAATATTAATATTGAATTTAACCCTCCATTAGATCCTAGAATAGAAATTAAAAAACATGTCAAATGGATGTATCCTTTGTATGCATTGGTTAAATTGAACTTTGATGGTTCTTATAAGGGTAATGCAAGTTTGTCTAGTGGTGGTGGAGTTTTGATGGATGAGCATGGTTAGGTTTTAGGTGTTTATGAAGGCAATATGGGATATTAAACAAATCATCTAGTGGAATATATTGCAACATTATGGGGGATTCAAATGGACAAGGACCTTGGTATTGATAAATTACTTATAGAGGGAGAATATATGAACATTGTAAACTATATTAATAAGGTAAACAAGGCTAGTTGGAGTATTAATCATAATATTGAAGAAATTTTGAGTTTTGAAATCTCCTTCTAGTCTATTAGATTCTAGGATATTTATAGAGAAGGTAACCAAATGGTAGACTACTATGAAAATATGGGTGTGACTTCTTATTTTTTTAGGAATTGGTCCAAAGAATACATATTTACCAATAAGGTCAAGGTCATTATGGATAGAGAGAAGCTCTTTAATTTTTATTAATATTATGATGAATTCACATGGTAAATTTGGTGCATTATATCCTATGAAGGATTAGAGTAAGGATCATGTCAAAAGAACCATTATGAATAAGTTTGATGACATGATGGGTATTAATCATTATTCATGTCTTATTAGTACTAGTTTGTGTTACAATGATTATAACTAGTTGTCTATAAGGATGTGTTGGATGATTTTTAGGGCAATAAATTACAAGGATTGGTCTAGGTATTTTATAAGGAAATTTGTTAGATATTTCCTTCTTGTCTTCTTGGGAAGCATAAAATTTGTGTTCAATAGAATAAGAGGGAATTTGAATCATGTGGATCCAATGTCAACTGAGTAACTTGGATATAATGTGTAAGATTGAGAGATTCTTCAAATAAGTGGTCTCACCACATTCATAAGAATAATTAAGGGTTATGACCAACACCTATCCAATAAATTTACTACTAACTTAAATGAGCATATGGTGGAAATAAATAATGTGAATATGGAGGGTATTGATAGGTTAATTTCCAAAGTAATGGGGCTTAGGATTGAGGATACCAAATATGTCAAATATAGCAAGGAATATTAAGAAATAAATATAAATTATTGAATGAGGATGAGAAATTAAGTAAATACCAAGTGGATTTTTTGAGGTATGTGACTCTCAAAGGTAGGTTTATGGTAGTTAATCATTATCATTTCCCTATTTTTAACTACTTCAAATGTCATATCCCTATTAGTCTTCCCTTATATATTTTTCATTCATTAGAAACATTTGTTTTAGAAGTAAATAAGGGTAAAAATTATTATCCTTTACATCAATATGTAATCCTTCTGATTTACAAGTTCTTTAAAGGTCTTAATCCTTCTCCTATCTGATCCTATCCTAAGAAGAGTCCTATTGAGGAAATATGGGTCTTTAAAATAATTATGAGGAGCTCCAATAGATAAAATTAGAGTATAAATTTGTATAGTGAGTTGAGTAGGAACCCCATATATCTGGAGGAGGGTTTTGATAATTTAGGTGTAGACAATTTGTAAGAAGTTTTGGAAAGGCTAGTTGACCTAAAAAAGGATAATGAAAAGCCTTTCAATGAGAATGATGAAAATAGTTATACAACCAAGGATAAGAACATAATTCATGAAGTTTCTGAAGGATTTAAAATACTTAAGGAAAGGGGATTGGAGATTAGGATGAACATAAAGTAGCCATAAGTTTATACTAGAAAGGAGAAGATGAATATGGACTTTGACATTATTGAAGCTTCCATTAAGAATCAGGTTCAACTAGAGAAAATGAGAGATGAGATTAAGTTACATAAGGATTGTATTCATTGTTTTATGGGATACCATACTAGAATTAATAAGGTCGTGAATAATATGAATAAAAATGATGGCATTTAATGTTCAAAGGCTAACTTGATGGAGATGATTTTGAAAATCAAAAGGTTAAATGATAAAGTCTCAAGTATTGAGAGAGATAATGATATCCTTAAACATAATCTAATAATGGTTATTGATTTTAGTATATATTTTATAAAAAACCATGTTCAGAACATAGAAAAGTTAAAACTAATGGCTAAGATAAAAAATGAAGAACTAGAGCAAAGCATAATTGATAAGAAGAAGGGAATGGTTGTGGATAAATAGGAATCTCAAACTCTTAATATTATGGACACAATTATTAATACTACCAAAAATAATTGGAATGAATTTTTGGAAAGGTGTAACTACCCAAACTGTTAGTGTTTTGTTTGTGATATTTTTTGATATTTTTTTACTGTAAGTTCTCTTTGTGCTATCTTTTGGTTGTTCTACAAGCATATTTATTTTCTTTTAATTTTTAAAAATGTACTTGTACATTTTTTGAAATGGAAAGGGACCCTTTAAAACCCCACTTTTACATTAATAAAAATAATATCATGATTAATAATAAAGTATAGATTGGTTCACTAATCTAAGGGTGGTTTCCTAAAGTTTCAATAAGTGGGTTAGAAAAGAATATTTGTCTAATGATATTTTAAAAAGGATTAATAGGGAGAATAAAATTTAATTAAATGGGGTCCCATTCACAGATTATAGATAAATAAATTTACATATTTCCTAAGGTGAGGTGAATTGGAATCTCAAAGTGTAAACACATTATTTTTAAGATTAAAGAATTGAGAGCCTTAATGAATAATCATGTAGAATTGGATGATCGTAACATTACTCATATTATGGGGGGGTTACATTGTTCATTAATGACTATAAAAATCCTTGGAATGATCGTTTAGGAGGGAATCATGGGATTTTATTGATAGTATTTTATTTATTTACAGTTGGTTGTAGTCAAGCCAAATCTAGAGTTGAAAAGGGTTAAATTTGGTTAGTATTGTCTAATTTTGAGCTAATATGGGAGGAGGGTTATGTAAGGTTGATACCTTATCTACATATATTTTGAAGAAGATAGAATTATGGGAAGTTTTTTAGGAAGGGGTTTTTACCAATTTAATTTAGAGGGTACAAGGATACGATCCTCATATATCCATTGATTTTTCCAAGAATTGGAAAATTAGAGTGGTTGAGATGCACAGTGTTTACATTGTAGTCTTGGAGTAGATCATTGCACATACTAAAAGTATGAAAATGGATGGTTTAAAATAATTTCAATCTAATAAGGACAAAAATGAGGAAAATGAGAATATTTTGAAATAAGAGGAACAACTTTTTGCTTTTCACACTAGGTACCTATGAGATTTGATCCCTTATCCTTATAATGAAGTGGCAAAGCAAGTTATGAAGTTTATCACACTATATTTAAGATACAAGGTCATATATGCTTATCATTTTATGTTCTTAAACTATTCTAGGCACCATTTTCCTTTCAATTTGCCATTTTACTTATGATGTCCATGGAAAGCTCTATGATAGACATCTAGTTAGGTAAAATGGATTTTCCTCTACATTAGATAGTCACTTCTTATTGTATAAGTATGCTAAGTTTATGATGATAGGACCTAATTCAAATATTAAAATAGTTGATACTAATAATAGGGTTCTTATGGATAAAAAGCGTGTTTTTAAATGTGGTGGTAAAGGGAAACATGCTGAAGTGATTGTAATAAATATCCCTAAGAAATAAAATGAGAAGGAAGAGGTTGTGACTAATAAAGTCATGGATCAAATTGAGGATAATACTGCATATTCTACTAATAAAATGAAGGAAGTAGTTGGAGGCCCATATTTTTTGAAAGGTTAGAGTTATGAAGTAAAAAATAAGGAAACTTATGAGGGGAACATAAGAAAAGAGAAAGTGTGGGATGAGTTTGATGAAGTTACAAAGGATTACAATAAACATGATAAGATTAGTTTAATTTTTGGGGATTTAGAGTTACATAAATGAATCATCAAGTGGTTTATGAAGGACCAAACATTCATGAAAGAATCCCTTAAAAGTCTTAGATTACAATGTGAGGAATTTTGTGATAAAGAGGATTTGAAGTGAATTATGAGGGAAATGAAGTGTCCAAAGGAAAAATATGCTAATATGGAGAAGTAAAAACACTATAATCAATAACAATATAGGTAACTTGGTTCAACTAAGTAAGATGACTGTTGATAAAAAAAAAATTATTATGGATGGACATAATTAGATACTCAAGAAGAAGGAAGAGTATTTATATTCAATTATAACATGAAAAAATCAAAGGAACTATGAAGAATAAGGAAGTGGAAATGGAAATGAAAGGCATCATCACATGGAAATGGTGCTAAAGAATATGGTAAACACTTAGAATAAAGCCCTTGTTGGGTTCTTAAACTAGTTTAATTCATTATTTTATGTTGTTTCCTTATTTTTTATATGTGTAGTGGATGTTGGTTAGTTGTTTGTTTTTTTTTTTGAAATAATTTATTGTTCTATTCTAGATTTTATGACAGGTCTACTCATATTTTGTATTAGAGTTGGGTCCTTGTAAAAAAACCTTTTTTTATCAATAATAAAAATCATAATATCATGATTAAAAATGATATTTAAAGTAAATTTTATAAGTACATGACATGTATCATGAGAGTGACTAATGTCGGTGTGGAATCAACAAAACTTGTTTAGATCATACCATAGTGGAGGGGGGGAAATGAATATAAGGTTTAGATGGTAATAGTAACTTCCTAAGTTATTGAAAAATTAAGGGAGTACATGTGCATTTCAATTATTTTTATTAGAATATTACACTTTGGTTTGTTGGGGAGGATTAATTTAAGAGGAACTAATATTGATTCCATTAGTTGATTTTTAAAAATATTCCTTCTTAGTGCTTTGAGATGGTTCAAATTGATCCATGAGATAATCTTATATTTTTACTTGATTGAAGGCATCTTTTAAATTTTGAGAGAAGATCCTAACTTTATATTGAAGAGGGACCTTAAGAGTGGTTTAAATGATTTTGAAGAGGTTTTCATCACACATATTATGGATCATGTTATGTGATAAATATTTCTATCAATTGATGAAATTATGGGTATATTTCCTAGGAAATTGCCTAACATTAAATGAATTTATTAAGGCTATTATTAGGAAGATAATTATGATGGAATTATTTAACCAAAGCATTTAATAAATCCTCTAATTATGTAATGGAATGTCTAAGAAGTTGATTATACCATTATAACACATCTTCAATAAAGGATTTTAATAGAAGTTTGGTGGTAGCATAGGTATCAGTTTGGATCCATTAGTTATAGAGATCACCAAAGGATATAATATGATTTTTAGGATTATTATTCCCATAATATGTGATGGTTTGATAAATTATTAAAATATTCATAAACACAATGAAGGGATTTAACATTTTGTTTTGAAGGTTTTGAAGCATCTTATTTTGAATTGGAGATTGAGGAATAAGATTTCCATTGAAATATCTAAGAGGAATATGGACATAATTATGATTTTCCATCAATGGTGGATAAGGAAGGAATGAAAGAACAACCCATGAAAAATATGAATGGATTGAGACATGCTAGAAAGATCCTAGGATAAGACACCATAATGAGGATATGAAATAATAATGTATGGAAGTAAAATAAGTGGTAAAATTATTTAAATGGTACTGACCTAAAAAATATATTTGGAAAAATATAAATGGTAAAACAAACTATATTAGGTTGGTTGATATTGTAGGAATTAAGCTAAAAAAGAAGAGAAATGTATTAGGGGAGCTGATATAGTTGAGACAGGATTAGAATTGAAAGAATGTATTGAGATGGCCATAGTTTAGATCAAGATAAAAATTTATTAGGTTGGTTGATATAGTTTTAAACATAAATAATTGTATAAAGCTGGCCCATATATTTGGGAAAAATGCTTCACTGAAGCGTATGATGAATATGAAGACAATGCTAAGAGGCAAAAAGGAAAAATGTGAAAATGATGCAACCAAAGGTGGGATAAGATTCACTTTAAGTTTAATAAAGTGTATGAATTGGATGTGATGGCCTATAATAATCCTCTTTCTCTAAATAGACTAATATACAAACAAGGTCATAACATTAGAGCCTGTATATACTTAGGAGAATGAGAAAGGACCTAGAATTTCTACAAATCTAGTAAAGAGTAATCCAAACTCAATGTCAATAAGGATAGGGTTCCAACTCCTATGCTTATAATACAAAAAATGGATCTTAATAGGTATCAATATTTAACAATGGTAATTATAAATGGTTAAAATGGGATGTATCAAGGATATAATAAAGATACAACATGAAAGGAATTGATGAAAAAGGGTAACCTAGATCCATGATAGCTGTAAATAATAGAGTAATAATAAAGTGAGTCATGAAATTATCAACCTATGGGGATTTTATGCAACCTAAGGTAATAAATATCAATCCTAATTAATTCTATAACTATATTATCTTATTTGGTATAAGGAAAAACATAAAAAAGGATAAATAAAATACATCCACTACAATAATAAACAAAAAAATCTATCTACTAAGTAAATAAATGAAAGATAATATTTATAGATATCCTAACCCTTATGAAAGATAATATTGATAGATATAATAACCTTTATGAGTACTTAATGCATATATCTCCCCCTTTGAATCAAGTGGAATTTTGAAAGAGCTATAGGTTTAATAACTCAAATGAAAAGAATAAGAACTAGATATCCTTAGTTGGGGAATCCAAAGACTTAGAAACCTCCTTAACATGACTTCTCCTATTGAGATTCAAATACTATTAAGAAAATCTAGACTTATAAGATAATACTCTAACCTTTGACTCTTCCTTTTACTACTTAAGGGTACAAACACAAATGTAAGAAGATAATTTGATTGTGTTATATGTTTGGGAATGATAATTTGACCCCTATATATATATATATATATATATATATACATATATCAATCAAATACCCAAAATAAAACTATAAGTCAATGGTATTAACTAGGTTAATAAATTCAAATAGATTTTGGTTGACACGTGTTTTTATTAGCCAGGCTAATACATTACAATTAAAAAGGACAAGACTCAATATTGTATCAACTAGTCTAATATAATATAGGGGAATATAAGCATGAAATAAAATATATTGGCATGGTTGATAAAGTAGGAATATAGGGTAGGTAACAAGACTAAATTAAATGTATATGGGTAGGTAGGATTAAAAGAGTCTCAGAGGATGCCATAATGATAGTATTGAAGGTATGACATAATAATATGCAAAAATATCTCAAAATTTACAATGAGATGATCCCACCCCATTCCTAATGCATTCCATAGGATGTGAAATCATGAAAATTGATGCATCAACAAGTCCCTAAAAAATAAACCATTAGTAAAGTGATAAATATGAAAATTATCAAGTGTATATATACTTTAGTTTGGGTTCAGATACACCATGTTAAAACCCTTAGACTTGGCTGAGAAGTGGCTATGGAATCCATAGTCCTTTTTGTGTGCATGATAATTCATATTACATATGTAATCTAAGATGATAAAATTATACAATATATGGATGTGGAAGATACAGTGTATGTATTTTTTGGGTCAAATGGGATTTTTGGGTATAAGCTTATTTTGGTGTCCTTTGGTGAATTGTAAAATAATCATTGTAATTTTTTCTATATGAATGGAAGGGATGAAGGACCCAAAAATCCTATTTTATATATTAAAAAATAATTTTTGACATATATTTGACACACATTAGTTATACATATATATTTCACACTTGTGCACTTTTTCCCATATTTGTTTTATCTATCTATTGACTTGGCCAACCCAATTCACTATCATCCATTTTGTAAACCCCCCTAGTTTGTGCCAAAATACTCTATCTTCCCATGTAAACTATTTTCATATTCCAAATCACTAATTTTATCTCTCTAGATAGTCCTAACAATATTCATATGTTGATAGTTACTACATGCATTCACCTCTACTAGTAGTGTCTACGAATCCTTAACTATTATTTTTAAATTTTGTTATAAAATGTTATGTATTATAATATATTTAACAGTTTACAGTTAGATTCAATAGAATACTAAAATAATCAAGGTTTAATTATTTATATTAAATTTTCTTATTTATATTATACAATATGAGAATTCATCACTTTAGATATCATGACAAGTTTTACTATACAAAAACTGACATGCTAAAATAATCATTGGAAAATATTCCACTCAAAAAAATGAAATGAAATAATGAGAATACTTACATTTCCATTCAAGTAACATTAGATAGGTCTAAGAAACTTGATAAAATAAATCTCAGAGAATAAATTCTTTGTGTGGAGAGAGATGATGGAACAATAATTTATAGAATAGGCAATTTAAATAAATACAATTTATTATTCTATTCAAGGTGTGTTTATTTTATTGATAATTAATGTGTTATATATTTTAGTGATAATTTAATAGTTATAATACTATTATATTAATTAAATAATTAGAATAAAACACACAATTCAAGTGATACATATTATAATTTAAATATTTTGTGTTTGAATATGACTTATTGTCAAATCGATAATAGATTCTTACAAATAATTAAAATTTAGTTTTAAAAATTTATTATACTTAAAATTTTAAATCAAAAAAAAAAAAAACCATTTGAATTGAAAACTAAACAATTACTTAGGATTTGCTAATATAGAGAAGGAAACCAGTGCAACAAGGAAACTATTCATTTTTATTCTTGATGAATTGTTATTAATTTCCTATGAAATATGTAAAGGGATTTTTTTTATCAATTGACCTCTAGATTATTTAATTGACAATATAACATATTATATCCATCATAAGGCAGAAAATATAATTGATAAAGCTGTTATGACATTTACAGATGTAGGTCTATGGTCATCAATTCAAAAGGAACATCTCAATGATTATTTTTAACCTTATTTTTGATAAAAATGCTAATTTTTATTTAGAAGTGTTATTATGTATATATGTGTACAACTAAAAATATCATAATGCTAAATATATACAATATTAAGCTATTTTTATTTTGAAAAATTACTAAATATGGAAAGTTACTATTTTGAAAAATTAATAAGAAGGAATATACTTAGCTCATACATGGACACTGATTGAATATCTTGACTGTTTAACTATTTAATTATGGAAAATATAAAAAGAGGTGACTATGTAGGTTCAATATCAAGCATAAAAATAGAATCAAAATTTGGGTAGGTCTGCTATGAGTGGACATTAACATGGTGCACCTGAGTTTGTTCATTATGTACTTGTCCTAGTTGATTTTGAAAAACTAGAGTAATAAATAAATAGATAAAACTTTTCACCATGGTCATTGATGTTAGGTTGTCATTGATGTCAAAGAGATCATGAAATACTAGTGCATGAATGACAAAGAAGTTGTGTTTGATAGCTTGGATAGTATATGGCATATGTGTATATTAGTAAGGACAAAGAAGAGGTTATAATGCATTCATAGATGTCTTGGTGAAGTTTTGATGTGTCATTTGAGAATTTAGAAAGAGAAACATACATCTTCTAGCTTAAGAGAAGCTAGACCATCACTTCATGTCATGCAAATATGAATGAACAAGAAATTTTATGCATTTAGTGTAGGTACTAAAAAAGTCAATAGTGGTCAAAGGTTTTCATGGAGATGTTGTCCATTATGCCAAGAAGGTACCCTAAAAATTTGGAATATTGAAGTGTTTTATAGCTCAAGTTATAAAATTTAAAAATTTATCTTATAGACTGTGATGTATTAGAGACTATCAAATTTAACTGCATTGAAATCTGGGGTTAACTAATCAAGATAGATCTAACAATGAGTGTTCATCGTCCAGATTATGATCCAATGGTGTGCATAAAGTCAATATGTCAAAGGTTCCTAAGATTACATGCACTATTTACATGTGTCTCAATCATGATGATTTGATAGAATATTAATGTCATGTGGGTTTTCATATAGATATATATCAATAGTGTGGTTCAAGTCAAATAGTTAATGCTCAAAAGGCATACGAGGGTGCCAAGTGTTTTAATCATAGAAGCATAGATCAATGATCAATGATGAGCATTAAAGATTAAAATTTAGGAGTATTTAAAGTAAATTAATATATCACATTTTATCAAGTTTATATGGGACATGAGAGGAAGACACGTGTTTATAATGTTTGCATTACACAATCATCGTTGGTATTTGAATTATCAAAGGGAAAAACTAACCTGTAGTATTTTGCTAATATTTTTTGATCTGAGACAAATTTCTTGATGGTGTAAAAATAAAAGTTGAAGATTACTTCAAGGATCATCCATAGAAGTGAGTTATAAGGTTTGAATATCTATAAAATCAAATATATTAAGCTCCAAAGTTGACTGTGTGTTTGACCATGTTATGTAAGTGACACAAGAAGGATAATTGAGTTATTATTGATAGTATTTTAATGTTTCAAGATGAAATAAATATTAGAGAATGTTTTGGACTCCATTTATAATATATATATATATATATATATATATATATATATATATATATATATATATATATATATATATATATATATATATATATATATATTTTTCATGTTTGACCAATCCATATTCAGTATGAACAAAGTCTTAGAAGTTGACTATGTTTATTGAATGCATTGATAGTTTGAGTGACCATCTTGTAGAGGTAAGTTGGAAGTGTTATAAATAGAGTTAAGTAATAAAATGAGTATATATATGTTCTATAAATATCTAAGGATTATGATAAGGCATTGGTTTTCATAGTTTTCCCATGATCAGATATGGAGTGTCAAAATAGCTTGACTATATTTTAACTATATATAAGCAATCTGAGTGGTTATTTTGAAAGAGTTGAACTGAGTGATTAGAACCTATGTTGAAGTGTATAATGAACATGGAGGTGTATAAGAGGTCTTGAAGGGTTTTCCCATGTGATTTAATCATATGTCTATGTGAAATACTTGAGTTTTTGCTTCATAAGTTTTAGACTATGTTTTTTATACATGAAAACCTGAAGAGCAAGGAGACCTAATTGGTAGGTTCAAGTGTTGAGTCAGTGTTATAAGTGGCATGGGCCCATGAGGGAGTAATAAAGGGCCTATTTGATATATTTTTAATGTGTTCAAATCATTTTTAAATGATTAAGGTGGTCCAAGTAGCCTCACATGTAACGTGTGAGTATGAAGCCCTAATTTGTTTAGGTCTCACTAAGACCTAATGGTGGTTTGGGGATAATAAGGTAATGTCCAACATATGAAGAGTGTGGACCTATTTTAAGTGTGGTTAAAATATTTAAAGCATCTTGTCTGACCAAGATGGGTTAAATGAAGAGAATGGTATAAGTATAAGGTCTAATTGGACTAATTATGCTCGTTGTGAAAGTGTGGATTAAAGCTAAGGAAAGAACCTTTAAAAGAGAAGGTATAGGTAATTAAGGATGAATAAAGAGTGAATATGATCATTAATTCTTATCTGATCATGTAAATGTAGGATGAAATACAAGTCATTAGACCTAATAAGCCTAGAATAGGTAGTTTGAGCAAGTTAGTCCTATAGGCAACTTGAGAGAAAATTAGATGTGAAGAGTGTAGAAAAAGGTGGTAATCATCAGTTAAAAATCAAAAAAATATGTTTAAGATGATCTTTTAAAGTTATATGATTGGGTGTTTAGTTTCTTAGGAGGTTGGTTCTTCCTTGCAAGATAAATCTTGTTAAAGGTTTAGCTATGGGTGCTCAGTTAGATAGGAGCAGTAGCTCCTTGTGGGATTGGTGTCTAACTAAACTAAGGGATGGGTATTAATTGATTAGTTGGTGATGGTATAAATTTTATATCTTGTTATTATAAGACTATAATCCATCTTATAGGTTTCAGTGGGTTTTATCCCCTAAGAGGGTTTCCCACATATGTCATGTGTTATGTGTTTGATCTTGATATATATTCTTTGTTCATTACAATGGTTAATTTGTATGCTTCATGATTGTGTGTGCTAAAGGATTAAGAGTTTGGAACTAGAATTAGATTATCTAGCATCACTAATTCACCTCCTCTTAGTAATTGTACCTCTAATAATTAGTATCAGAATAAGACCTTCTTTGCAAGTTTAACCACTTGAAGGTGATTCAAGGTACAATATGGCTAAGCAATTGAATAAAGAGAATCAAGAGTTGAAGGGCCAAGTAGAGGTTAATTATGTACATCTAAAATCAAGTGAAGAAAGTGCAATCAACTCAAGGCACTTTTTGAGAAGTACAAAGGTAAGATGAGTGAGTATGATCAAGAAGAAGCTCATAATAAGATCATGGCTTCAAGCATTAAGGCTATTAAGGATGAGTGAATCAAGCTCAATAAGGAGATAGAATATTTAAACGAAAGTTCAAGATCAAAATATGATAAAGAGAATATCAAAAATTTTGAGGATCAATTAAAGGTTACATAGGCAAATCTGAGTTCAAAAGAGGAAGAATGCAGACATCTCAAGACTCAGTTAGAAGAGACAAATGCCAAGTTGAGTTCAAAGCAAGGTGAACATGATGAGTTGAAGTCCTATATTGATTATATAAATATTATTAAAGATAAATCATGTAGATTGAAGGATGACATGGCTAAATAAGCTAAGATGAATAAGGAGACTATCCAAATTCTCAAAATTTAGTTAGAGGTAGCAAGTTCAAGTATCAGAGCTAAAGAGGATGAGAGCATTCAATTGAAAACCAAGCTAGATTGATTTAAGGATGAGCTTGATAAATTTATTGTCAAGGTAAACAAGGCTAAGAAAGAGCAAGAGAAGTTAGCTCAAGATAGGAAAGATTTAAACACCAAGTGCAACATGAGAAGACCTATCAAGCAACCAAATGCTATAAGGTATGAAAGTTCATTTCATGGTCACTACTTTGCATGTAAGCTTTTTAGTCATAAGGCAAGAAAATGTAGAAGTAAGAGTAATTGGTCAGCTAGAGGTATGGATAATGTAGTCTACTATAATTGTCATGACATGGGAAATATTTATATATTCTACCCTAAAATGCATGGGAAAATACTAACCCAGGTATGGAGACCTAATATAGTTAGGATTGAGCATAATGAACCTAAGAGACAAGATGTTATTTGTTTTAGTTACCATCAAGTTGGTCATATTGTAAGGCATTATATAAGCAAGCTCTCAAGTCATAAGAAGGTGCATGGACATATTAGTGTGCTCAAGAAAGTTCAATCCTTGGTATGGAATCCTAAGGAAGTGAAGACTAAGAAAACTAATTTAGTTGAGCTAAAAGATCAAGGTGGACTGCCTACTAAAGAAAAAGAAGAATTAGATATGAAGAAGGTTCAGGAATGCCAAGAGAATGTGTCATTTGTCTAGATAGAAAAGGAGAATCAAAATTTAGTTCAATTCAAGCTCAAGGAAAATACTAAAGTTCTAATTAAGGCTAGTTCTAAGGTATGTATGGATCCAAGATAACATCTTGGTATTCTTGATCAAGTTTCATACAAAGAACATTAGTTGTATATGTCTAGTGATAAGGTATGCCATGAATATTTGTTGTCTCCATGTATTATTAATTCATTCTTATAAGAAAAGGATAATATTATAGTGTATGAGCAAGTTGCTTCTCTTAAGTCTAAGAAAAAGAAGAAGAACTATGAGTTTTTCATTACCAAGGAGGAGAAGGAATATGAGGAGTTGTAGGAAACTCCTAGTTTCAAATTATTCTAGGACATTGTGTATTAGGGTGTCTCGATATAGGATTCAAATAAATACTTGACAAGCAAGAGGAAGCACGATGGATGCCATTTGAGCTTTGGTTGATGTTGTAGGACAAGAGTATCATTTGAAGATGTGCATGGTGCGAGTGGGAGCATATATAAAGATGCTTCATTCATGATAGAAGTATGAAGATGTATGCTAAAGTTTTAAATTAAATAAGATTGATAAGATGAATTAATCAAACTAAGTCATGTTTTTTGATAAGATACTAAATCTTCATGCATGAGTAAAGAGAGCTTGTGAGTTCTATAGGTAGATAAGTCCAAGGATCATAGAAGCCCAAGTTTAGACTGGTGTATGTCAAAGAACAAATGACATGAGATGAAGTTTGATGTTAGGGGGAGATTTATAAGCTCTGTGAGTAGTTTTTTAGTCAATGGTAAAGTTGGCATATTGAGGAAGAGACCCTTTTCCATTAATGTCAAAGGGGGAGAAAGATCAAAATAAAGGAATTCAAATGAATAAGAAGTCATTATGGGGGTGTTTTGCCATCAATGACAAAGGGGGATATTATTGAGCATGGTAATTGATGTCAAAGAGAGCATGAGATACTAATGCATGAATGACAAAAAAATAGTATTTGATAACTTGGAGAGTATAGGACATATGTGCAAATTAGTAAGGACAAAGAAGAGGTTGTGAGGCATCCATAGATGTCTTGGTGAAGTTATAGCATGCCATTTAATCATTTGGGAAGATAAAAATTCATCTTATATCTTAATAAAATGTAGACCATCACTAAATGTCATGTAAATTTGAATGAATGAGCAAGTTTTTGAATTTAGTGTAGGTACTCAAAAAGTCAATGATGATCAAAGGTTTTCATGGAGATGTTGTCTATAGTGCCAAGAAGGTACCCTAAATATTTAGACTCTTGAAGTGTTTTATAGATCAAGTTATAAACATTCAAAGTTTCTCTTGTAGACTATGATGTACTAGAGATTTTCAAGTTTAACTATATTGAAATATGGGGTCAACTAGTCAAGATAGATCTAACAATGAGCATTCATCATCCAGATTGTGATCTAACAACATGCATAAGGTTAATATGTCAAAGGTTCCTAAGATTCCATGTGATAGTGACATGTGTCTCAATCATGATGATATGATAGAAGATAAATGGAATGTGGGTGTTCATGTATATGGATATCAATGGTGTGGTTCAAGTCAAATAGTCAATGCTCAGAAGGCACATGAGGGTGCCAAGTGTCTTAATTGTCAAAGTGCAGATCAATGATAAAAAATGAGAATTAAATATTTAAATTCATGAGACTCATAAGGAGATCAATGGAGTGAATTTTATAAATTTTATATGGGACATGAGATGAAGACACATGTCTATAATGTTTGCATTACACAGTGATCATTGGCATTTGAATTAGCAAAGGGAAAAACTAGTCTACAGTATTTTGCTAATATATTTTGATCTAAGATGAATTTTTTGATGGTGTAAGAAGAAAAGTTGAATATTAATTCAAGGAATATTCATAAAATTGATTTAATACAGTCAAATATATTAAGCTCCAAAGTTGTTTGTGTGTTTGACCATGTTCTGGAAGTGACCCAAAAAGGATAATTGAGTTGTTCTTGGTAGTATTTTGATGTTTCAAATGAAATAACTATTATATAGTGGTGTAGAGTCCATGATTAATATATTTATGTATTTTTTAGGTTTTACCAATCCATATTTAGTATGAATAAAGGCTTAGAAGTACACTATGTTTATTGAATGCACTGACAATTTGAGTGACCATCTTGTAGAGGTAAGTTGAAGGTGTTATGAGCAGATTTAAGGAAGAAAATGAGTATAGAGATGTTATATAAATATTTAAGTCTTATGAAAATGTATTGGTTGTCATATTTTTTCCTTTATTATATATGGAGAGTCAAAATAGCTTGACTGTATTTTAATTGTATATGACCAGTCTGAGTGGTCATTTTGAGAGAGTTGAATTGAATGTTTAGAGCTTCTGTTGAATCTTATAATGCACATGGAGGTGTATCAGAGGTCATAAAGATTTCACCCATGTGATATAATCATATGGATATTTAAAATACTTGAGTGTTTGCTTTAGAAGTTTGAGACTATGTTTTCTATATATGAAGACCTGAAGAGCAAGGAGACCTAATTGCTACATTCAAGTGTTGAGTTGGTGTTCTAGGTGGCATGGAAACATGATGGATTAAGTAAGGGGATATTAGAGATATTTTTTATGTGTTAAAATAATTGGTAAATTATGAAGTTTTTCCAAGTAATCTCATATATAATGTGTGAGTATGAAGGCCTCATTATTCTAGGTCTTACCAAGACCTAATGGTATTTTGGGACTAATGAGGTAATGAACAACTAATGAAGAGTGTGGTTTTCACATGTACTATGTATATGAACCTATTTTAAGTGTTTTTCAAATATGTAAATCATCTTATATGACCAAGATGGCTTAAAGGAAGAGAGTGGTATAAGTACAAGGTCTAATTGGACTAAATGTGATAGTTGTGAAAGTGTGGATTCAAGCTAAAGAAAAAATCTTTGAATGAAAAGGTACACATCATTAAGAACCAAAATAGAGTGAATAGGATCAGTCATGCTTATCTGATCAAGTTTATGTAGGAGGACACATAGGTAATTGGACCTAATGATCCTAGAAGAGACAATTTGAATGAGTTAGTCCTATAGGCAACTTAAGATAGATTAGAGGTGAAGAGTGCAAATAAAGGTGTTCATCATCAGTTGAAGAGAAGAACTAGGTGTTTAAGATGATTTATGAAAGGTATATGAGCGGGTGATTAGTTTTTTAGGGGGTTGGTTCCTCCTTGAAAGATAAATATTTCTAAAGGTCTAGTTGTTGTGGGTGCTCGAATAGACAGAGGTAATAGCTCCTTGTGGGTTTAGTGTCTCACTAAATAAGGGATGGGTGATCCTCGATTAGTTGGTGCTGGTATAAATGTTGGATATTGTTATTATAGGATTGAATTTCATCTTATAGGGTTTAGTGGTTTTATACCCCAAGAAGGTTTCCCACATATGTCATGTATTGTGTGCTTGGTCTTGATATATCTGCTTTTTTCATTTTAATGGTTAATTTGTATGATTCATGATTATATGTGTTGAATGATTAAGAGTTTTTAAATAGAATTGGATTATGTAGAATCATTTATTCACCCCCTCCTCTTAGTGATTATACCTCTAACAAAAATAAAGATCTAGAGATGAAAGGCCAAAAACAAAAATAGAAAACATCTTTGGAAAGGTCCATTATAGGTGGATTATACCACAATGTGCTTAATTTTGTTGATCAGGGACTTATCTCCATTGAATGTAACACTAAAATATAAACTCACCACATGTACATGAATTAATTAGTTATATGGACATGTATTCAAATTCAAAATATCACACAAATCATCTTCAATAAGAAAACCCTAGGTTCCTACACACAAACTAAATTTAAATAAAATGGGGAAGAACAAGGCAAAAGGGCTTGAGTTAGATTAAAATTGGCCAATCCCCATTGAAAGACCAAGCCCTGCATGACATTTACAATACTCCAAAGATGTCTCAAACTCAAATATCATTATCCCACTTGTGTGTGTGTGTTTAATGGTGAATTTATATCTAGATATCTATCTTATTTTACCTTTCGCACAAGTATCTAGATGAATATTCAAATTTTAATATTACTTTAATAGACCTATAGATAGAACATGAAAAATATTTAAATAAATTTTGAGAGTGAGGAAAACCATCTCAATTACTTAAGGAAGATTTATATATGTTATGATTTTGAATTTGGGACCTATTGGCACATAAAATTTGACCTAAGATAAGACCCAACGGACAAAAATGAGAATACAATGAAACATGCTCCAAAATAGATTATGAAAATTATGTATGGACAAGTTTGCACCAAGTGGATAGGGTTGAAATCCACTCTTATCCAGTCACTATGGACTTGTATAGAAAGTAAAACCAAATTTGGGGATCCCCATGTCAAATTGGAAAGATAAATGACCAAAGAACAAACTCAAGAACAATAATATATAAATATTGAATTAAAAATACATCAATAAATGCATAATTCATTTCCAATAGTCTATGCATAAAAAAGGTACAAAAAATGACATAAATTTTGGGTTTTAATTATATTTAGGTTTATACATTCACCCCTATCAATTATTATAGAAATGGAATTGATAAAGTAAAGGAGAGAATTTAAACTTGAGTGTGTATGTTATGCTTTGTCTTTTTTAACTAAAGATGTTGATTGTGCCTGATTCATTATTATTGAATCTAAAATTAAAAAATTAGTAGTTAATTTCCATACATTAAATTGAAAATATTAAATCTAAATTTTTAAAAGGTAAAGAGTAAGGATAAATCACACTTATGGAGAGTCTTTGTGCCAAGTAGAGAAAGGATGTTTTTAGTCTTATTCATTTACTCAAGTGTTGAATGGAAGGTAAATGTGCCATTTGTTGTCACTATTTCCATGACCATATTTACATAATAATTTTTTGTGGAAGATGTGCCCCCTTGGTGATCTAATTAGATAAAGTAGGTGTTTATGTTAAATTGTTTGAAGAGTTGAGAGTGATCAAGTCTTAAATTTTAGATATAACTAATCAATCTCATGAGTTGGAAAGATGAATTATTCCAAATATAACTAATGAGAAAAAGGCATGTCATATACTATTCACAAAGAAATGGAACCATTCTAGGTTCACTAGAAGTGATGCCAAGGCCATTGAGTGTCACTACACTCAAATGTACATCAGACACACAGATTTGAATCTTACTACTACATATGGATATAGATTATAATTTTCATGGTAAAAGTGGAATGAATGATATCCATGCCCCCATAATGACTACATTGATCAAGATTTTCATACTTTGTTCTTTGAAACTTTGAATTTTACATTTTTTCCACTTTGAATAAGCATGAGCATGAATGAATATCATGCGCTCTCTGAATATATGTTAATGATAGAGAATGATATGCATCTATATGCTCAATTTTAAATGTATTTTTAACTTAAAAATTAAATTTATAATTTTTTTCACATGCCCATGCATATGCACTTAAGTGTGCATGATTGTGTACTATGTATTCTTGTCAAGTGGGTGCATATGCTTGTCATATGCCCTTGTAATTTATATCACTATGCTAATATTTTTCATGTTCTTATTTTTTAAATTAATTTTAACCTTTGAATAATATTTAATTTATTAATAAAATTTGAGTTTGTGTTATTTGAATATTTGTATTATGCCTTTAATCTAATTTTTAAGTACACAAATATGTCATTTGCCCCTAATATTAAAGTGTATATTCTTGAATTTTTCATAAACTTGTAGTTTGTGGCTAGTTTTAACCATTTTGAATCTTTTATAGTGTGTTGAGATATATTTTTTAATAATCCCAATAGATGCCCAACTTTTTGTGTGAGGCATGAGAGAATCGAGTGCATCATATCGAAATAATAGAGTGTATGTTTATGTAATAGATTTTGTGTAAATAATAATTATTTTTCAGTGAGAATTTTTATTATAGTATGATGATTATTTCTATTTTAAGAGTTTCTTTTTAAGGCTGAAAAATAAATGCAGAAGTGAGTAAACATAAAATTTGGCATTTTTGGAAAGGTTGATAAGCATGATAAAAATAGTACTATGTGAAAAACATGTTACATGTGCTCCATTGCAAAACATGGGGAGTGATTTATATATTTTTGGTAAAATATATCACATGCACAAATTTTGAGGATTAATTAAAAGTTTTGAATTTTTGAAAAAGAAAAAAGGTCAACTCAAATAGATAGATTCTTTGAAAAAGAAATTTTATTTCTTTTTCACATTAAAACTATATGATTTTGAGATTTAATAGAGACATCATGATATAAAATATATTATCAATATTGAATCATTTTAATAAGTTTGTGGCCATATTGTAGGTGGAGGATGCCCAAGCCCTGGTAAGTTTCAAAACTCAAACTTTGACCTCTATAAATTTTGAAAAAATATGCATTTTTATGTAGTTTAAATTATTTTTAGAGGCTATCCAGTCATGTGGTCTTTAGGCCGGTCCTATCCAAGGGTCACTAGAGTTGCCATTTTATAATGCAAACTCATATGTAGACCTATTTGGATCACCTCAAACTCATATGTGGACCTATTTAGGTGGAAATAGACTTGTCCATAGCCCAGTCTTGAGAGGGTAGTTTTATCCTTAGAATAAGTGATATTTTGTTAACTTTTTATGATTTTAATGGAGTTGATTATATTTTTATATTTGATCTATAATGTCATTTTTTATGCACTTATGGTTGTAGGGTGATATGTGAGCTAGATAGTTACATCATGGGTGTATAATGGAGATGGTGTAAGCTTTATCATTGACAAATGTTGAGCAAGCACCCTTAGATGCATAAGGATTCAGACACTCTAACAAACTAGAATTTGTAGACATGTAAAATTTGCCACTGATAACCTCCATCCATGCTTTTGACCAATTTCTACACAAAATGCACAATTTGGCCTAAATACACTAAAACATGATAAATGATGTGAAATTGACATATTCAAGTGCTGATTTTGGCCAGGATATCCCTAAATGGGGCAATGCAATTTATGGGCAAGCTAACTTTGATTAGTTCATTTTGAGTCAAAATGGCAAATTTGCACCTACATGCTCTAGACTGCTCTTTCCTATCAAATATTCTTCATAAGATGTATAACTTTGTTATTTGTTCTTGGTAGATTTGTAAATGGAAATATGGTTCTAATGCATCTGAAAACACCTTCCAATTCTAATCCAATCAAATTTAGGACCAATAACAAGGCATTCTGATCAATTTGGGTAATTTGTGCACAATTTGCTTAATCATACTTAAGAGATAACTAACCCAAATCAAGGCCTAATTAAGAATTCCATGGAAACTTGTTGAATAATTTGTTTTGGAAATGAATATTGAATATCTACATCATAAAGTGAGCTCATTTCTTGTGAAGACATCCTTAGGGCATAAATGCCACAAATATCAAGATTCATGCCTCCTATGCCTCATCAATGCCCTCCATGCCTCTTAATTTCCCCTTCTTTCAATGCCATGATGAGGATAATTACAAACTTAATTCCAAAAATTGAATTAAACCTCAACCACACATCTCAATCTTGAGATGGATGGTTGAGGTTGATTCTGATCAAATTCAAAAATCTATATATATGAGGTCCCACAACATCATTTCTAAGCTTAATTAGTGAAAATTTATAATGTAGGATTGGTTCCAAAAAGCTTTAATCAATTAGTGTTATAATTCCAAATTGATTCCAATCCAAGCCAAGCCACAATCCAAAGGTGCCAAGAGGAGATGGAGGTTGTCAACCCTATTTTACCAAGGACTTCATGAGCACAAGCTGAGCAAGCCACCACAACAAGCATTTTGGATCATCCAAGGAAGGTAAAAGAGTTTTATTTTGCATTTTAGTTGTGTGTTTCATTCATGATTGTTAACTAAGCTATCCCTAGTGTCTAGGCCTAAATATGTTATTCTATTAGTGTGTTTATTTCATTTTGTTTTTATTTTGGAACTAACACAATACTAACCATCCTCTCTTGAGTTAAATTCCTAGATCATAGAATTAATGACATATGTATATATATATACATATATATATATATATACATATATATATATATATATATATACATATATATATATATATATACATATATATATATATATACATATATATATATATATATATATATATATATATATATATATATATATATATATATATATATATATATATATATATATATATATAAAATTTCCCTAGTTAAGAGAATGGATTTAGATACATTCATATTCTAGCTCTTGATAGGGGAGTTCAGTGTTTCATTAGAGGATATGTGGCACATTATGTGACTATCGATATTGGAATGGTGAGTCACAATACAAGGTGTTGATGGGCCAACCAACATTTTTAAATCCCACTTATCTATTATTTTTATAAGTGTGAGTGGTGAATTTTTCCCTCAAAGACACTACTATTTCATTATCTGATATTATGCTTAAAAATGTTCTACATTTGCAAAAAATTATCTATACCTTATTAGCTTCTTTTATTTTAGTAGAGATTGGTAGGGTGGTTATAATAGACAAAGGATCTCAAGTTGAGATATTATTAGGGCCACACCATGCTTGCCCAATCATATATGGACCTTCATATATTCATTTAAGAGGGGTTTGGTGTACGATTTAGCTAAATTATAATATTCATTATTGGGCCTATTAGCACATTAGAGTCATTTAGTATGTGCGGACACCTCATGGTGGATGGATACATCCCTAAATATAATTAGAATGGTGGGTGGGGATGATTAGAGTTATAAGGGGAAACATGATGGAATGTTACTATATATTATATCATTTCACTATTGGTTACATTATGATGCAGGAGCATCATAAACGAATTTCAAAATTATTGTATTTCCTCTAAAAGATTGAAATTAAGGAGAAAATGTAAAAAATAAATAAATAAATAAATAAAAGTAAAAGTAAAAGTAAAAAGATAAAAAGGTAAATGTGGAGCTATTGAGGAAATGAGGGGAATGGTTGAAAGATTTCAACCGTAAGATAAATCTTCCCAATACAGAATGTGCTGGTAAAATTTCAAACTATTTCTTGTTTTAATCCTCAGCCCAAATTGGGGGCAGAGGTTAGAGAAGAGATTTTTGGTTTATTAAAAGCAAAAGAATATTCATTAAGAGAGAGAGAGGGAAGAGTAGTACGCAGAGGAGAGAAGAAAGACCTCTCTTAAAGAGAAGTGGCTGTAATGGAGAATTCAGCAAGAAGGATGACAGTGGGATGTAGAGGGACAGAAAGAGAGCCTCTCAGTAAGGAGAGAGGAAGAGTGAACAACAGTCTGTAAAAAGGCAGGTATGCAAGAAAAGAAAAGTTAAACATTTTGTATATTTTCTATGTATTTGTTCTGTGTTGCATCTGCAGAGAGTATACAATCAGGGAATGATCTTAATCAAATTCAATGCTTTCCTTTATGGATGGTGTATTAATCTATAGTGGATGTGAAACCAAGATAAGGATGAATTGTTTCTATTATTAGGAATTAGAAAATGATGTTGATCCAACATATAGAGAAAGACATGGTTGAAAATTTCCAGTTTGGGCGCTCAATGAATTTAGCCACATAAGCGCCTATTTCATCATTGTAATTTGTAATTGCTGGGTCGTCTCAATCCCCATGCCGGTTCGTGTATGCCTGTTGAGGCGTTTTAAAAGCATTGACTGTAATTTTGATTGCTGGTCGTAGTTTTTAAAATGCTTTGTTTAAACTTCTGGGCCGCCAAATGATTAATTACAACCTTGATGTTAGGCTGGATGTTGGGCTGCCCAGTGCATAATTCTGACATTTGAAATATTACACCATTTTGAAGAGTGCATGCTACGAAATTGACAACGCTAAAAAGCATTATTAAATATGGAAAAGAATACAAGGACCCATGCTTGCTTTACTTTGCTTTGTTTCGTAAAATCTCTGCATCTTCGATAACATGATTATTGCAATTAAGAGCTGAAGAGACTAGCATACCTGTGAGGGCATGCTGAGGCCAAGCTAAACTTGCAGAGTTATATGGTTTTCAAATATCACACTTGGTGAGAATTATCCGTAGAAGTGAAGCTGTACAGTATCAAGAAGACAGTTTAGTAAATCTGTAGTATCAAATGGGACGTAGGCTGAGCTTATAACATAAAGGTATGTGCCCCTTTGCTAGATCGAGTTCTGGCCGAGTCCTTGTCGAGTCCAAGCCAAACCTGTAAGTTATTTATACACCAATTCGACAAAGCCACTAGACCAGCCCGTAATAATATATAGACTTGAGATGTGCAAAGCAAAGGCTAATATATACCATTATAGCAGAACTGAGTCAGATGAAGGTTTTTGCATTCTGTCTATATTTATAAGGCCCACAAACCAAGGATGGATCATTTAATGGTATACAGGTATTGGTATTATTCATAACTGAATCTGGTGTTTAATCATCTTTTCCATTATATTGTGATAGATAAGGAAGGGATGCAATTCTATAACTCATTATTGATACACAGAGATCTATAAGCTGTATCGTTAATGTGTATTTTAAAGGGCCTTTGGCTATGAGGGATGTAAGCAAATAGCTATAGGGAAATTATCTGGGTTGCATGACCTTCAAAAAGTAGAGGCACTCTTATTCATAATTATGTCGGTTTAAGAGTTTCAGATACACTTGAATGGAGAATTGCCCGAATGTACGGAGAAGGATAAAGAGGTATTAGTTTGAAAGAAGATGTTTTGCTAAATAATTGCAAAGTCTTTACGTAGTCGGGTTTACAAAACTATGATAGGTTTCTCAAATCCAATTATGATGTAAGTTGAAACATGTATATATGCATCATTTGGTATCAGAGCTTGAAGCTCTTGGGGACTTGGAAATGGATCATAAGTTGCTACAGAATTTGGTATAGTTGCATTTGTGAATGATGTTGCAGTTGTGAAGGATTTGGCAAAGAGATCAACAGGGACAGCACTAAATGACTCTGCTGGAGAAAAGGTATGAGAAGTCTATGTTATTTGATTTGAGTTTATTTTGTTTAAGAAGCAACAGGTGAAGAGAAAGGCAGCCAAGCCATTGAGGCTTAAGAGAAAAGAAGAAGCCAAGGAAGGCTTAGTGAAGAGAAGCTGGAAGAGTTCAAAGGTAAGAGGGCACAGTGGATGCTCAAGAAAAAGATCCAAGGTAAAATAAGCTTGGATTGTGATTTGTGTTTTGTTGAAGTATTATATATATAGTTGCTGCAGGATGGATCAAAAGACTAGGATGCAAAAGGCCTAGGTGAGACCACGTGGATTGTCAAAAGACTAGTCAAGGAAAAGGCTTGGGTGAGACAAGGGATCAAGAGACCAAGGTGGAAAAGACTTGGGTGAAGATCTCAGAGATAGAAGTGTTGTTGAAGGCACTACAGAGCAGCAAGGTATATGAGGGCAGCAAGAGGAAAGCAAGCATCAAAGGTATGACTAATGTTGAGTTTAATAAAGAAATTGCTAAATTGAAGAAAGAATTAGCTAAGGTTAAGGATGAGTATGAGTCTTGGATGCAGCTGAATAGACAAGCATGGATATGGCCAATGAAGAAGAGATTGAAGTGGCCAATAATTCTCTTAATGAAAAGGAGAAGAAGGCAAATGAATATTGCCATAAAGAGAGAAGCCCAAAGAGGCAAGAAGATAAGGAGGTTGCCAAGTGGGCAGTAAGAAGAAGAAGTTGAGAAGAAGGTTCTCATTGAGGAGAACAAGAGAGGAGAAGAGAGAAAAGAGGAAGTGCCAGGAAGAGCACTTGAGAAGAAGAGAGTGTCCATTAAGAGGATACTCATGGAGACATTATGGTCTCTTGTTTTTGTATTTAATGCTATTTTTGAGTGGGTAAATGCAGGTATGAGCAGCCTATTGAAGGTCAAGAGAAGGGCCGTGGAGAGTAAAGAAATTGGTGCAGGAAAAGACACCAAATGCATGAGTGAATATGCAGGAATGAGAAGTGAGTTTGCTGTTGGTAAGGGAGATGAAGATGAATTCCAAGATGCCATTGAATGCCAAGAAGAAGAAAGAGAGCAGCCAAGCATAAAAGAAAAAGAAAGGACAGATAATCAAGAAGCCATACAAATGGAGCAGCCCATTAAGGAGGTAACGGTGAGTTCAAAAATTGATTCTTCTTATGAACATGAAATTGTTGATATGCATGTTAAAGAAACAAAGAGAAAAGTGAAGTCTCCAATTAACCATGGATATGTGATGCCTAAATGGTGGAAGAAGCAAACTCCCAAGCAAGAGGAGGTGCTGGTACAAAAGTACGGATGCAGGATGCCTACATGGCTTAAGAAGAGAAATGGTAAGAAGGAGAATCTAATGTGGGTGCCTAAGAAGGCAAAGAATGAAGATATGAGTGTTGAAGCAGCAACACCAAGAAATCAATGGGAAAAGGTAAAAGATGACACAAGCACATGGAAAGGTAAGTCAATTGCTTGCAACAAAAGGGATAATGATTTGTTTGAATCATTTAATGATATTTTTATGGAAAATGAGGAATGTAAAGTGGTTGTAAAGACTAATACGCAGCAAGGAGAGACTTCCAAAGGGATGGAGGATGAGAAAAGGAAAGAATATGTAGCAGAACAAACAAGATGGCTCCAGGCAGAGATTGAAGAAAGCAAGGAGACAGAAGGTATGAATACTGCAATTGTTTTTGATGAATATACTAATGTGGATGAAGAAGCTGATTTGTATGAAGAAACTATAAAATGGATGAATGTAATTATAGAGGATGAAAGACAATCTGGTCCTAAGTTTGATATAGGACATGAAGATTTGGATGAGCTTGTGTTGTGTGAAGAGTTGAGAATGATAGAGGAGTTGTTTGGTAATTCAAGAGAGTTGTGTGAAGGTACAAGCTATGGTGAAGGCAGCATTGGAAAGAGTGAGACAAGACAAATTCAAACATTGACATTGACAAGAAGACCGTGGGATCCAGGTATAGAATGAAGGCTAAGGCATGGAGGTAGCAGTTCATTTGAACTAAGGTTCAAATTGTTTCTAGAGGGAGAGTATGATGCAGGAGCATCATAAACGAATTTCAAAATTATTGTATTTCCTCTAAAAGATTGAAATTAAGGAGAAAATGTAAAAAAAAATAAAAATAAAAATAAAAGTAAAAGTAAAAGTAAAAAGATAAAAAGGTAAATGTGGAGCTGTTGAGGAAATGAGGGGAATGGTTGAAAGATTTCAACCGTAAGATAAATCTTCCCAATACAGAATGTGCTGGTAAAATTTCAAACTATTTCTTGTTTTAATCCTCAGCCCAAATTGGGCACAAAGGTTAGAGAAGAGATTTTTGGTTTATTAAAAGCAAAAGAATAGTCATTAAGAGAGAGAGAGGGAAGAGTAGTACGCAGAGGAGAGAAGAAAGACCTCTCTTAAAGAGAAGTGGCTGTAATGGAGAATTCAGCAAGAAGGATGACAGTGGGATGTAGAGGGATAGAAAGAGAGCCTCTCAGTAAGGAGAGAGGAAGAGTGAACAGCAGTCTGTAAAAAGGCAGGTATGCAAGAAAAGAAAAGTTAAACATTCTGTATATTTTCTGTGTATTTGTTCTGTGTTGCATCTGCAGAGAGTATACAATCAGGGAATGATCTTAATCAAATTCAATGCTTTCCTTTATGGATGGTGTATTAATCTATAGTGGATGTGAAACCGAGATAAGGATGAATTGTTTCTGTTATTAGGAATTAGAAAATGATGTTGATCCAACATATAGAGAAAGACATGGTTGAAAATTTCTAGTTTGGGCGCTCGATGAATTTAGCCACATAAGCGCCTATTTCATCATTGTAATTTGTAATTGCTGGGTCGTCTCAATCCCCATGCCGGTTCGTGTATGCCTGTTGAGGCATTTTAAAAGCATTGACTGTAATTCTGATTGCTGGCCGTAGTTTTTAAAATGCTTTGTTTAAACTTCTGGGCCGCCAAATGATTAATTACAACCTTGATGTTAGGCTGGATGTTGGGCTGCCCAGTGCATAATTCTGACATTTGAAATATTCCACCATTTCGAAGAGTGCATGCTACGAAATTTACAACGCTAAAAAGCATTATTAAATATGGAAAAGAATACAAGGACCCGCGCTTGCTTTACTTTGCTTTGTTTTGTAAAATCTCTGCATCTTCGATAACATGATTATTGCAATTAAGAGCTGAAGAGACCAGCATACCTGTGAGGGCATGCTGAGGCCGAGCTAAACTTGCAAAGTTATATGGTTTTCAAATATCACACTTGGTGAGAATTATCCTTAGAAGTGAAGCTGTACAGTATCAAGAAGATAGTTTAGTAAATCCGTAGTATCAAATGGGACATAGGCTGAGCTTATAACATAAAGGTATGTGCCCCTTTGCTAGATCGAGTTCTGGCCGAGTCCTTGTCGAGTCCAAGCCAAACCTGTAAGTTATTTATACACCAATTCGACAAAGCCACTAGACCAGCCTGTAATAATATATAGACTTGAGATGTGCAAAGCAAAGGCTAATATATACCATTATAGCAGAACTGAGTCAGATGAAGGTTTTTGCATTCTGTCTATATTTATAAGGCCCACAAACCAAGGATGAATCATTTAATGGTATACAAGTATTGGTATTATTCATAACTGAATCTGGTGTTTAATCATCTTTTCCATTATATTGTGATAGATAAGGAAGGGATGCAATTCTATAACTCATTATTGATACACAGAGATCTATAAGCTGTATCGTTAATATGTGTATTTTAAAGGGCCTTTGGCTATGAGGGATGTAAGCAAATAGCTATAGGGAAATTATCTGGGTTGCAGGACCTTCAGAAAGTAGAGGCACTCTTATTCATAATTATGTCGGTTTAAGAGTTTCAGATACACTTGAATGGAGAATTGCCCGAATGTACGGAGAAGGATAAAGAGGTATTAGTTTGAAAGAAGATGTTTTGCTAAATAATTGCAGAGTCTTTACTTAGTCGGGTTTACAAAACTATGACAGGTTTCTCAAATCCAATTATGATGTAAGTTGAAACATGTATATATGCATCACATTAAATGGTGACCCTACATGGGGTTCATGTTGGGGTTCACCAATATTTTTACCCTATTTTTTATAAATAATTAATTTATATTAAGAATTTTTATTATGAATACATGTGTAAAACTATAAATATATGAATTATAAATAGATACAATATTCAACTATTCTAATTTTGAAAAATTATTAAATATGAAAATTAATTTTTTTGGGAATGTACTAATAAGGAATATTGAGCTTACAAATTGATACCTGTTGACTATTTGATTTTATAATACAAAATAAGATGTGACTATGTAGGATCAATGCTAGACATAGAATTAGAATTATAATATGGATGTGTCTATTATAAGTGGATGGTGCAATGGTGCATCGGAGTCCATTGATCATAAACTTTTCCTTGTTGAATATAACTGACTATATTCATAAACAAATAGAGAAAGTAGAGATATGGAGATGATATGTTAAAATTAGAAACATAAAATATCTCTGGATAGGTCCATTATAAGTGGAAGGTAATGTGTACACTTGATTATATTTATTATAAACTCATCTCTATTGGCTACAATACCAAATTAATTAATTCACCACCTGTGCATGCATTACTTAGGGTCATGGACACATCTTCAAATTTTAAATAGAAATAAAATTACCTATAATAATAATAATAATAATAATAACATATTTTATTGCACATAAATCAAATTAAAATTAAATGGGGGGAGAATAAAGTGAAAGGGATTGAGTTAGACTAACCTTGGTCAATCCCCATTTAAATACCAAGTAATACATTGCATTTCCAATGCCTCAAAGAAAGATTAAACTCAAATGTAATTCTCCCACTTATGTGTGTGTATGTGTGTAATGGTGAATGAAAATTTAGATGACCTTTATCTTATTTTACCATTGGCACAAGTATGTGGATGAAGATTCAACTTTGAATATTTCTTAAATATACATATAGTAATAACATGAAAATATTTTAATAGCTTTTGAGATTGAGGAGAACTATCCTTAATGCCTTAGAAAAGCCTTGTATGTATATATGTCTTTATTTTTAATGTAAGACCTATTATCACATAAAATCATACCCAAGATAATACCCAATAGACATAAATAAGAATAAAATGAAACATGCCCTAAAATAAAATCTAAATACTACACCTAAACAAGCACATGTTAAGTGGATAGGGTCACGAGCCACTCTTGTCTAGTTATCATGGACAAGTCTAGAAGGATAAAATACCAAAAATGGGGATCCCCATGAAAAACTAGAAAGATAAATGACTAATGGACAAAATCAAATTTTAAAATAGATAAATATTCAAGTAAAATGCACCAATAAATGCCTCACTTGTTATCAATAGTCTATGCATACAAAATGTGTGATATACAACATAAAGTATGGTCTTGTACCAAATTCGGGTGTCTATAAAATTATTAAATGATCACATTAAGTTCAAAATTAATGAGTTCAAATTTATTTTTTGTCAGTCTTAATGGATAAATAAATATGAATGTAATGACCATACTAAATAATTAATTAAATACACACAATACACAAAGCCAATAGATTTAATTATAGGGAACTTAGGTTATAGAGATAAATATGAAGGTTTTAATATAATATATATAGATTATAATGTATTAGTTTATAATACAAACTATTTAATTAATAAATTTATAATGTATGAAAACAATGATGGTAATAAGAATGTCAATCATGAGTAGAGACTGAAAATCAATATAAAAATGTATTAAAATATTTATAGCAAAGATATGTTATATTATATTGATAACATTAAACTACATAAATTATAGGACTCATTTATAATTAAATGAAATTTAAAAAAAATATGTGTGATGATGGTTAGGATGATAAGCAATGATAAAGAGCAGTGAGGATGAAAATTCAAAATATATTTTGGGTAAGACTATCCTAAAGGGGATCAGGATAATGGTGATCCTGATGGTTTTAACAATTATGATGAAAAAAAGAAACGTAAATCATTAGTAAAGCATAGTAAATATGCATAGGTAAATAAATAAAATGTTGAATATAAGTGAGAAGAGAAGGGTGAAGAGAAATGCCTCTAAAATTAGAGATACTTGGTCCAAGGGTAGTAGACAAAGAGTTTAGAAAGATAGCCAAAATGGCCTTAGGCTCTATTAAGGATAACATGTGGTCTGAGTTCTATAGGAGATGGGTTGAAAACCATAGGGTGAGAAAAAAGGAGGCTAGCTCAGGGTTTATAGTTGTTGTATATCCTTTAACAATTGGCCAAGTGAAAGATAAACTAAAAAGATCAAATAATGACAATCAAACATAGGACATTGGTTCAATTTTATCTAGAGGGAAGGAAAACATTTGGGCATTTAGTCCTCTGATCATGTAGTGAATTGGGAAATTAGAAGTTTGAGTTTGGTTTTACAAACTCAGTTAAGAAGGTATCTTTTTTTAAACAAGTTTCTTGTTCATAGGTTGATAAAGTGGATGGGAAGAAACCTATGGGTGTCATTGATGAGACCCAAGGTTTAAATGTCATAGTGGAAGAATGGATAGTATGTTTGTGTTCCTGACATGATTGTAGATTGATCTTTGCTTATATAGTAAAATTCCTTAAACTTAATTTTTTAAGGAATAAGACACAACATTGAAACCTTCAGAGACTAGGCTATAATGAAGTGGAAGCCCAAAGGACAAGTTGAGATCTCAACCCTGATTAATTTTTTTCTTGTTTCATTCTCTAATTCAAAGGATTGTTAAATAATGTTGTTAGGAGGTCCTTGGTTCCCTAGGATAACTTGTTTATCCCTCAAAAAATGGAATCTAAGGGTGGATATAGATAATGAAAAATTAAACCAATGCATAATTTGGGTAAAACTAATGGGTCTTCTATTGTAAATTTAGGAAGAAGAGGTTATGATGGGTATTTCCAACTTTATAGGTCAGTTTATCACCTTAGACCCAGTCACTAAATCTAGGATAAGAATTTTATTTTATAGATTATGTGTTAACATGAGTTTGGACAAGGAGATCCTCACTCTATTAAGTTGAGTTCAAAATTTAGAGATGGGTTTAACATGATAGAATATGAAAATTTTACTTCACTATGCAAAATATGCTAGTGAGTAGGACATAAATATATTTTTTATCCTTCAAAGAATCAATAAAAAATTTAGTGAAAAAGGAAGGAGGGAATCAATAATCCCATTGATACTCAAGATGCAAGGGTAGATAGGAACCAACATAAAAAATAATAAGAAATATAAACCAAATTCATAAATAAAGAGCTAAAGGAAGGATTTAGTATTGATAATAAAAGAGAATAAAATAAGGGGATGGCTAAAGGGGAGCCAAGATATTCAAATGCTATAAATCTAAATCACCAAGAGGAAAATGATAACTCCATCAAGGCTACAATGATATAGAAGGAAAAATATCTAAAAGGTCTAGAGGATGGAAAGCTTAAAGATTTAGAAGACTGATAACATGATAAATATGAAAAAAATTAAAGGTGTCCTGGAGAATCCAATGATGGAAAATGAGTAAGAAGATTTACCTCTTTAGGATGGAGAGATCAAGACCATGGAATTTAAATATCAAGCCCAAAAAAATAAGGAGAGGGAAAGAGTGACTTTATTGGGTTACTAAAACAAATTGAAACTCAAACTCCAACTATGGGGATATAAGATAAGAATTTGATGATCCTTGCCTTTTGTGAGGGACCTATGTATAGGAAATATGTCAAAAAGTGTATGGCAGAAATGGGGAAAAAATACACACATGAGGGTGGAGAGGGGAATGAACCTTGGAATTTGGTTACCAAAATAAAATCCAAACCCAAGAGAATAATTTAGGCATGAGAAAGAGTGACAATTACTAAATTAAAGGAAATTGTAAAATCCAAATTTAAATATTCTAGTAATTATTACTGAGTTTTTGGGGAAGTTTTGTTACATTTTTTGTTGACTAGTAGTTCACATGTTATAGATGCATTGTTGATGTATTTCTTGTTGTAAAGTGGACTACCCTATTTGTAAGCAGGTTTATTGCTTGATTCTTGATTGTTATTAATTGTTTTATATTTTTTATTTGTATAAGGTTTATGGGGCCTTTCAAAACCTAATTTTTTACCCTAATAAAAAATGAAAATTTTTAACAATTGTATTTTTTTATTAATAAGAATATTTTTTTGAACTTGATCATGATGAACGTCATTTCAAAAAATCACATTCCAATGGTAGGGTAGAAAAACCAAAAATCAGAAATGAGCCTAGATGCTTTGCCAATGACTTGAGGAATAGTTATAGGAGCAATAAAAACATCATGGGGGGAGATATAGATTGATGAGAGCCCACATATTATGCAAAAATATATACTAATTGTAAAGTATGAAGATTTCTTTAGAGGGGTAGTCTCACAAAATTAATTCTTATAATTAAGGGCCATGTTGAGATCCTTGCCAAATACTTTGCATCTAGTTGGAAGTAGAGGTAGGTAAATTTCAGGGGGACCATGGTGAATGTATCTAAGTAACTTATAAGAGAAGTGACTTGTATGAATTACTATAGTATGAAGGATTTTAAGGACAAATAGTGAAAGTAAAAACATATGCAAGATTTTTTCCATTCTAACACTATATACCACACTAGAAAGAAGGATTTTCCTTGAGCTGGTCTTTTATAAAAGTGGCCATAAATATGCATCTAGGTAATGTGGTGTCTCACCCTTGAACACAAATTTACACACATTTTATTGTATAAGATTTCCCTATTATTTGCTCACATCCCTTGAATCAATTATCTTAGGATTTTAGGAAAGACCCTCTACATATATTATCCATCAAGGGATGATCCTCCTTATCAAAAAATGGGCAACCACTGTGAGATGCAAGGAGATTCACTTGTTGTAAATTAGTTGACAGGTAATACCTTAAAAAGTATCCCTATGGGGGTCACAACAAGTGAATCCTCTCCTTTCACCCACTTGACCTCATAGGAGGGGGTGAATAAGGAAAATAGAAAGGCTCATGATCCTTCTCCCCCTTAGAATATCACTAGTAATGAGGCTAGTAGAATCCTCTAATTTTATAAATACATTGAGTACCCTAAATTTGAGCTTCATGAACTCAGGGTGGCTGAAGTTTGGAGGAGGAATAAGAACACCGTCAAACTCCTAGAGGGCATTAGATAGAGGCTATTAGGGCTCCATGAAAACCTATAGAGTTTAGGTGGATAGATGGTTATGTACATGGATCAATGGAACAAGATTAAATAAGAAATGGATGACTTAATGGATGTGAATTAATGCAAGATCATCACTACCTTATTTGTAAATACTAGTCTATTTTCATGTTTTGGAGTTTTAGCAGTTTGTCATGGTTATAGGAGGTCTGTAGGAAACATTTTGATCTATTATAATTATATCAAATTTGAATTTGGTCCACAAGGGATTTTCCCACCTAAATGGCTAATTCAAATATTTGAAATGTTTTCTATTATTTTCCCAATTTTGGTGATGTTGTAAAAGTTCAAATGTTTTGATCTTGTGTTATTAGGGGTCTTAAGAGATTTTAGGGTGTTTTACACTAGTTAAAAGTTAAGTTATGATTAAAATCCTAAAGCATGTTGGTGATAAACCTTTCTTGTGATGTTAAGATTAAAAAGGTGGTTAGGTATTTATATAGGTGTTGACCATTTTTGCCCAACAGGGCAAAAAATCAATCCCCTTCTTCCCCTGCTATTCGAGGCCAATTCATTTTTTTTTTTGCACAAGTCCAGGAATTTCTACAGACTCTGCAGGTCCATTTCTACAAACTCTTCAGAGCTTGGTTTTCTATAGACTTTTCAAGTTTCTATGGACTTCACAAGTTTTTCTACGGACTCAGTAGGTGTAATCCTTTGCGAATGAAGAATCAGTTCAGAAAGTGTTGGGGTTTACAAGGCTCTTTTGGGCCTTCATCTAAAGAAAATTTATAAGGGAGGTTGGCATCTTTGAACCATTGAACCATTGATTCAATTCAAAGCCTTGGTTCAATCTGTAGTTCAATCAGCCCTAGTTCATGCCTTAGTTCATCACTTCAAGTCCATTGCTTCAACTTCAAGCCTCGGTTCAATGTAGAGTTCAATCAGCAAAGTTCAACAGACTGGTTCAATGGTTTAGTTCATCACTTCAATCTTAAGCCTTGGTTCAATCTTTAAGTTCAATGCTTGGTTTAGCAAAAGTTTCAATGATCTTGGCTTAATAGTGATGAACCATTGAACTATTGAACCGGTTCAACAGGTTAGTTCAACGCATTGGTTCAATGCCTTGGCACTTCGGCTTAACACTTCGGCAGGTTCAAACGAATGGTTCATCACTTGTTTTCAGTCTATATTCCTTCAATGAGTTCATTGGCACATAGTGTTAAACCATTGAATTGGTTTAACGCTTCAGTTTAACACTTTGGTTCAACGTGATTGGTTCAAAGGGTCGGTTTAATGAGGTGCCCCAAAAGCCGAAGGGTAGGAGCCCTTGCAGAGGGTAGTCTAGGTTCAATAAGCCCTTGCAGAGGGAAAAGGCATTTCAAAGAGACCACAAATGAGGAAAGCCCATAGAATTTGGAGGGGCTACCTGAAAGACTAAAGCAAAGACTAAAAAGCACAGAAATTTGGAAGTGGCTAATTCCCACAGACTTTTTATCTGTGAGAAAAGGGCCCAAAGTAAAAAAGCTCAAGGAAATAATGTAGAGACCTGCCAAAGAGTTGAAGGACCCCAAAGGGTAGATGCCCTTGCAGGGGACTCTTGGCCAAATAAAGGGGAACTTTCCAAAGGCCGAAGGGTCACCTTCCCTTCAGGAAGGTGCTAAGCAGGAAAACTCAAAGGAAATTGCCAAGGACAGTGATGTCCTAAAAGCTGTCAACTTTAAGAGGGTGAACTAGCCATTGGTTTCAAGCAATGATGGGTGTATGAACATCAAATTTAAGCCAGTAAAAAATCCATTGTTTTTTTTAAATACCTAAATGCCAATGATGAAAGGAGCCCAAGCAATGCAGCGACCCACCCACAGATAGCCCCGAGGGCTGAAGAAGCCAGATGAGACAAGGCAGGGAAAAGACAAAAGCACCAAGAGTATGGAGTAGGCAAATAGTTCAAGTGGTAAAGGGAGGTGCAAATTCAAGAAGTTACTCCAGCAGGTGAAACAATGTCTATCAATTGACCATTAGAAGGTGCGAACGGCCAATCGTGCGACCCACTTTCTTCTTTTCACATTTATGAGCAGACAAATCACCTAGGTGCATTCAAGGAGCAATCTAGGTTAATGGGGAAATGGTGCAGCCTGTGTCAAAAAATGCCTAAATTCAGAGCCAAGATTGACATAGCATTTATGTTTAAGCGGCTTGCTCTTCCCAATGCTCGTAAGGCACATGGATCACTTGTAAAAAGGGCACCAAAAGGCCTCTTTTCTTCCTCTATATATATTAGAGACTTGTCATTTGAGAAATGATCTTCCACATTTTTTAAGGCATAGCCCTAGTAAATTTTCACCTAAATCAATAAACACATTTTTTACCTCTATCTTGGTTAGATATCTCTGTGTATGTCTAAGTGTTAGTTTGTGTTTAGTCATTGCTTCTTGATGCTTCCATAGGTTCAACACCAACATACCTAGTGTTTATAAGGTGCCATTTTTGTAGCTGATAAGGAGAGTTGTATTTGGAAGTGAAAAAATAGAAGAAATTACTATACAGTGTGCCTTTCACAGCACCTTTGGTGAATCTCTATTTTCTTCATTTGCCATTAAAGCCTCCCTGCCAAGTTTCTTACAGCCTGTTCCTTTTGCCAGTTTGAAGTGTATGTATGTGTTTGTCTAATTTTAAGTGTGAGTGTGAGAAGGTCAGTTTATTTTGGTGCATCACCTCCTTTAGATTAGTTTGTTTTCCTGCAATCTTTCTCCCTTTTCATCCCCCCATTATATATATATATATATATATATATATATATATATATATATATATATATATATATATATATATATATATATATTAGCACTTATTAAAACAAATCAAATGCATCAAAGGGAGCTAGCCCTTACCTAGAGACTCTCCCCTCCAGCTTCGCCGGTCCCACAGGTGAGAGGGGAGTTTCCATTGTTGTGTGTGGAAGGCAGGAGCTCAACCTCCTTGCCCAAGGTGCAATCCACTGCATCAACAGTTTTTGGCATGCCCGATGGGACCTAGTTTTACAACTCAGTAAAGTTTTAGGATTGATGTTCATCCTGTTATAGAAAATTAACTATTTATAGCATCTGGCGACTCTACTGGTAAGAGCTTTAGTTTCCAATCAAAGACCATTTTTGACTTCCTATGCCTAAAGTCACCACATGATCCACTAAAAAGGTTGTCCCTTTTAAATTCATTGATCTACCTCTCAACTCAGCAAAGCAACTGAGGTTCAAAGGGACTCATCCTTATTTAGTGAGTCATCTTCCTAGTATAGCTACAGGTGCTTCCTTCACAAGAGAAGTACCCCATTTGAATCCCCTTATAGCTACAAAATTACCCTTTATAACCTTTCATGTTCAGAGTCCCTTGAACCTCCAGTATTATGACCCAATTCTAGGAGTGGTCCTTAAAAGTGTGCCTCCCTTTAATGGAGAGGGGCCTATTACAGCTATTGAACACATTAGAAATATTACTAACCTTTGTAGTATTCACAATGTCACAGAGGAAAATATCGCAATCAGATTTTTGGTGGTCTTTTAAGGGCAAAGCTCTTGACTGGTACAAGATTTTGCCTGTAAATTCAATCCATTCTTGGAATGAATTGGGTACTCAATTGATGGACCATTTTGGAGAAAAGATTGACCACCTCTCACTTTCTGAGCAACTGACGACCATGAAGAGAGCCCCACACTAATATATGCAAGATTTCAACATGCGGTTTCAGAAGACATGGGATAGAATCCCTATTCTGGTAAGACCGACTGCTAGCTATGCTTTCCTGTATTATTTAAGAGCATTAAACAGTGATATTGTTGTTATGATATAATCCATGGGAGGGCACGTGTTGCCTGCTACCTATGACATTGCCATAGCAGCTTAAAATTGCTTAGTGCATGTGGGAAAATAGCCCTTAGACCCCATATGCCACTTTTCCCAAAAATGCTACCTCTAATTCAGGTCGTTTCTCCCACATTAGCTCCTCTACCTAACATAGATAAACCAATTGCTGCTCCATCTAATGAGCTTTATGAAGTTAAGAGTCTATTGCAAAGTATGTCAAATGAACTTATAGCTCTTAAAAGGTGGCAAGCTTAGACCAAACCTTTCCAAGGCTACAACCCAGGCCCCCTTTCATCATTTAAGGTCATGGTGCCCATTCATAACAATCTGGTGTAGGAATAGCCAAGTTTTTCATCCACGAGATATGGTCAGGAGCAAGTTGTTATACAAATGAGATGATGGGTTGTTACCCAAATGTGTTAGACAATCAAGAAGCCACTCATTCCCAGGTCTTCAAGGCTCCAATACAACCCAGGACAAGCAACAGTCAGAGTCAGCCTGACTCTACTCTTATGAACCACCTGGAAGGTGAGTTCTATGCAATTAATTATGTGGGTGTTGTAGACAATCAGGCTGACTATATTGTAGCCAACACAAGATCCAAAGGGATAACTATGAAAGAAACTCAAGTAGCTATTCAAATAGCCACACCATCTCTTCCACCATAGGTGAACTAGAAATTCCCAAATTTTAGGCCACCAGTCGCACATTCAGCTCCCTAGCCTATGCCTCAAAAAGATGCAAGTGACCCCAAAGAAGATATGTAAGGGAGTAATCCTTAGATTAGCATGGTAGACCAGGTGAAGAAGATGCACATAAATATTTCCTTGAGGGATCCATTATCGATACTGGGTGTGTCAGATGAAGGAGACATTAGAAGCTTTCCCTTTGATCTAAGAGGGAATCAAAAATACCTAGTTAGCTGTATATAGTAGGTTGCTTTCAATTTTTTTCTCCTACTTTCCCTAAGTGATTTCTGCACATGTTAGTAGTTGTCTTATCCTTGTGTGTGTGTTTTTATTTTCCCTTTTGAGGTAAATCTGTGTGTTTGGTTATAGATTTATCAGAGCTGTTGTTGATTTTTTAAGTTACAATCTGACCCCATGCCCAATGTATTTTTAAGGCAACTGACTTTTAAGCATAGTAGGCATGCTTACCCTAGGAGTCACCAATTTGTTGATCATTTTTTCCCAATAGGGCAAAAAAATAGTCCCCTTCTTCCCCTACTATTCAAGGCTAATTCATTTTTGATTTTTGCACAAGTTCAAGAATTTCTATGGACTCTGCAGGTCCATTTCTATAGACTCTGTAGAGCTTGGTTTTCTACAAACTCTGCATGTTTCTAAGAACTTCACAAGTTTTTCTATGGACTCAGCAAGTGTAATCCTTAGTAGATGAAGAATCAATTCAAAAAGTGCTAGGGTTTACAAGGCTCTTTTGGGCCTTCATCTAAAGAAAATTTACAAGGGAGGTTGGCATCTTCAAACCATTGAACCATCGCTTCAGTTCAAAGCCTTGGTTTAATCTGTAGTTCAATCGGCCCTAGTTCATGCCTTAGTTTGTCACTTCAAGTCCATCACTTTAAATTCAAGCCTCAGTTCAACGTAGAGTTCAATCAAAAAAGTTCAACAAACTAGTTCAATGGTTTAGTTCATCACTTCATTCTTAAGCCTTGGTTCAATCTTTAAGTTCATCACTTGGTTTAGAAAAAGGTTCAACAATCTTGGCTTAGCAGTGATGAACCATTGAACCATTGAATTAGTTCAACGGGTTGGTTCAATGCATTGGTTCAATGCCTTGGCACTTCAGCTTAACACTTCGATAGGTTCAAACGAATGGTTCATCACTTGTTTTTAGTCTATAGTCCTTCAGTGAGTTCATCGGAGTGTAATGTTGAACCGTTGAACTGGTTCAATGCTTTAGCTCAATACTTTGGTTCAACATGATTGGTTCAAAGGGTCAATTCAATGAGGTGCCCCAAAAGCTGAAGGGCAGGAGCCCTTGCGAAGGGTAGTCTAGGTTCAATAAGCCCTTGCAGAGGGCAAATGCACTTCAAAGAGACCACAAAGGAGGAAAGCCCACAGAATTTAGAGGGTCTACCTGAAATAATAAATAAAAGACAAAAAAAGTGCAAAAATTTGGAGGCATCCAATTCTCATAGACTTTTTGTCTGCAGAAAAAGGGCCCGAAGCAAAAAATCTTGGGGAAACAATGCAGAGACCCACCAAAAAGCTGAAGGACCCTAAAGTGTAGATGCCCTTATGGGGGACTCTTGGCCAAATAAAGGGGCACTTTCCAAAGGCCGAAGGGTCACCTTCCCTTCAAAAAGGTGCTAAGCAGGTAAACCTGAAGGAAATAGCCAAGGATGGTGACGTCCTGAAAGCTGTCAACTTTAAGAGGGTGAACTAGCCATTGGTTTCAAGCAATGATGGGTGTGTGAACATCAAATTTAAGCCAGTAAAAAAGACATTGTTTTTTTAAAATACCCAAGTGCCAACTATGAAAGGAGCACAAGCAATGCAGTGACCCACCCAGAGATAGCCCCGAGGGCCGAAGGAGCCAGAAGAGACAAGGCAAGGAAAAGACAAAAGTGCTAAGAGCATGGAGTAGGTAGATAGTTCAAGTGGTGAAGGGAGGTGCCAATTCAAGAAGTTACTCTAGCAGGTGAAATAGTGTCTACGAATTGACCATTAGAAGGCATGAACAGCCAACCGTGTAACCCATTTTCTTCATTTCACATTTATGAGCAGATAAATCATGTAGGTGCATTCAAGTAGCAATCTTGGTTAATGGGGAAACTACATGGCCTATGTCAAAAAATGCTTGAAGTTAGAGCCAAGGTCAACATAGCATTTATGTTTAAGCGGCCTGCTCTTCCCAATGCTCGTAAGGCACATGGATCACTTGTAAAAAGGGCACCAAAAGGCCTCTTTTCTTCCTCTATATATATTGGAGACTTGTCATTTGAGAAATGATCTTCCACATTTTTTAAGGCATAGCCCTGGAAAATTTTCACCTGAATCAATAAACGCATTTTTTACCTCTATCCTGGTTAGATATCTCTGTGTATGTCTAAGTGTTAGTTTGTGTTTCGTCATTGTTTCTTGATGCTTCCACAGGTTCAACACCAACATACCTAGTGTCTATAAGGTGCCATTTATGTACCTGATAAGGAGAGTTGTATTTGGAAGTGCAAAAATAGAAGAAATTACTATACAGTGTGCCTTTCATAGCACCTTTGGTGAATCTCTATTTTTTGCATTTTCCATTAAAGCCTCCCTGCCAAGTTTCTTGCAACCTAGTCCTTCTGCCAGTTTGAAGTGTATGTATGTGTTTGTTTGATTTTAAATGTGAGTGTGAGAAGGTTGATTTATTTTGGTGCATAACCTCCTTTAGAGTAGTTTGTTTTCCTATAATCTTTCTCCCTTTTCATCCCCCCATTATACACACACACACACACACACACACACACACACACACACACACACACACACACACACACACACACACACACACACACACACACACACACATGTTAGCACTTATTGAAACAAATCAGATGCATCAAAGGGAGCTAGCCCTTACCTAGAGACTCTCCCCTCCATATTCGCCGGTCCCATAGGCAAGAGGGGAGTTTCCATTGTTGCATGTGGAAGGTAGGAGCTCAACCTCCTTGCCTCGGGTGCAATCCACTACGTCAAAAATAGGTTTTGAATATAATTAGTTGTTTTTTATTATAAAATTAGGTCATCTCAAGGTGGTGGTGTAAGTGTAAATGAAAGGATGGTAGAGGGATGTTGAATAGAGAAAGGAAGAGACTCTACCAAATAGACTTTGTTTATAAATATTTCTTAAGAGCCTTTAAATAAAGAAGAATGAATAAACCATTCAAAATTTATGAATTTAAATATCCTACTATGAATATGAGATGGTGATCAAGATTTAACTTGTCACATGAATTAATATAATAACTTTGTTATTTAACTTAATGAAGTGTTTTTAAGTTCTTAATTTTATTATAATTTTATGTTTTGTGCCTACTACAATTAGAAAGACACAAGTAGACCTTTTATACTTTTTTATTCATTTTTTATGGAAGTTGAGTCATAATGTGGATTTAAAGTGTGTTATGGTTAAGAGGATGGTCAGAAGTTTCTCATTGAGAGAATTGTATGTGGATAACAATACAGGATTATGTTTTTTTTGTTGAGATTGTAAAAGGAAGACTGAACAATTTATTGTAATAGAAAGAGTTTGAAGAGAGTTTTTTGGAAGATTAAGATTGAAATTTAAGTTGGTTTCTTTATATTCCTTAAGTTATTTAATGAAACTAATGGTGTTTGACACCTAAGTCATAAAGATGCTTAGATTGCTTTTAGCCTATGTATTCATTCAAAAATTACACTAAGAGATGAACCAAGGACTATTTAAAAGATTATATGAATTGTAGAATGAATGGGTAGATTTCAAAAATGTTTTTCAACGACATAAATGGTTCAAAATATTATATAAATCCTATCATAACCAACTATTGACTATTGGATTACCTAGATTGTAAGGGTTCTCAGTCACAAACAAAACTGAGTGAATAAGGAAAATATGGTATCAACATGAAAAATAAATTATTACAAAATGTGTAATAGGTATCACAGACCTAAATAAGTTTTTTAAGTCATTTGAAACTTTTGGGAAAGCTTGGAACCCTATATTGATCCTTCTCAGGTCTACTTATTGTAGTTGAGTTCTCAGTGAGACCAAAAAAATGTTATAAATCTTGAGCAGAGGTGATTAACCAAAAATATGTTGATTGGGGGAGGTAAATAACTATTATACAGACCTTAAACATCATATACTAACTTATTAAAGTGTTTTCAATGTTTTTAAATGAATATTAGTCCTCCTTGGGATTGACAGACCCCTATTAAGCATGTTGCTAGGGTTTCAAACATAAGTGAAGTTTGTGGGAGATTACACTGTGGAAAATCTTGATTTTTTTGTGAAAGGAAGGTGATACATGTATTTTAACATATTTTACAATTTTTTTGTGTACTCCATACCCATAAGTTTGGTTGAGACCATTTGTATGTAGAGAAGGCAGTGAGAGGCCTAATTGGCTTAAACAAGGAGATAAAAGAGGTTAGTAAAGTGGTTTAGGAAAATATTTTGAGGTTAAAATTTGGTGGATAGATAATATGGACTAGAGGTTATCTATATTTATTAATGTTTTCCCCTATTTTACTATACACTTTTGTACCATCAAGATTTCTATTAAAAAGGGCTACTAGGTTAGACTGTGAGAATATAGAAAGTTGCAAAGGCATAGGAACAAGTGATGAAAAATGTTGGTAAGGGTATGAATTGAGTAATGATACCATTATAAATGATACTAAGGAATTATAATCCATAATACACCCTAAATAATCTCATAACCTTTTAGGTTGAAGGAGATACTGAAGCATTACATAAAGGAGTGAACCTATAAGCTATTGGTAAAGAAGTGAATAGTGAACAAACACATGTTGAGAGATCATTTTCATATCCCTTCTACATTATTTATTACCGAGTAGTAAATGGAAAATTTACCTAAAAGTTATAAGTGATTTATCTTTGATGTTCTTTGTATCACCTTTGGTATAATGGAATCTCCTCTTAGATCCCAAGGTTTATTTGTGAGACATAGACCTTTGTGGTGCTTGCCTATGTTGGCTCCTCCTTTTTATTATTTATCTTATTCTCTCCTTTGAGGTCATCCTTTTTCACTTTGATATTCAAATTTATCATCTTAATCACTTTCTTCTTATCTTGTAACCATCCTACACATGAAACACATAAATTAATAAAAAAACCTTCTACTTGCCTTCATGGATATCATAATCTTACTCCTGCACACTTGTTTTGTTTATAATTGGTTATAATATTTGTTGTGTTTTTATTTGTTTCTTATTATCTCCTTCAAACCTCTCAACCTCTACAACCTCTGCAACCTCTTTATCCTCTTCTTGATGTTGTTCATCCTTGACCTGATCATTAGCCTTTCTCTACATAGCCAATGCTCTTAACATACCCACCTTCTCAATAAAGTGGTCTAGATACTCATTATTTTGAATGAATGACAAATTATTTGACAAAATTTTAAACAATACTTTCACTTTGTCATCTAAAATTATCTCACCTCTTTCTTCTTATCTTTGTTGCTCTTTCATATTAGGTAGTTGTACTCTTTTCAACAAGTCTATTTCACCTTGATCCACCTTCATCTAAGCTATCTCCTTGGATCAATGATATTACTTATATATTTATCTATCTTCAATCCTCTCTTATATTTCAATTTTCTTTACCAAGATCTCTCAATCACTTACAATTTTCTTTGAGTGGCCTCTTCAAACAATCTTCAACATACTTTTAATGAATTGATCAAATTCACAAAATGAAAACAAAGTAAATTTTATTTTTTTCTTCATTAAAATATTCTCCACATAATATTGATCAATTTTATACCAAAATAATTAATATGGGATATCAAATTTATCTCTCAACTTGTCTTTGTTCACTATTCACTTCTTTACTAATAGCTTATAGGTTCACTCCTTCATGCAATGCTTCACTATCTCCTTCAACCTATAAGGTTCTAAGATTATTTAGGGTGTCTTATGGCTCCTAATTCCTTAGACTAATTTATGATGGTATCATTACTCCATTAATACCCTTAACAACATTTTTCATCACTTGTTCCTATGCCTTTGTAACTTTCTATATTCTCACAGTCCAACCTAGTAGCCCTTTTTAATAGAAATCTTGTTGGTATGGAAGTGTACAGTAGAATAAGGGGAAACCATTAATTAATATAGATACCCTCTATAATATATATTATTTTTCCACCAAATTTCAACCTTAAAATATTTTCCTATACCACTTTACCAACCTCTTTTAGCTCCTTGTTTAGGCCAATTAGGCATCTCACTACCCTATCTACATATAGATGGTCTCATCTATACTTATGGGTGTAGAATATACAATAAACTTGTATAATATATTAACATACACATATACCCTTTAACAAAAAAAAAAGGATTTTCCATGGTGTAATCTCCCACAAACTTCACTTATATTTGAAACCCTAGCAATAGAGTTAACAAGGGTCAACATACTTTTAGTTAATCACCTCTACTCAAGATTTATAATATTTTTTTGGTCTCACTGAGAACTCAATTATAGTAAGTAGACCTGAGAAGGGTTAATATAGGGTTCAAGGATTTCCCATGGGTTTAAAATGACTTATAAAACTGATTTAGGTTTGTGATTACCTATTACACCTTTTGTAATCATTTCTTTTACATGTTGATACCATATTTTCCTTATTCACTTAGGTTTATTTGTGACTAAGAACCCTTGTAGTCTGGGTAATCCAATAGTCAATATTTGGTTATGGTATGCTTTATATAAGCTTTAAAACCCTTTAGATGGTTGAAAAATGTACACACAATCTACCCACTCATTCTAAAATTCATGTAATCTCTTAAATAGTCTTCGGTTAAGCTCTTAGTGTAATTTTTAAATGAATACATAGGCTATAAGAAATCTAAGCATCTTTATGACCTAGGTGCCAAATACCATTGGTTCCATTCAAGAAATTAAGGAATATAAAGAAACCAACTTACCTTTCAATCTTACTCTTCCAACAAACTCCCTTCAAACTCTTTATTGCATAAGAATTGCTCAGTCTTCATTATATCATCTCAACAAAAAAAAACATAGGCCTATATTTTTATCCACAGACAATCCTCTCAATGAGAAATGTCTAACTATCCTCTTAACCATAACACATTTTGAATCCACATTATGACTCAACTTCCATAAGCATTGATTAACAAAGTATAAAGGGTCTACATGTGCATTTATAATCTCAGTAGGCAAATGCCATAAATTTATAATAGAATCAAGAACTTAAGAACACTTCATTAAGTTAAATAACAAAATTATTATCTTCATTCATGTCAAAAATTAAATATTTCTCACCTTCTCATATTCATAGTAGGATATTGGACTTCATAAATTTCTAATGGGTTCTTCATTCTTCTTTATTTAAAGGCTCTTAATCAATATTTATAAATAGAGTCTGTTTGGTAGAGTCTCTTCCTTTCTCTATTCAACACCCCTCTACCATCCTTCCATTAACACTTCTTCCACCACCTTAAGATGACTTGATTTTCTAATAATAAAACAACTACTTATATTCAAAACCTCTATAACTACCTAACCACCTTTTTTAATCCCAATGTAGCAAGAAAGGTTTATCACCAACATGATATATCAATTTAATCATAAATTAACTTATAACAAGTGAAAAACACCCTAAACTCTCTTAAGACCCCTAATGACACAAGATCATAACATTTGACCTTTTACAACATCACCAAAATTAGGGAAATAATAGAAAACATTTCAAATATTTGAATTGGCCATTTAGGTATGAAAATGCCTTAGTGGAAAAAATTCAAATTTGATAGCATTATAATAGATTAAAATGTTTCCTATAGACCTCTTAGGACCATGAAAACCTACTAAGACTCCAAAACATGAAACTAGACTAGTATTTACATGGAAGCTAGTGATGTTCCTGCATCAGGGAAGGGGACTAGTAGATGACAAATGGGGACAAGGGTACTTGTAAAGCCAAAGAGGTTAGCACTATCACCTTGGGGGATTGTAACAATACAAGTGATAAAACCTGACGTACAAATGGAAAAAATAAGAACTCAATAGGATGCTAGAGACCTAAAATGAGAGGAATAAATAATAATAGGAAGAACCTTGTAGAAGGAAGTAGGGAATAAAATTAATCAAAGGAAATTTAGTTGAGTTTTATGTTTGGTTAGATGGTTATATTTCTTTTTTGATAATATCTTGCTAAAGGACTATGTACTATAGGTCTTGTGGGCCTTGTTAATTTTTGTTTCATCTACTATTTTTTACTAAAACTATGATTTTTAGGTCCTTGTAAAACTTGAGCTTAACCTATCAAATAAAAAGTATTCTCCTTCAAATTTATACTCAATGATGGTAATTATTTATTTAATTTAATTTTTCATCTACAATTTTGATAAGAGAGAAAATCATCCACCAAAATATTTAAATTTTGAGTTACAAACCAATGTCATAGATCAATTAGTTTGAATTTACACTAATATGGAAGCAATAATTCTAATAGACTACAAATCATATGTAATGGAAATAAGAACACCTAAAACCTAGGGTAAATAATCTAAAATATTTATTTCTATACATAATTTTTTTGATTAGGGGTATAAGTACAAGTTTTGTCTAGGTCTTACCCCATTAAAAAAACTAGGCCGTAGTCTGGAGATAGAAAAAAAATAAGACAATTAATAATAATGTAAAAAAATGATTTTGAACATGCAACAAAGAAAAAACAAAATCACAACCTAAAAAAGGAACAAGACCATACATATTTATGACCTTAATGACATGGTTTAATTCATTAACCATGTTATTAAGGAATATCTCCATATCCTTCACCATCTTGTTGTCAATGTCCACTTCCTTAAATTTATCTTCTCCTCTAGTCCTCTTGTTCAAACTAACATTGAATTATTATTCTTTGCTGAGTTTGATAAAAAAAAATTGAGCACATTTATGTTAGAGATATAGTTTCTTATGGTCATCTTACTCATCTGTAATAGTTGTTATATGTTACCTTATAGAATATTCTTATAATTTTCTAGTCTTTCCACTCTAATTTATAAATCTTTAATTCTCATTCTCTCCCCTTCATTAAAAACATTTTGTTACTAAAAACTAGCAGCACCTATAGACATCCAATTCTTAACACTATTTGTGTTGAAATTGTCAATCTTACTCGAATTACACTCGAATGCACAATTTAGACCAAAATCACTAAAAACATGCTAAATGGTTCAAGCTTGTCATATACAAGTGTTGATTTAGGCTAATATATCCATAAATGGGGCAATTCATTTTATGTGATTCCTAACTTTGATAAATTCATTTTGAGTTAAAATGATAATTTTGCCTTTTTGCACTCTTGATCACTCTTTTCTTCTAATTCATTAGTAAAACATCATGTAACTTTGTTATTTTATATTGGCAACATCTTAAATGGGCTAATGGTTTGTATGCATCTAAAATCACCTTCTAATTCCTCTTGAGTCACATTACAAACCAATAATATGACTTTTTAACCATTTTGATTAATTGTGCACCAATTTCCAAAGAATTGCACTAAAATTGATTAATCTTGTCTAAGCTAATTAATTCAAATGATGAGCTTAAGTAAGAATTCCATGGATAAAAAATAATTTTTTATTTATTGAAAATTCATTCTAAATATCTACATCACCTAATAAAATGATCAATGGGGTAGAATCTATAAGCCATAAATGCACTAAATATTGGGTTTATGGGAACCCATGCCTCATTAATGCCCCTTCTTCCTAAATGATTATGAGGATATCTATGGATTTTATTACAAATATTAGATTAACTCATGGCGACACATCTCAATCTTGAGATGGATGGTCATAGTTGATCTTGACCCACTTTAAAAATTTATAAATAGAGGGGCATAAAACATCATTTTTAAGCTAAAATACTGTAAAATTGTAATGCAGGATTATCTCCATAAAATTTATGTGTTAATCATTATGTTTTATTTTCAAGATTCATTTGATAGACATAAATTATATTTCTTATCTTGATCCTAGGTTATGCATAGTGATCTTGAGATGATGAGGATCTTGGCATCCATTATTGATAAAGACATAACACTAGATCAAGTGGGAAAACATGCTTAGAGCCACTCTTGGATGGTGGAATCACTTGAAAACGTAATTGGTATTTTATTTCTTTCAATTATTCTTAATTATCATTTATAAACCCCACAGAATAGGTTGGCCTAGTTTGTTAATTTTTTTAGTGTTTTCATGACTACTGTTTGAAACTAATCATCTTTGTAATACATCCTACATCTTGGCACACCCGATGGGATGATTGAGTCCATTCAAGCAAGGAAGACATTATGGAAATTTTACATTTTCATTTTAGTCATTAAAAATTCCTTAAAAATCATTTTTTAGTTCATTTTCCCATGTTTCTAACATTTTTTGTTTACACATAGGTCACACATTGACCAACGATGGTTTTAAGTGATCAACGTTGATTAGGTCTAACCATGGTCAGTTGGGTTGAAGGGGAAAATACGTCTAAAATTTTCTATTTTAGATATTTTATTCAAGTTTGTTTCTAATAATCTAAATTTTATAAGTTTGGTCTAAACATAATCCTGATCTAGAAGCTTATCTTTTGGAGATTTTATCCTAACAAGTTTTTTTGAAGCATAACATTTTTACCTTCAGATTCATAGGTGACTGTTATCAACCATTTTCAACTGGCCACGGTTGGGTTTAGACCAATGATAGTCTTGAAGGAATCAACACTAGTCAATAGTGACTAACATCAATATCTATGTTTTCAAAAAAACATAGACCCAAGAGCAATAAAACCAAAGTTGTTTGTTTTGTTTCAAAAGTGAAAGTGCTTCAAATCTAAAAAAAAACTATCTAAATTTTTATGTAAGACCTACATGGAAAAGTGGTTTTTTTAGCACAAATAAGTCTTTTAAACTTCAATTTTGTGTTTAAAAGTAATTGGGAACCTTCTTTTTGGTGTTTAAAAGGAAAATTGCATGCTTATATTGAATGTTTTGTGATTTTTTTTCAAAAAAAATTGAAAATTAAGGTGAAGGGGCTAAAGAACATCACCAAACACTTCAATTCGATATTTGAAACCAAAATCACTTCAAAGTTTTGTTTTTTATAAGTCATTTATCACTTATTTTGTTAAATTATTTGAGAAAAAAGGAATTTGCATGTGTTTATTCTCCCCTCATCCCCTATAGGGAACTTGGGTGATAAAAAGTGTCACCTTAATTAAAAATTGTGCCTTTGTCCAAGGCATAAAAAGGAAGATGAATAGGCTCTCCACGAAACCTACAAGGTTTGAGTGATCTAAAAATAACCTATAAAGCCTTTTTACTTAGATTTTATTTTATGCAATTTGTCTTATGATAGGGATGTCATTACCTCCCACAATTTATATAGGGAAGCTTTAACTTTGGGATTCATCTCCTTGCATGGTCTTCAACCCCTCTCCACGAAGGGATATACAAATTGGGATCACCCTACTAGGATTATGGTTGTATACACATAATATTTTTAATTTTTTATTAATTATTGACAATTTATCTTTTCAATAATTTATCGAGTCTCAATCTCTCTGAGCGCATGCCATAAGGGGTGCACTAAGAAAGAGGTGGGAAGCCCATTGGTGCTTCATAAGATTATTGTCCCTTTTGTCACTTTCCATCTACACACTCATCTCCTAAAAACCAATTACCCTAAGCTTATTCTTATCAAACTTACCCATTATAATCTTTAACCATGATTTATCATCCTTTTATTACCTTAATTCCCTTTTGGATAGTTGGTTGTACTAGGTTGACTGGGTCGACCTTGTACAATCTATGGGTATTTTTCATTTTTTGGGTTTGTTAGCTTTTTGGCTGACCTAGTTTAGACCTAGTGAATTGTTCTTAAAAACATATAGGGTTGATTGGGTTAACCTTTTATAATCAACACTTTTGGGAGGATTTAGGATGAGATCCACCTATATATACATGTTTATTTATAACCATTTGTAAGAGTAAAAGTGAAGAATAATAAGTATGAATGAGCATCTACTTATTGACCATTTTACCTAAGGAATAAATCTTAAGGTTCCATACTTTATTTGGAGATACAAATATTGTCTTGTGGAGAAGTATTTTGGATGCATAGATAGGTTGTGTAGCCCAGATTTGATTTATTTTTGTTATCCTTACATGCCACAACAATCTCTTATGAAGAACCTTGGCCAAGAAAGAGATTGAGGCTTGATAGGTTCATCTTCAAAGGTAAGTATTCCTAAATTTATTTCTCTTTTGTAAGAGTAGATAGATAATGTATTTGTGTTTATTTATTCTATGCAGTAGGATTCCATATAAATGGACATGAGTATATGTCTTTTATGCATGCTTAGTTTTTGTTTTTTTTTGTTTCTAACCCCCACTTTTTACCACAAGATTTGGTGTGCACTATATTAGATTTACTTTCTTGTTATTAGAATAAAGTGAACATTAAACCTAAGACTCTTTTAGGGTTGTGTGATTGTGGTAGATTGTAGGCTTTGGAACACTTCCTAACATAGTGTATTATGACAAGTGATCCCCTAATCAGTTCTAGAAGATCCCCATATTGGTCATGCCCTGACTTAACAAATGCATCTCTAGTCAAAAGTGTAGGTATGCTCTATCTTCTCTAAGCCAAGATTTATTTATAGACATGATGCATTTATGATTGCATACATTTTGGTGAATTCAACATGAATCCTATCCCACCACTGGTTGGATTGTCTTCATGTTTCCATTTTATTTCCTTTCTTATTAGCATTAGATTCACTTTGTATTCACCTTCATATTACATTCTAGTGAACCCAACATGAACTAACCCTTTTAGTATTTTTTTACCTTATTTTCATTATTTTTCATATTTATTTTTATCAGATATTTGTCATACTAGATTGACTCTATCGACCCAATATCTGACTATTATGCATAACATTTTAGGTACAAGGTATTGGATTGACCATATCAACCCAATAAAAGTTTTTAGACTTTTAGACATCTAGTCTAGACTACTAGGTCAACCCAATTAACCGTGTACCTTTTTAGACATCAAGATCATCATACTAGGTTGACCATGCACATTTTAGGCACCCAAAACCAAGTTTTTATAAAGCTTGATCGATCCTATCGAGGTAGTTTGTAGAATTTATAAGCATATATCAAGGTTCTTGAATAACAATCTTCATTCTCTACATCTATAATCCACCAAGGTTCCTTTCTATCTCTCTATTTATTTCATTACAGTCTTTTCTTTCATAGTTTTCAATCTTTAAAATTTCCCTTACATAGTCAACTAGATCAACCTTGTCGACCCAATTCTATGTTATGTGCGTTGTTTAGATAATCAAGTCAGCTCTACCAACCTTATTCATTTTTAGACCTTGATTTTGTAGTATAGGCTTAACCCTATCGACCCTATTCTATATTTTATGTATATATTATTAACTATATCAGCATTGTACCTTATTTCAAAGTTGGAATTAACCTTATATGATAGTAATTAGTTTACACTTTATTTTCTTGTTCCTTGAATGCTTAAAATAGATCACATATATTAATTAGGTGGTTTTCAATTAATCATTTAGTTTCACTATTTTTTATTGTATGCACACACAACCAAATCACAAAATCTAAATAAGTATTTTAATATTTGTCTACCCAAGGCTAACCTACTTGGATTTCATCACCAAAGGGGAAGCCAACTTGATAATTTGGTCAAGTATAAAGTGTGGTTAATGGTATATTTTGGCTAAGCACCCAACACCCTTATTGTTGTAGTGTGTGAAGTGAGGGGGTAGGCCCCAATACCAAATTTGTATCATTACCACTATAGTCCCTTTCAACCCAAATTACCTAAAACCATCCTTAGATTGCCAATCTATTTCCTTGCTTATATCCAACTTCCCATAACATTTAAAATCATATCTTAATAATCTAAAAAACATTTAGGTTGACTAATTAGTTAGCTCATTACTTTCCAAGTTGATTGCTTGCTCTTTGCTCAATTATATTTTATATTTCAAAAACTTGCATTAGCCAGTGTTGGTGCAAGGTTTTGTGTTGTGTGCCTTAATAGGATTACCCAATGTTAATCCAATTGACTATTTATTTCCTTTATGTCATTTCTCTTTAAATTACTTGCAAAATTTATCTTGTTTTAGTTCACAAATCTGTTATAGGATTTCCAATTTTCATTATCTATTGTACTAGATCAATCCAGTTAACCCTATACATTTTTCTAGCCTCTTTTCACTATACAGGATTGAGCCAATTGACCTTGTACTATTTGTATACCCTATTCACTTTTTTGCCAACCTCTATTCACTATACTAGGTCAACCCAGTCAACCCTGTAATGTTTCCTGTCACTTCCTATTTTCCTTTATGTGGTTATCTATCCTTATTTCATCATGATGACATCTTTTCATCCTTCTCTTAGTCAAGAAAATTACATAATTAAGGATTTGGATAAAAACCTCACTTATTTCATTACTTCAGATGAAATTATCTAATTTCTTCCTTCTTCTTCTCCTAAGCCAAAACCAATCAATACACAATGTAATGTAGTTAAGGTCATTCATTCTAATCCTCTTCCTAATACCAATTTTTGGAAAATTCCATCAACTAATCCCTCTCCTATCAACACTCATACCCTTATCAATTACCAAAGTAACATGGTTGAAACCAATCAAATTGATAATCTAGATGGTTCCCAATTATTTAGAAACCTTGATGATAATACTATTTACACTCCTTACAAGAATGGTGGCTTTACCAAGATTCCTTCTTCTACCACACTTAAGAAAAATAACACTAATATTGGAAATCCTCCACCTACATATAATCCTCCTCCCAAAAACACTAACAATCCTCTTCCTAACAACACTAATACCCCTCCTACAAACACCAACCCACCTACTAATATAACTCAACTTCTTGCACAAGTCATATAATAAATGAACATCATGAAAACAACCAATCAATCTCAAATGATGAACATGCAACAACATTTATGCAACATTATTAATCAACCACCTCAAGTCATAATGTCTCAACCAAATCCAAATTTTGCTCCTCCTCTTATTATAGATGCCAATGGGAATATCATCCCTCAACCTCTAATAAATAACAAAATGCTTCAACATATTCAAAATGAACCTTTAGCCTCATTCATTACATCCATATATATTAGAAACATTCCTCCAACTATCACATATAATGGGACCAAGGACCCAACTATCTTTCTTAATTCTTTTGATAATCTCTATAAGTAATGGGTCCAAAATAACACCTTATTTAACACCAAGATCTTAGCCAAAACCTTTGCGGGTGATGCACTTGAATGGTACAACTAGCTTCCTAGACATTCCATCTCACAACTAGAGGATTTAATTAATGCTCTAATGAAGGAATTTCAACATTATGATCTTCCTAAAAATTACCTTAGCCATTTCATCAATTCCAAGAAACTTCCTAATGAATCTGCTGATACTTTCATCAAATGATGGAAATATTTTGATCATAAAGTAGACCATAATATGAATGATGAGACTCTTTTAAAACTATTTGTCATTGCTTTTAAACCTCCCCTTCAATAAAAAGTTTGAATATTCTCACCTATAACTTTAGAATAATCCTTAGACCAAGAAAAAAGGCAAGACTTTATTATGACTCCATTTGAAAAACCTCAAACAACTCTTAAAACACCTTTTCAATCATTTTCTCATAACATTGACTCATCCAAACCTACCCAACCTCAAAATCGAGCATTCAGTTCAACGAATTTTAACCCAACCCACCCTCTTTTGAGTCTAGAATAACTTAAGAATAAATTACCACCATATAAACCCATGATCTTTACTATTTCCAAACCTCATCCAAAATGGTACAATTTTGATAAGTTTTGTTGGTGGCATACTACAATAGGACATTTTCATGAGTCTTGTCATGATCTTCATCGATTTTGATTTAACAGTTTGATACTATTAGTTTATTACTCCTAATTTAGTTAAAGGGTCTAAGTAGTAAAATCAATATATAAATATGTAATTATTAAGCTATTGATTTTTGTAAATTAATTGTAATTTAGACTTTTCTAAAAATAGTCAACTTACTAAATAAGAGGGAGAGATATGATGGTACATTCCAATAGAAGATGTAAAACTCTAGCTGGAGAAATTGGTAGATTGGTTAAGGTTCATCAAGGAGGTGTTGATAACACCACTTGCTAAGGGGGCTCGAAATGTGCATTAATTGACAGTTGATTCTAACTCTTATTATCATTGACCTTGACTTTGTATGGTACTTTGTTGTTACTCTTGTTTATTGTGTTTGAGATACTTGTGTACTTGAGTTTTCCCATTGAAATTATTTTGAATTCTCATTCCTTTAGTGTGTGACAAAATTCAATAAAGGAAGGGAATCTTTTGAACATAATGGATTCATGTAAAGTTAGTAGAAGACTCTATTTGAAGAGATCTTGTAACTCTTGATTAGCCATGGGGCTAGTCATCTTAGCCAATAGTCTTATATAAAAGAACTTAATATGTCAGATGCTCATTTAAACTTTGTTTCTATTAAAGAACTTGAGCATATGAAACCTTATCACCAATGTTAATGTTGAAATAAGCTAGGAACATGTTAGCTAAAGGATTGAATGCATTAACTGACTAATTTGGTAGACTATAAAACCATTGTAGAGTATAATCCTTTAAGCTTCATGGAAATAGCTTGGTAAAGTAGCCAATCATTTGGTATAAATTCAAAGTATGCTACATAAAAATCTCTCAAATGTGTTTCTGGATCACCCTTGCCATCATATAGAGTAAGCTTGGGTTGAACAAAACCTTATGGAAAGGGTGTAGAAGTAATGTGATCTGCCAATGGTGTATGCAGTAGAGTAAAAGAATCCAAAGCCTATGTAGGTCTAGAGGCACCTTGATTAAGATGTATCACCTTGGATTGAAGATATTTTATCTCTTACACAAGGGCTTCCACATGAGGAGACAAAGATGTACTAACTATAGATGGTGGCATAGAGATAGGTTGGGTTGTTATAGGGGGTTGTTGAGACATAGTTACCCCTGTAGTGTCATTTGTAACTGGTTTCTCTAAAATAATAAAAGATTTAATTTTCTTAGCCTATTTAATTTCTATGATAGATTACAAGATAAGAGTATGATCTTAGGGCTGGTCTTAGAGTCTTTCTCAAAACTTTGTAGGACAAAATATTTGTTGAGGACAACTTTATTATCAAAAAATGGTGGAAGTGGATCAGTAGTCCAATGTGGTGGAACATGAGCATCGATGTGTACATCATCATTGTTATTTTCATACTAATCATTATCAAAGTTATCTTTATTGAAATTAGTGTAATCTAGATGTGTAGAACCTGAGTTAGTTGTTTATCCATGGTATATGGTTGAGTTGCAAGAATCTAGGTGAATTCAAGAGGATTTCCACTAAGTCTTGCACTTCATCTTGAAGGAAGAGATGCAAGGAACTTAGGTGGAATAAGAAAAACAACTTGGATGATAGTAGAAAATATTAAACAAATATAATCTAAACAAGGAACTAGAATATGCATAAAAAGGATACAAAGTTTGGACACATGTAAGGTGATACCTCAATAAGCAAATAGGAACTAGTACAAAACTAGGGTTTTGAAAGATGATTATTTTAGCAATTTACTATGAAATTTTGAAATTGAAAGTGAATTTTTGAGTTAGATATGCAAGTAAAAAATCAAAATTTTATTAGAAAATTAGTGATTTAAAGAGACCTAGTAGATACCACTAAGGTTTTGAAAAATAATTGTTTTTAAAAATTACTATTTAATTTTAAAATTTAAATAGATTTTTTGATTTAAATATGCTAGTAAAAGTTTAGAGAATAATTGGAAATTTTTTAGAAAAATACTAGGACCTAGTATGGGCAACTAGGGTTTGAAAGAGAATTATTTTAAAATTACTATGAAATTTTAAAATTTAATTCTAATTTTTTATTTTATTATACGAGTAAAAAATCAAAAAAATATAATAAAAAATAGTAGGACATTTACCCTAGGGTTTCTAGGGTTTTTATGTGTAAATGAAGTAAGTCGGGTTCACTAAATGATTTAACAGTTTTGGGAATATTGGTGTATGATTCTTAATTTAGTTAAAAGGTCTGAGTAGTAAAATAAATAAATAAATAAATATGTAATTATTAAGATATTAATTTGTGTAAATTAATTATAATTTATAATTTTCTAAAAATAGTAATAAGGGGAATAAAATAAGACTTAGCTGAAAATTGATTTGACTGAGACAGAGGATGGAATTCACTATGCAAGACTGGGACACTATCATAAACTAAGATCTAAAATTTGTTTTTTGATTGTAAAAGAGCACAAAAATTAGATAGGAGTGGCACTAGTGCTATAGTCAACCTATGCCACTATTGTCCTAAGGATCTAACCTCTTTGGGTTTTGTTTGCCAAGTTTGTGTGACCCTATCTATGAAGTTTTTTAAGCTAAAAGTTTATAAATCTCCTTGTAGACTAGATTCTTTCTTCAAACTCTATTTTCCATTATTCCTTGACAAATTTTGAGTAAGAGGGAGGGGGTTAGTGTGTGTAATATTCACTGGACATGATTCCACACCCCTTGTGTGGGTACACTACCTACATACCAATACTCCAAAGAGGGATCAATCAATATGTAGTTATCCTACTTGATGTGCTTTGTGCAATTCTATGTATGAAGATGAAAAATGCTAAAATAGATGTGCTTGAGGTGGCTATAAACTGGTGTAAGGATTTGAATAAGCTTGTAAGTTTTTTGGTTGGTTGTATGTAGAGAATAGGGAAGATTGCTTGAGTAGTCTTGCTTGTATTCTTGCTTATTGATAATTGCCAACCCTTTCCAAATGATCTTTAAATGGGATTTTATAGGGATCTATTGGTCATGGGTTAAATGTGCTCATGTTAGACTGATAAGGATAAATATGGGGAACTAGAATAAATTGATTATTAGGGTTAGAAATAAAGTTGGAAAATAGTGCCAAAAGTAGATAAGAGTGGCACCAGTGCTATAGTCTTAGTGTGGTGCTATTTTCCTAGGAGCATATGGGACCTAGGGGGATGGATCTATCATGGAAAGAAGGGTCTAGATTAGCTAGTATCAACTCTGGAAGGCTATGGATGACTGGTAATCAATGAAAATATACCTATGAGGGTCATGAGAGCAAGCAAGAGGAACCTAAGGGTTGGGTGTCATTAGCCTTGCTCAAGTTACTATTTTTTGCATTTTCTATGACTACAGATTTATTTTTTCTTCTTTGCTTGGTCCACATTTCAATTTTGATACTCTAACAAAACAACATTATCAAGACTATCTTCAATCTTCTCAAATTCAATATCAAGAACCACAATCACATCAACATCAAATACCTAATGAACAACAAGAATCATCCCATACCTATACTTAATCTGATAATTTTGTTTAAACCATAATTTATCCTTATTCCTACACTAATAATGAAAGGATAGATAACATGAATAATTTTAAACATATCATTACATGCATTGAACCTCAACCTCTTAGGTCACATAAACCAAAAGAGTACCTATTTCAAATTCCTACTCTAATGCATATCATATAGGGTCCTCCTTTACTTCCTTTACCTCTTCATACCTCTAATACACATCATATGTCAAATTCAACATCCTTTAAATCTAACAAACCAACATATTTGCCTATCCCCAAATGCACCTACCAACCCAATGTAAATCATTTTAATGGTTCAATGTTACCTCACTCTAATTCACATATTGGGGCATCTTGAGGTTCCCATCCACATGTCCATTCAGACTTTGGGGCATCTTGAGATGCCCATCCCTACATCCACTTACCCATTAGCGCATATTGTGATTCCCACTCTTATTCTATAATGCATAATACCAACTAAATTCAGCTTTAATAAACCTTTTGAGACTTATAGACTTGTATTTTCATAAGTTCATCTTTGATATAGGTGTTAGCATAAATCTTTTTTTTTTTTATCATCTCATGTTTTTGTGCACTTTATTTCTTTTAATTTCAATTTATAAGCATCATTGTCTTCCTTTACATTCTTTGGTTTTATTTCACATTACATTTGGCATTTGCTTTCATTTTTGTCCTCATATATTTGTTTTATCTTTTTATGTTACTATTTGCCTTAGTAGCTTTATGATTATTTTTTCCCTTATTTAGAATTCACCCTCATGGGTTTCTCTTTTTTTAGTTTGTGTTATAAGACCATGGATAGGACCTATCCCTCCTCACAAAATACCACATTTGCTTCGTTTCTCATTTTATTATGTCACATGTTGTTTTTTGGCACCCTTGTGGGTTTATCTTTTATGAGTTGCAATATAAGATCGTGGATAGGACTTGGTCCTCCTCATAAAATTAAAATCTTGTGATTCCTTTTATAAGAAATTGTTCTGGATCCTTTTTTTCAATGTTAGCTTTTACTTCTTTTTGATAAGATGGAATTTGCACAACAATCTATGTTAACATGTTTTTCTCCATTTCCCTCATTCTTATGATAAAGAATCACACTTTTCTATCATTATTTCCCTTTTCACCCTTTGTCACATTTTTTGTGATTTGAAGTAATTCAAATTATTCCAGTTGTCATCCCTCTTGGTTTCCTTTCCTTTCACTCCTCATTAGATAAAACAAGGTTGAAGTCAAGATAGCACTTTAAATTCACCTAGATTTAAGAGACTCTTAGACCCCATGCTCTTTGAAGTTCTCTTTCTTAGAAACCTTGTCCAATGTATTTAAATGAAATTCATCTTTATCATCCATGTTTAGTTTTCCAAATTGATATAGAGGAGGAATATAAAAATCCATCAAGAAAGTTAAAAGCCAAACCATTTGAAACAAAAGGCAATGATATCTAAAAGGCAACATAAAAATCTCAAAATTCAACATCACACCAAAAGACATGATTCCAAGCACATCTCATATCTATAATAAAATCTCAAACTCTATAGTTATCCTCACATAGATCCAAGGTCCTTTGGGGTGCAGTAGGCTAGTAGATTGGAATAGGGGAATTCAACAAACTTTATGTTGCTACCTACTTTCTCATGTAAGTACCAAATATTCTTAGCAGACCGATGACTCTATAAGAGATCTTGAGGAATGGGGAACACATTGTGGGAAGGTAGGTCCATTTTAATTTTCATGCATATATCCTTTATAGGATGATATATATACTTCATTTTTTGACCTAATACTTGTGTGGCTAAGAGAAGTTCTTCAGAGTCCTTAAGGTTGAAAATCCTCTTGTTTTGACAAAACTAATTCGAGTGTCCTGACTTCAATAAATAGTTTCTCTACCTTGGTTTATCCATCATTCTACCCTCCACCCATTTCATTCCCCCCTTGATAGACAAATTGTGATTCAAAATTTGTTTTCCCTTCTTTAACTCCTTGTTCACCTCTTAAAAACATGATATCACTACTTTGTTTCAGTTTTATCTATCCTTAGTGAGAAACAACATTTTGAGAAACTATGGATTACACTCTTACACCATTTATTTACCACGCCACCTCATGGTCATACTAGTCATGTCATTATGTGGTTGTATTTTCTTACATTGTATCTTAGAACAAGCACTAAGTTTGAGTTTTCATCTTTTCGAGCTTTTTGATTTTCGTTTATCCATCATATTCTTATTTGACTTTTTATGGACTTCACTTATCTTACATATGGAATTCACCTTTATTACATGTTTTTGTTTTTGTATGCCTTATTCCTATTTGTATCACATCTTCAATTACATTTCATTTTTAGTCTTTCATGTTTTTATTTTTGCCTATCTTACATAAGCTTACTTTTTCCTTTGTTACATACCTTTGTTCAAGTTTTCTTGCACAGACATTCCTTTTTGTCATTTATGTTTTACATAATTCCCAATGTACTTTATTATGTTCTACATTATTTTTTTCCATTTATGTTTTACATCATTTTCAATGTGATTTATTATGTTGTAAAATCATTTTTCATTCATTTGCCAAACATTTTGTCATTATTTTTCCATCATTTTATCATTCATTTTCCTTCAATATTCTAACCTTGCCTTAATAATATTAATTTTCTAATTTTTTATAATACCCTCATATATTTTCCTTAACTCATTTTACACTAATATATGCCTATCTTCCCAAAATTTTGATTTTTGGCTATTTTTACACTAACTTCTATAGGTTCACCTAGTTTTGTTCACATTAGATGCCTTCACTTCTCTTGCAGTCTACTTATTTATCTATAGTACTAAGGTAAGTAAAGGTATGTGTTTTCCGTTGATGTCCATGTTCTTCATGGTTTGGATGAATTTAGCCATCATATCTATCAAGCACTCTTGAATTTGAGCAAACCTCTCAAACCTAGCATGATTTGAGTCATCCATGCCTTCATGCCTTGGCTGCTCCAACTCTTTCCTTGGTTGTTCCAACTCTTGCATGGGTTGTTCCTACCCTTCTACCTGATGTTCTAGAGCCCTTTTCTTTTCCCTTTCGTAGTATTTAACCTCTATCATTTTTTTGTCCTTTCCTTTATTTTATTTACTACTTACTACACTTTACTTAGCATTAATGTTGTGTGTTATCATGTTCTATTTACTGAAACACCATCCCATGTTACACTTACATGACACGTGATGAGATTTGAGTGGGGCATATGTATACACATAATATTTTAAAAAAATTATTGATTAATGACACTTTGTATCTTAGAAGAACCTATTGATTCTTAATCTCTCTGAGTTCATGCCTTAAGGGGTGCACTGAGAAAGGGGTGGGTAGACCATTGGTGCTTTGTAAGATTGTTTTCCCTCTTTCCACTTGACATATACACACTCATCTCCTAAAAACCAATTACCCTAAGCTTATTATTCTAATCCATACCCATTCCAATATTTTACCATGATTTATCCTCCTTTTCTTACCTTAATTACCTTTTGGATAGTCTACTATACTAGGAAGACTGGGTCGACCCTATATAATCTAGGGATATTTTTCACTTTTTAGGTTTATTAGCCTTTTGACCGACCTATCTCAAACCTAGTGAATTGTCCCCAAAAACATACATGGTCGACTGGGTTGACCTTGTACAATTGAATTTTTTGGGAGGATTTAGGGCAAGATCCACCTATATATACAAGTTCATTTCCAACCATTTTTAAGAAGATAAATAAAGAATAATAAGTGTCAATGAACATCTACTTGTTGACCATTCTACTTGAGGAATAAAGCTTAGGGTTGCATACTTTTTTTGGAGATGCAGATCTTATCTTGTGGAAAATCCTTTTAGATGCATAGCTAGGTGATGTAGCCTAAAGCTGATTTGTCTTTGTTATCCTTACATACCATAACAATCTCTTGTGAAACACCTTGGCCAAGGGAGAGATTGAGGCTTGATGAGTTCATCTTCAAAGGTAAGTATTCTTAACTTTATTTCTCCTTTGTAAGAGTAGATAGATAATGTATTTGTGATTATTTCTTCCATACATTAGGATTATATATATATTGATGTGAGTATATGTATTTTATGCATGCTTAGTTTAGTTTGTTTTGTTTCTAACCCCCCCTTTATGCCACAAGTTTTGGTATGCACTACATTAGATTTACTTTCTTATTTTTAGAATAAAGTGACCATTAAACCTAAGACTCTTTTAGGGTTTTTTCATGATTATGTTATACGGTAGGCTTTGGAACCCTTCTTAGCATGGTTTATTATGATAAGTGATCTCCTAATAGGGTTTAGAGGATCCCCATATTGGTCATACACCTAATTAACAAATATATCCCTAATCAAAAGTGTAGGTATGCTCTATCTTCTTTGAGCTAAGATTGATTTATAAACATGATGTATTTATAATTATATATAGTGGTTTGAGTGGTTAAACCATCTTCATTAGTGGAAAGTTGGCTCAAAACATATGATCATTCAAGGAATTGCACTACACTAAGTAATTGATATATGTAGTGGTTTTGAAAAGGACTAGACCTTTTCATAATAAGCCATTTGACATGGATACTATTGATGTGTTGCATTGTTTATGTTAACCACACTTAAAACCATCTAGACAGTCATAACTTTATAAGTTTTAGATAAACCCCATTTGATATGGAAATATTATTGATGCAAGATGTGCCCCAAGGTCAATGTCATCATATTATCACTTGATATAAGGGTGGGCATAAAATACCCTACTATATAATGCTCTTTTATTTTAGATGAACACTTAATTTCCCTTCAAGTGCATGTATAAAGATGAACTTTAACAATATCATGTAACCTTGTTAGTTTTAGGGTTTGAAGATAATTGCTTATTTGTATTGGCATATTTTAATCTTTTTATCTTACTTGGTCCTTGATTTGATTGAAAGCTTGCTTGTAAACAAACTTCATAACCAAACACATTTTCCACAATGTGTTATGCTATCCAATAAAGATAAATATTTTCCTTTTCCAACTTTATCTTCTTAAATATTGTATCATATCATATAATTAGTGAATTTATGCTTCCCATTTGAGTCTAAACTACTTGCCAAATTGTTTAAGTCCTTTATTGATATTTTAAATTTGAAATTGCACTTTTATAAGTTCATAAGGTTGATGTGTTAAATTGGGTTCACCATTTAGACTTGACTTGAGGGAACTTGGGTTTAGTTTTTAATTTTGATTGAAGGTTGTTTATAGACTCATTATCATTATCATCAATGGTGGACTTAAGTCATCTTACATGTCACTCACGCTTTGAGTCCTATAACATATTTTATACTACCTTTCTTATTACCATGTGGTGGCATTATGTTACCCATTTGGTTCTATTTTTATACTTAGGAATTATTGCATGTTTTCACATCATGAGTTTTTTGGTTCATATTGTCCCCTTCTTAATCTGAATGGATTTCTTCTATTTTTATAGTGGTAACTCATCAAAGTTAGACTAGCTTTTATGGTATTGACATATCACAAAAATATAAGCATTGGTGTATTAGTTTTCACCTTGGATTTTTAAATTATCATACCCTCTTCCAATTCATATGATTTAAACTTTACCCAAGGTTGAGTAAATTCATGAACATCATTCTTCTAATTGTGTGTGGTTTCATGCCACCCTCCTTTTATATTCTCTTTGGTGCCTTAGTCATTTGTTTGGAAGAAAGATCAAAATCTAGACATTATTTAAATGTTTAAAAAACATAGTCCAAATCTCATAAAACATAGAGAATAAACCTTTCAAGACATGATGCTAAGGTACACTTGTGGTGGGTTCTCTTGTGGCCTTAGTTGTGAGGTAGATAATTTTTATGGCAGACATGAACACTCAGTCTTGTTTGATGATGTCTCCCTCTTTGAGCCTATTTGTTGAAAACTAATCCAATCCATGCCAATTTTATGTGTCATCCCCATCTTTCCCCTTTTATTTACACACCATGCTCAAAGGTTACTATTTTTGGATATGCTCCTTTTATTTGTGCAATGTGCTCAAAGGTTACCATTCTAGGTTATCCCACTTTAGCTTGTGTGAGTGAGCAAGCTCTGAAATGTGTGAAGGTTACCATTTTAGGATATTTTCCTTCATCTTGTGTGAGAAATATAGTTTTTTAACATGTGAAGTTTACCATTTTGGGACCTCCTCATTTGGTTTATGTGAAAAACCAAACTATGCAGTGTCCGGTCATTACCATTCTAGGCCCATCATTGGTAGTGAGTAAACCTATTACTAAAGAACATCCATTTGATGAAACTAATTTTGTTAATCCCTTCTTCAATAGTCTAATTTTTGTAGATCCCATTATTTAACCACAAAACATGGTTCCCCACTTTAAAAATTATGTGTCGATGTATGAGCCTCAACAACAACCATTACCTCTTCAAGAGCCATCTTATAAAGACCAAAATGTGTTCAAGGTTGATATTTTGCAAATAATTGTAAACCAAGATCATGACATTATTATTGAAAAACCCATTTGTGATGAGTCAACCTATGATGAATCACCTTTTCATGGTTTGCCTATTTTTAAAGAGCCTCATCTCTTTGACAAGCTAGTCTCTATAGAGTTATCTCTTAATCTTTTTCCACTTGTTGAGGAGTCTCCTTTTGATAGATAAGATTTTATCAAGTCATCTCCTGAGTGGTTCTCTCTCTTTGATGGTATTTACTTAGATGATCTTGTATATGTTGAACCCTTCTTCCATGAATTAGTTTTTATAGAGCCCATTATGTAATCGCAGGCCATTACTTGTTCAATACCCAGCATTTAATAGAACATCATTATAAAAACCACCACATCAAATGAAGAAAAAATATTAGAGTCAAGTTATATTTCCAAACTAACATCATATTTTGCATTAAAATTAGAATCACTATCATAACTAATATCATATTTAGACTTCACTAACTTGGACTCAACTTTAGAAACAGAGTATAGTCATGGTTATTAGAACATTGGTTATAATTACCTTGCAAATTAATTTGAATATATTTGTAATCCTTCTATAGTTTTTGAGGATGTTTACTTTAGCATTGACACAAGTTTTCTTAGTATCTTATATCAGAATTATTTTACCTTTAAAAATTCCATTACCCCTACCCAAAATAGACATTTTATTGAAATTCCACCTCTAACAAGCACTGATTGGTACCGATAGAATCACACTTTGTTAAACTGAATCCATGGTAACATACCACTTGTAAAATATCAGGGGGACTAGGACCAAATTTATGATTATGAAGAATAATCTCCAAGTGAAACCTTTTTAGAGGCACTAAGGGACAAGAAAAGATCAAACTCAACATCTTTTAGCAAAATATTTTTGAAGGTGCTAGAAGACAATCAAATTCAAATGTTAATATCTCTTCATGAAACCTTCTCAAAGGTGCTATGGGATAATCAGGGCAAATTCATTGGTGAAAATCTCATTAAGGCACTAATAGCTGAGCACAAAATTTATTCACTACTTATTGAAGATGTTATTCAAGATCAAATCATTATAGCTTCTAATCTACAACATAATCAGATGGTGGATACTCTCAGGATCAAATAACAAAATAATATTTTAGTCCTTTCAATAGCATCTTTAGAGGTCTTCATCACCACCACAACCAAAATTATGTCAAATATGGAATCAACAACATTACGTGTGATTGAAATTTTTGATCTTCATTTGTTTCTCATTCATTGTACATTCCATTATCATCTACCTATTCATTAGCCACTTATATAATTTATCTTAATAGTATCTATGATCCATGGCATCATTTTCCTTTGTAGAAGATATAAATAAATTTTGTCTTAATGTTTTAAGGAAGTAGAGTCAACAACCAATGAAGATCATGAACACATTATTAAGATCTAGATCAGTAGCATGTGCTTAATAACATAACTCTTCTGAAAGGGTGTTGGGTAGTAATTTTTATAACTGATCATTTATGTTGTCTCACATGTTGACTAGGATGTGCATCTCTATTTCAACAAGAGTAGTGGAACCATTTTTCATTTTTCCATTACCTTTGACTTGTCTCTTGGGGAAACCCTATTGAAATTTTATTCTAAGCATTTTATACCATTGTATCCCATTTTACCATGTTGTTTGAACTACAATGACTTGAGGTGCTTTAGGACTATGTAGGCATCACTCAATTTATATTGAATTTAGCTCGGTCACCCCTTCACCACACTTTCACTATTTTATGAGCAATTGATTAATTTTAAACACTCTCACCATTTTGCAATAAACTAAACCATGCTCTCACTATTTGCGAGCAATGTAAGCCAATCATCATTTGGGGGCATCTTTTTTTTCCACTATAGCCCATTATCTTCTGATCATTTTTATTATACCATTTTTTATTATACCATTCCTTTAGTATTGACAAAACATTTTTTTAATTGTCCTATTTATACCATTTTTATCTTGGTTCCTTTAGTTCTTCCTATACTTTTTATGGGGGGATTCTGATCTAGTTTCAATAGTTTTAGAATGCCGTGTTGAATAAAATTCTATGGGAGTAGTGTGACATTTGATATGGAAAGTTATCTTTTATTTATCATCTTATCTGGTATCATTTATTATAACCACCTATGGGAAAATCAATATTGTAATTGATACCCTTGATTATAACCACTTTTTGCCAAATTAGAATGATGATATTATTTCCTAATTATAACTCCCTATGGGTAAGTTAGGTACAATTCCTTTTTATCATACATTGTCACATCAGCTAGTCATTACTATTATCATTTGTCATGTCATTTGCCTTTATTTTCAAATTTATTATTACTTGGTCAAATTTTTGTTGCCTTTTGTGTAGGAAAAATTACTATAACTTGAGGTTCTAATGGGATTATATAGGTTATGCTCAATTCATGTTGAGGTCAACTTAGTCTCCCTTTTCATTATGCTCTCATCATATTACAAGCTTTTTAAGTTGTTGCAATTTCACCATTTCACAAGCTGGACCATTCTGTATCTCTTAATTCTCAATTGAGTTGAGATACGTAGAAAATTCCAAAAAAAATCATAAAATGCTAAAAACTCAAAAACATTTTATGTGTGTGTTTATTTGATTATGGTTTGTTTGTTTGGCATTTTGATTTACTATTTGGTATTGTTCTTGTTTTGTTTTCTAGGTACATCTTGATGGTCCACATAGATCTTGATTATTTATATCATGCTCTCATGTTATCAAGTTGTTCTTGATTTGTTTTTATACATTCTTTTTCCTACTTTAGTTTTGATTGTTCATATCTTGATTTAAGTTAGGTTCATTTATGTTTATCTTTTTCTTTATCTTTACATTTTTGTTTAAATGTAAATAGTTATAACTCTAGTTTTGGTCATTGTTTTACCATTATCCTTACTTATAGGTATTCACATTTGAACCATCTCTATGCAATTGAAATGAAATGTTATTATGATTTCTTCATACTTATGATGCCTAATTTATTTTTCTATAGCAAGAACTGTGTGACCTAGATTCAAGTCTTAACATCAACACAACTCCAATGAATAGATCTTAAGATCACTATGCATAAACTAGGCTCAATAGATTCAGCACATGACTCTATGCTTAGATGTGCATCTCTTATCTTACATCATGAATCTAATCAAATCTTGGTTAGTTTTCATCATCCCCAATTCTATTCTCTCCCAATTTTGGGTGAACTACATTGGCTTCAGGTCCATTTGGACTATGTAGTCTGTGCTTGGATACTAGACATATCTCAGGTCAGCTTGGCCACATTAACTTTTATTTTCATTTATTTCATCTCTTTTTGCCTCCTCATATGCCTAGTTATTTATGGATTTATAAGCCATTGTACCATCACATCTATGTTTATGCCTACTCATCTTTAATATATGTTTTAGGTTATATCCTTAAACTAATTACTTGCCAATTTTCCCATGATGGGGAAAAACATTTGAACCAATTCACAAATATAAATAATCCTTACAGGGGAAAGACCATTATTTATTATTTATCAATGATCAAAACTATCCCTACTGAAGCACAATTATCTTATCATGATTAAATCTAGTCTATCGGGGTACTTATTATCATCTCTTTGGAGACCATAATTATCCTATTCTTCTAATTCTAATATCTCCACACTTTTTCCCAAAATGTAAATGTTATAGTGTGCAAATTGTCTTGAGATTGATCAATGTCATAATCACACAACTTGCACTCTCAAATTAGGTGTATTCAAAATGTGTCACTTACATGTTTAGATTGAATCCTTCTCATTACCCCCATATTGGGGCCCATATATCTCATATGGATGTGATCTATTCCACAGGTTACTCTCTCACTTTCCCTCTCTTTTCGAGAGTCCATCCTTCTCTTTCATCCTAGTATGTCCTCTCGAGGGGGCATCATGGGTCATTCCCAAATTTCTTCTTGAAAAATCTTTTCATTGAAAATATGTTGCTTCACCTGAATGTCTTTCTACACCTTCTCAAATAGGGGGAAAATGTATACATCCAATTCCTGACACTATTTGTGTTGAAATTGTCAATCATACTTGAATTGCACTCAAATGCATAATTAAGGCCAAAATCACTAAAAATATACTAAATGGTTTGATCTTGTCATATGAAATCATCAATTTAGGCTAATGTATCCCTAAATATGGTAATGCATTTTATGTTTTTCCTAACTTTGATCAATTCATTTCAAGTCAAAATGATAGTTTTGCCTTTTTGTGCTTTGGATCACTCTTTTCTTCTAATTTGTTAGTACATATAACGTATATTTTTTATTTTGTGTTAGTAACATATTAAATGGGATAATAATCCATACACATTAATTTTACTCTTTTCTTTTAATGGGATAACAATCCATGGGGTAACATAGAAAATCATTTATAAGCTAAAATATTGTAAACTTATAATGAAAGATTATCTCCACAACTTTTATTTGTGTTGATCATTATTTTTTATTTGAAATATTCATTTTATAGGCATAGATTATATTTATTATATTGATCCTAACTTATGCATAGTGATCTTGAGATGATAATGGAGCTTGGCATCCATTGTTAACAAAGACAAGAACACTAAATCAAGGGGAAAATCATGCTTGGAGCAGTTCTTGGATGGTGAAATCACTTGGGAAGGTAATTTGTATTTTATTTCTTTAAATTTTTCTTCATTATCATTTCCAAACCCCACAAAATAGGTTGGCCTAGTTTGTTAAGTTATTTATGCATTCTTTATGTTTTCATGACTAATGTTTGAACTGATCCTCTTTGTAATCCATCCTATAGTACCAACATTAAGATTTTAAATTTTTATCCTTAAAAATCCATGCCAACAAGATTTTATGGATCTCAACATCCACCATCATATATATTATATTATCCTATATATCACTAGTAGACACAACCTCATCTTCTTCCATCTTTCTTTTCCCCACCCTATGCATTTCTACAAGCAAAGCATCCTTTTTCAATTTAGTAGTCTTAGAAATAAGATCAGTTTATTCATTTTGGATTTGAATAGACAACCCTAATTCCACTTATTCATTCTTAGAATAATCACCTTTTTATCCTCATCATCAAAATTTGAAACAAAAAAATATGTGGTCTTATTAACATAGGATTTATAGGAAGTAGAAGTAGGTAATTTAGCCAAATATCTTTATATAAATGGTCTTATGGCCTGGGATTTTCACCTTACCCTTTGAAATGGATTTTATATCACTTGAAGGATCCACCAACCTAATAATTGGGGAGGGACCAAAACTAAGTGCTTTGGCATAATTATACAAAAGTAAAATTAGGGATTTGTGATAGGGAAGAGGTGAATTACCAAGGTGCCTTTCAGTCACGTAGTATTCTAAATACATAAGAAAGTAAAAAGGAATATAAATTTATTGTCTAAAGTGGTTTAAAATATCAAAATGGTATAAAAATAATGTTCCATACCTTTCATTCAAAGTGACATACTTCATAATTTGTCATGTAACTTCATGATAGGGATTAAGAAACACTTCTCACAAGTATCCATATTGGTATGACACATGCACCTCACTAGGCTTATGAAATTATTTCATTTCATCATCCCTATATTTTTTACTCCTATAATACTTATGTTCATGAGTGATCATGCCCATGTCCTTGGAAATTAGTTCCTCAATGACTATTATGGTAAACTCCTCCATTGTTACCATCTGAGCATTCCATCCATGATAAAATTCCAAGGAAAAGTTAGTATCAATACCATAGATCCCTTCAATGTAATTGGTTAAAAACCTATGTTCCAAGATCCTTAAAATAATTTTATTTTGATTCACTAGTTTCACTAAATATGGTTCAATTCAGTAGAGGTCACTCCCATTATGTTGATATGTAGGCACAAACAAAATTAAATACAGTCTTTGTTTCCACACTCACAATAATAAACAACCAAGGTAAAATTAATGTGATTAGGAAATATAATGAAACCATCAATATCCCTTTTAAAAATTATATGATTATCAATATTATCACAGAGCTTAAAGATACACCACCATGATATACCATCAATTCCATGTGCCAAAAATACTTTACATAACCATTGATGTAGATATGATCGATTTTATGATGATGAGTCAACAATGCCAAATAAATGTAATTAAATTTGTTAATCATGCAACTATATTTAGTATAAAAATAATAACGATGCAAGTAACATTATTAAATTTATCACTCTTATAAATATAAAAGTCCATATGCATTAAAGCATTCCTAAAGTGAGAGTCCAAGCTCCCTCAAAAACATTTAAGATTAGATTTTAGACCTATCATCCTAAATGATTTGGAGAACATGGATATGTAAATTATAATATTGAAACCACTTAGAATTGTCATTAATTTGAGTTCCCATATTCACAAACTAATCTGCAACTTTGTTACCCTCCCTCAAAGTATGTGTAATTGAAGTTTGTTGAAAATATTCCATAATATCATGAATCTTTGAGATGATGTTGATAATTATCTGGCTTGGATAATTCTTCCTAAGAAAACATTTTTTGATATTAAGAGAGTCTCCTTCAATGTAACTGTTATTGGATCCCACATACTTAGCTAATCTAACACCCCATAGTGCATCCAAAGCTTCCGTTGAGTGACTAGTTTGGATACTAAGATTTTGATAATGTCAACTAACTTTATGAATTTGGAAAAAATCCCAATTTTGATAAAAAAAATTATAGAGCATGGATTGAATTTAATCATTCAAAATTTGATAATGTTATTAGTATTTTTTTTAATGAAAATGGAAAATAAATATGACATTTTAGTAAAACACGCTAGTAAATATAGTTTGCTAATGATTTAAACTAAATATATAATGTGTTCCAAATTAATCATAAATAAAAAAAATGTAAGTAATTTTGTTGAACAATATTTAATTATTTATACCAATGAGATGTGGGTGCTTTGGTAAAGTGAATTGGTTTCTTCAAGTGCCACCTAGGTTCAAATCTCAATTTGGTATCACAGGCCACTTGTGACTGATCGTTGGTATTCTTGCACTGATTATGGTTATTGATGGTATTCTTAGGCCAGTTATGGTCATTCATTGGTCTTTCTGGGCCCATCATGGTTGTTTTTATTAATTTTGGTACTTTTTATTAAATTTGGGGATATGGGCCCTCGATTGTGTCCCAGACCAGTTGGAGCTCTAGTCAAAGGTGAATAGGGTAAGGATCCCACCAAAACCAATAACTCTCAAAAAAATATTTAATTCTATTTTAACTTTGTAAAAAATCATTAATTGGATTCAATAACAGAAATATTATTTAGCTTATATTATTTAAATATATTAAATTATTAAATATATAATTAAAAAAAATAATAATATTCTATTAATAATTTTGATTAATTTATTCAATGTAAAAATGTTAAATATTATTTAAAAATATATATATTAATAATTAATTAATATTATTTTATTATTAGTTTTTAATAATTAATTAATTAGTATAATTTAATAATATTATATTAATAATTAATTAACATTACTTTATTATTAATTATTATTTGTTAATAATAATTTTAATTAACTGAATATAATATAGCAAATGATGCCTCATGCTCCCCCATGCAAATGTGCATTCTATCCTTTACACAAATGAGTATTTTCAGCTCAAATCCCAGGTATAAGGTTGTTTATATGAGGAAGGTCAAAATGCCTCTTGTTTTTACCATTATTTTCCCTTCTCATGGATATTCATGATTGGATTTGAACCAATTGGTACATGATTCATTTTTATTTGTGTTTTTCCCCTTAGGTGGAGTATTTGACAAAAACTCTTATGGATTTAGGTGTTGACTTGAATTTGGAGCATAAGAAATCATTATGTACTCATGTTGGATCAAGATTCTTTCCTCTACTCCTCATCCCACCATCCAAGTGAGCAAAATTGATTAAAACCTTGTCTTATAGCTATGGGAAGAGGTTATTGAGGAAAAGGAATAGTGAATTGATCATGGTTTGATATGAAAATTCCATAAGTTATGTCCTAGCCTTCTTGATTTGCACTCTTGTATTTCAAAGAAATAATACCCCATTTTTTTAGAGAAACTCTTCATTTACCCTTGAACCCAAGGATGTTTTATTGTGGTCTATGACTCAATGGAGGAAAAAGAGATGTTTCTATATTAGGGTCCTTGGTTATGGGGCTTAGGTACACTTTTCAAGAAACCTGGTTTCTTAATTTTAATTGATCTATAGACTCTTTCTTTGTGTCTCACATCTAGGTTAAAATGCCTAACTTTCCATCAAAATTCCAAAGAGCCTCTAACCTTATAAAAATTAGAAACACATTGAGAAATTTCATCTCTATTCTTCTTGATATGTCTTCATTAATCCCAACTTACTTTTACTCATATTTCTATTGAATTTTATTTATCAGGGAGTTTTATACTACATATTTTTCTCAAGGTTTCCAATCACACATAGAATTAGTAGTTGAACTACGAGTGGGTGAATTTAAGGTACTTATCATGATTCTTACAAGGTAAAATGGTTTGCTTCATGCACAAATAAAAGTAATTTCCTCTATAAAAAATGGATTAAATGAGTTAGACAATCTATTTGGTGGCTTCATGCCCAAATAAAAATGTTTCCTCCATGAAAAAATGGATTAGATGAGTTAGACAAGCCATTTAGTGGAAGGGGAAAAAGTCACACCATCAACATATTTAGAATGACCCTATTGATCAGTCTATGGCATTCCTTGTGATAATAACAAAGATTCAAATGTTTTAGTGACACCAGCTTCAATTCTAAATACATGAAAATTATTTTTTTTCTCTCCACTAAAACATTCCCCTAATCATATTGGTTATGATACTCTTGAGTCAGGTTCGGGGACTCCCCCAACCTCATTTTATAATAATTTTGGGCTTAATATTCAATAATAATTAACCTAATTACATAAAATTATAAGATATCAATGATTCCTTGTACCAAGACTCATCCCTTACTGACAATAGGTAGAACAACATGCCACTTGTACCAACATTATCAACTATGCACTAGTATGTAGAGGTCTCACCCATAGTGCAAGTGAGAGATCATTGGGATCCTCATGATAAGTAAACAAATAATGGATATTTATATTTAAAATGAATATATACAACCATAACTTTGTATTATAGTCAACCCACATAGTATAAAAGATGGAAAAAAACCATGCTTATATTAATCAAAGCACAAGTACATCCATATCTTCCTTACATATTGTGCATTACAATTATGAAGAAAACAAAGTTAAAATCACTTATATAATAAATTATTATTCATATCCCTCATGAATAGCCAAATTCTTCAAATTTTTTATCACTCTACCCTTTCCTTTGATAATTTTATTCCAAATGAGGAGCCCATGGGGTATTTATAAGATTGTTGGAATGCCTTAGCCATGTTATCTAGAAAGAGACTATTATTTAATTACATATATACCTTAGGGATGTCTATTTGGTGATCAAGTGTCACACACTCCAAGCATCCAAAACCTTCTCCCATGTGTTTCCTTACTTTCTTAAACACACATCACTTACAACCTTGCAATTGTTAAGGACACGTGTCTAATTGTGTGCCTTTGATTTGTAGCCTTCGACCATGTGAAATAATCCGTATCAACATATCTAAAAAACATTTTCCATAGGATTTCACTATGATTGTGTAAATCATGTGTTTGGGTCCTTTTTTCACACATCCAAGCACATGAATCTCACACATATCACTTGTGCACCATGTGTTACTTAAATCCTTGTATGATAATAAATTTGGTGTCTTTATCTAGGATAAACATTTCCCATACTAAAATTCTTTATTATCCCTAGAAAATGTTTCTTCACAAATATGTGACACGCCCATAATTATATTTTGTAGTGTTTTACATACCTTTTCCTTCAATTTTCATATAACTATTTTCTACTGGTCTCTTGTTGTTGTCACCAATACTATTAATTATTTCATTTTATTATTAATACCCTTCCAACTCCCCTATTTCCATTGATTATTTTGATAACCTCTTCTAGTCAGTATCACACTTATTATAATTCCTCTACACAATAAAATCTTCTAATATTAATTTGACTTGAAATCTATTAGACATCTCACTGAACTATGCACACTTATCCCCCAACTTTCCCTTTAATTTTAGTGACTCCATTTTTAGTTTTTGCTTTTAATACCATATTATTCTTAATAAATTTGTATTTCTAACTCTAACAATGCATTTTATTCTACCTTTGCACATTTTTGTATAAACTCATCCATACTCCAAAATAAGTAAGTACTTATGTAGCCTCAATCACCTCTTCTTCCAATGAATAAATTTATTTATCAACTTATTCTAGTTCATTCCTATTGAGTTTTCTTGCCATAGAAAATTATTTTTTCAAAATTATTCTTAACTTATTTTATCTACTAGGTCTTATTCTAAAAAACACTTTACTACTATTTTTAGCTTCTCAATCATCTATTTTCCCTTGACATATGCATTCATTGAAACTTGGGTTTTTTTACACTTTATCTCTTAGATTATTACACAATTTTCCTTCTCATTATGGGAATTTATTCTTTGGCCTCCCTTTCCCTTATATCCTTCTTAGTGCATTTAGTTCATGCTCAATATTTTATCTTGTCCATCTATATGCACTTGGTTGAAAGTTAAAGTGCCCCTTTACTTCCATGATAATGAGGTGTCCTCTAATCACTCCCATAAGATATCCCATGCACATTTAGTTTGAAACATGTCTTCTTTATATTATATCCCCTTCTAGGTTTTCATGGGCTATGCATCCACCTAAAATCTCAAAAATTGGATCTTTAATAAATCCAACAACATCTTTTCTAGATGTTCCTTTGTTAATTCCCCATGTATATTAAAAAAACCTCCTCTAAGATACCTCCCAAATGCACTCTTTCTCATTTTTATTTCTTAGACTATACCTTCAAGTTCTCCATAGACTTTTTTCTCTTTACTCTCAATTATCCTTCTACCTCTACATCATCTTTTATTAGCTCATCACTGAAATAAATTATAATTCATTTCTCCTATGTGCTTATCCTACCTTCCCCTAAGGCTTCTTCATCACTCTTTATTATTTTTTTTCATCTTCTCTTTATGTGTGATAATATTTTTTTTTGGCCACTATATTAATTTGCGTACCACCGAATTATTCCCTTGTCTCTCTAGTCTCCAATCTACCACAAGTATCTATCTTATCTAATTCACACTTGGTAGGATATATATCATAGGTTGAGTACCTTGACTTTGAGTGGCCACACTTTTCCTTGGTTCCATTTTTTTCCTACATCCACCCTTACAAGTGTTTGAATTTATTCTCTTTCACTTCCCATAGTATTCCTTTTTAGTGCATTCTTTTGCAATTTTCGTGACTTATCTATGTAATGTATCTACCCTTAATATTTCTTGACCCATTATATAATAGACACTATCTATCCTTACATGATGATATGGGACCTTTACCAATGTATCCTCTATCATCACAATCATGACCTTACCTTCCATAGGGGTTAAATCCCATAACTTTTGTAACCTGTCTTTAGCTAATTCTTCATTTGTTTGACCCCTCTAGATAAAATTTCCATAGTCATAGTTTCATTCTTTGGGATGATCCTTAAAAGTTTTATAGCAATTATTTTTATTAGCTTCAATATGTTGGATAACTTATCACTCTTTCCATCCACCAAAATGTTTATGGGTGAGTTTATCTCCCTTCCATCATCATTAGATCCATCACACACATCTCTTAATATTCTTCCACATCCTAGCAATGCTATCTTGATTAGCATTGAACCATCCCCATCCTTTACATGCACCTATATATATCTCATTACTATGAATTAGTTTGATTTAAAATCTAAATAATCTATTATTACCATATATGGTATCTTATCCTATGCTAGCAATCTATCACTCATACCAATATGCCTAGTCAAGGTATATTATGTCATTACCTCGAATATCAAAAAACCTATGTATGCCTTTAGCATATGTGGTTTAATTTTAAATTCATCTTCAATCCTCACAAATACCAACCTATACCAAATTTTTATAATCTATCCATGATTTTATATAGTAATCATTCCTTTGTAGCTAAACCTTAAGAACTCTTAATGCAAATTATATTTTTTGTGCTTAGTGACTCAAATACCCTTTCTTTTGGGACTCCAAACTTGTAGAGAAAAATAATCACTAAATATGCATTGTATTTAAAATATGTTCCCTCATGTGTTGAATAAATTATATGATTTAACTCTTATGTAACTTATTTGGATATGTTAAACTTTACTCTTGTAGCACCAATTTTATACATAGGGGATAGAGTGTGGAAACAAATGAGAACCCAACTCCTATCTATGATGAGTTTCACCATGAGTAATATATCCACCACTCTAATTGACCTATATTGAATTGACCTTGTTGAAAATGTCTAGCTACCCCTTTTCAACTTCAATATTTTTGTGCCTCCTCCCATCATCCTAGTATTCAAATTTAATTTTTCTCCTTCATTTGGAAATCATTGACATCAAAAATGAGTTTGGGAGTTATTCTAATCCCCATTTCACCTATATATGATCCCCCTTCATGTGTTTTTGATATAAATAACCTTATCAAAAAAATTATTCAAAATATGGGGGTCCATAAACATTACAAAAAATCATCACTACCAGTTATTCCATTACTATGGTCATGTTATTTCTACAAAAATTAGTTTATTTTTAAAATAGTATTTTATATTTGCCAAGTATATGGTTTAGTTAATCCATTATGTAAGAATTTATTCTTGTTTCTAAATATTCCCCTGGGTTCACCCTTTTAAGATACAGTAAATTACTATCCCATGTCTTACATCTATGTCCTAGGCTATCCTCCTCATTTTCTTCTAATTGGGGTCTCTTTATAGATTGTTTTTATTTCCTCTAGGATTTGAGATGAGTGTCCTCCATTAATATATTTTTCCTTTATTCATGATCATTATTATACTATTCCCCTTATAGATATCAGACCACTACTTGTCACTATCATTTATCTATTGGTTTTCTTCATCTTCCCATATATAATCTATACCACTACTTTGCCATTTAAAACTTACAATTATCTTGATTTATTGTTGTGTTCTAACTCTCCAATTTATTGCTTCTTACCTTCTTTGTCTCTTAATTGTTTTTGTAAAAAAAATTAAAATGGCCTTTTGAACATATTTCCCCCCTTTATACATTTACAAATCTCCTTTCTTTCACTAGCTTCTTTTCATTTTAATTTATCGATTATTACTTCTTTAACAATCACATGATGTCACATATTTTACTATGTAAACTTTCATTTTATTTGAACTACTAGCTGAAAATTATCTACTCCACACACCATATGAACCTATTCTCTCCCCTTTCAATTACTAATTTTTCACTACATCTTCATGTGATACCATGTCCTTGATTTGAGTATTATCATAAGTTATTGAGTTAATAATCATTATTCTTTTGCATGAACCATTGTTATTTTTATGTACTCTTGAAATTCTTGGTCTATTCTATCCCAAAAAAAATTATTGAAAGAGTTAGCATAGATATTGATTTTTACTTAGGATCATAGTTTTCTAGGATGAAAACCCATGAAGGTTATACTTGACTACCCTGAATGGATTTATAAACTTTATCTTAGGAAATTTGCATTCCTTATGCACTATAACCATTTTTTTGTGACATTTTCTCTCTTTTTATTATTACATGAATTTTCTATCTTAAAATAAGTTTAAAATTTGTAGAAATAGCTTATGTAGTTTTTATAAATAAAGATAAATATGATAAAACAAATTTAAAAAACAAAACTATTTTAGGAAAGCATATAATTTTTTTTGGTGGAATTTTTTGGATTCCATCTTTAATTTGGATCTCCCTTATTGTAATACAAATACTTTATTCTAGATGCATCCAATCTTTAAATTAATAAACTCCCTTGACTCCATTTTTATTTGAAACCCATTTCTGCATAGTAATCCATGTGCACCTTGTATGGTGCTTCATATGAATTTAGTGATTCTATATTATGCTACTTATTCATTGGTGACATGTGCATCATTTTCTCCTTGATACGTTCATCCCACCTTTTGAACCTTGTGCATAATTATATATCCTATATTTAAAATTCTATTGGATCTTAATTTCTATATTCATGGTCTAATTTATAGATCCCATTCTACTCAATTCCTTTATTCATGGAAGACATGTCCATGACCTTCTTAAAGTCTAGTTTCCACTTTCTAGATAGTTCTATATTTATAAATACCTAAGTTGAATATTTGATCATTTATAATTGTTTTCCTTACCCAAAATGTTAATCCATTTAATTTATTTGGTTTATTATCTTATTTAACACTTTTTATCCAACATTGTATATTAAATTGTGTGGGAGCACATCTTGTCATGCATCTCCTTGTTCTTACTTTATGTTGGATGCCTTTCTATACTCATGTCTAATTCCTCCCCATAATGTCAAATGATTATTATATACACATTTTTAATGTGAAACTCAATGACTTAGCTTCTTAATATTACAAATTAATTTCATCTTCATCTAGCAACTCTTATGTTTCAACTCTTTGCATACATAGTTTGTATAATTTATTATATTCTTCTTGTGCATCTACATTATCCACATATGTGGGATTAAAATTTAAATATAATGGAATTACCACCCTTTATTCATTATTCTCAACACTCAAGTACATTTTATTGAATCACATATCTCCCCTCTTGGCATCTCTATTTCCCCTTCAACCATCTCTATGACTTCAAAATTAGCTTAAAAAGGGACTCTTAATATATCCAATTATACATTTTTCAATTTGATAATTAGTTTTTAACTATTATTATTATCTATGTACTATAAATTATTTAAATATACCAATTTAGGCCTCTCTATTTAGAACCATAAGTCTTTCATCAAAATATTAGCCTCTATACCAGTGTTAATACAAATATTATTCATTTTAAAATCCATTTTTTCCATTGGTCACTAGTTTTTTTTCATACATAAGATTGTGTGTCACATAGCTCATTTTTAATTTTAGTGGTTCCTATATATTTTTATAAACTTCCCCTTATTTTTCTAAATCCAAGTCTTTAGCAAAGGTACCTATTGACTATTTTAACCATAAGTCAAAATAGGTCAACCCCCTATAGTTGAAAACTTGATATAGGGGTCTTATATGGTGTAATATGTTGTACCATGGTATTATTGAGGTCATTTAATGTGTCTTTAACTTTATCATATTCATTTTTAGTCCTATGTCATTCTAAGGCCACTTTTGGGGCCATTTATGAACTTGTATAGCTTTTCAAACAAGACAAGTATGTCAAAATTTATCCAATTTCCCATATGTGTTAGGAAGTGTCATATAACTATTTTTAAATAAAAATTCTATAGGTGAAACATTTAAAAGAGAAGAAATACTTTGAAAAAAGCCATTTTCAAGTAAGTTGTATAAACTATATGGCTTATTAGCAGGTGTTTATGCTTCAAAAGTGTCTTTTAGGATTCCCACATGTTTTTCCAAAGATTGATAAGTTTTGAATTCATTAAGAATTAATAAAATCATCTTAACTTTCCCATCACTCTCTTGGAAGGCATTTATAAGTCAAATGGTTTTTTGATGGTACAACCAATAAGAGAGAAATTAGGTTAAATTCTCTTGGTGGATAAAATTACTCTCCTTTTACTTCCATTCCATGGAAATGGTCTTAAAATTAGTGGTTCATGCTTCATGAACAAATTTTAAAAAGATAGGGTGCTTGGAAAGAGGTTTCAAACCCCACCACCTTATAAATTGGAGAGGTTTCACTATAAATTTGGGTTCTTTGTTATAGGTTGGATGTAAAATAAGTGGGATATGGGTCTAATATATATTTTAGTGCTCTTTCATCAATTATTATTGCACATGCATATACAAAAACTATATCTTCCTTTTATATTTCATAATTCTACCTTTTGAGGTGTTGAACTCCAAAATGACCAATGAAGGTTTTTAGAGATCATGAGTAAGCAACAAGTTTAAAGGTGATGATAAATATGCCATTATTAGAAGGACCTTAACATGATAATATGAGTCATCCATGAAAGAGATAGGTTGAAGTCATGAAATATTAATAAGGTGTTTGGTTTAGAGAGTTGGATATAAAGGCTTGAAGCATTATTTGTAGGGTATCGATGTTTTGTAGAAGCTCATAGATCATTAAACATCTAGAGTCCACTCTAAATACATTTGCCTTGCATGACTCAGATCTATGATTGAAAATACTACACCTATATACCTCATGGCATCCAATGATTTGAGTATGGACAAAGGTAACTATGGTCAAGCTCAATTAAAGAGGTGTGAGATAGAATTTGAAAGGCCTTCAAGGATTTTTGAAACTAATTAAGGTTTATTCTTGGTTCAAGAGTGTAGACAGATAATTGTTATGATGGAGAGTTTAAGAACTTCTCAATACAATACCCCCATTCAATGCAAAACTAAAAAAGTTTCAAATGGGACACCTTACCTTAATTTCTCCAAAGTAGCTCTATACCTTACATATTTTAAAGCCATGGTAGAGGTATTTGAGGACTAGGCTAGTCAAATAAATTCATCATTATAGTCTAGGCATAGATCGTAACATGACCATGTAATAATGAATCATTTTATTGATTTATTATGGTGATTATATGATGTTTCAACTCATTTTATGATTGACTAGAAACATTCAGTGTATATAGTGCCCATTAGTCAAAACCAACTTTAAATAATTTTCAGGTGGAGTTAGTGCTTTGATGAAGAGTGAGACATGGTCTAAAGGCATGATATAGGTATATCCAATATTATAATGACCTTATATCAAAGAAAATAAATTATATATAGTATTAAATCATAAATCACCACCTATAGGATTTTCAATTCCAAAACAACTTACAATTGTGTTTGGTACTTTGAAAGACTAGCCATGATTATTGAAGGATAAATTGCCTAATCATCAATGAAGATGTAGTCTTTGATAAATAATAATATATTAGTGACCCTAATAAAATTAAAATAGAGTTATACAAGTTTCTTAAGGTACATTATCACCTACATGGGTCTTAGAGTTGTTAGTGACCTATAGCTATACTAATGTATATTAAAGAAGGATGGTGGAGTGTTCAAAAAGGAGGTCAAAAAAAGACTCAAGATAATATAATTAATATCATGTATTCTAATAAGAACCTTTATTAATATTATACACACATTTATTAGATCATATTCATGCCTACAAGAACTTCAATACTCAAAACATCATCTACAACAGTGTTCTAGTGTTTTGAGGAGAGTTTGTTAAAGTGTCCTAGAATGGATGAGTGACCTAGTTAATATAATTTGGAATAAATATAAGGTTCATAAGAAGTTATATTTCATTAAAATTGATAAGAGTGTTAGGTCACTCTCACATGAAGTCCAAGACTGGAAGTTACAATCCGTACACCCCTCAGGCTAATACACTAATTGTGCAAACATGGAAACCATGATACTAAGATATGAATGGTAGTATGATTATAAATTTTAGGACTATTTGAAAATTGAGTTGAATATGATAAGGTGTAAATGATATATTAAGTCTATTTTGATCATATCTCAAGTGTTTGTATACATAGAATAGGATTAAGAAGTCCACTGATCTAGTGTGCTCTCACAAGTATTATGTGGAAATATTTTTCTTAGGAAAGTTACAAAGTTGTATGACTAATTTAATATTATAAGTTAAATTTCAATGTGAATATATCACACTCCACATAACATTTATGGGTAGACAAACATAGGTAAAGTTGAGAAATGGTCTCATACATTACACATAATAACTGTTGAATGATAGTTTAGAGAAATTTAGGAGATAAAGATGTTAGAGAGATGATCTATATTATGAATTGGTATATAATTTTCATATGACCTATTATATTCCTCCATATATTCAATTTGGTAGTAAAAATAAGGGATATACCCTCTATTTTATCTCAGACATAGGGTACTCCTAGATAGTTTAGACTACAGGCAAGGAATGTGAAGGGTAAGAGGATGAAATAAGGATTCTTGAAACACTATAATAAGGTTTTGGATAGTTGTATTAAACATTAAAAAGCATAGGGGAGGCATCATAGTTATGAAAAAGCATTTAGAGGTGGTGATAGGTCATGAACACAGTCAAGCTTAGTAGGCTTAAGACTAGGCTTAACTCCCTAATGGGGCTCAATCTCATTTATCAAACCAAATTAACCTTCCCACATATTTTATGACCTTAAATTGGGGTATAAGGTTATTTTAAACCATTGGTTTTTAGATAGATCACACAGGCTGGTCATTTTTTACCCAATTCTATCATAGGGTATGTATAGTGCACTCAAGAGCTCAATATTCCATCTTTAAAATCTCACATCTATATGGATTCATAGCATGGTAACCAAAGGAATTGGGTAAATTTGATGAGGTTCATAATCTTGAAATTTGTGGAATTTTTTGGGAGGGTGGATGTCAGGATTATATGAACAATCCTTAAGATTCCAAACCCTCTAAAACCCTCCTAAACCCTTCATTTTTACCCAATGGAGAAGATAAGAAAAAATATGAATCCACATGATATATTTTTTCCTATAAAGTCCTTGTAACTTGTGGAGGACTCTCTTGGGCTCCTTCCCATTATATTGGTTTGTACCCTACTTGTATAGATAGGGTAAAAAATAGAGTTTTTGATGGATTTTGATTATTTTTCAAGTACAAAAGAGTTTTGAAGAATGAAAACCATTGTATGGGGTTAATTTGTACATATTATAACTCCATATGTCCATTTATTGTATCAAATTGGAATGTAAACACTTCTACTAACTCATTCACTTTAGGTAGTCTGTGGAAGATAATGGAAATGGAGACTGACTGCCAAGTGAGAAGGTGAGAAGTTAAATTAGGGGTCCTTTTAAGGTCTAATTCATGGATTATAATGTAAATTTACCATTGATAGGTGTCATATCACCTCTTCCTCATATTTTTTTGGGAAACTCAAGGCTATCTTGATAGCAAATGTGAAGAAAGAGGCCTAAAAGACCAATGAGTGACTGTAGTTGGTGAGAATAAGTCTCTAGAAGAAGGCTATGAGTTAGGGACAAATATGAGGATTTTTATGTAGTTTTTATAACCCATATTTTAAATTTAACATTTTTCAACTCTCCTTATTCTATATTTGAGTAGTTAATAGATGCATCATCATGGAAGCAGTTCTTAAGAAAGGAGTTGAAGACCTTTATACTAGTTTTGAGGAGTTTTCATACTTCACATGGAAATTTATCCAAAGAGACTTTTAATGGTTTATTTAATACTTAATTATTATAAAAATAACTATTTTTCATGCCTTGACATGTGGAAGTGTGACCCTTGAGCTCCACTTTCTTTTATCTCTTCTCACATTTTATAAATGCAAGCCATTTTGGCTCTTGTATTCAAATTCCACACTTGGTATGGTGAAGCCCTACTAGTTTGATATTTTATTTTTCCTTTAAAATAATATATTAAATATATTTTTGAGTTTACAAACTATATTTTCTAAGTATGTGAAGTGATGTATAATTAAAGGTCAAGTGATTGATATCCATCCTTGCTTTCTCTCAATCCTTCCATGTTTGATGTAAGTTATTTCACTCTAACAGGTCACATGAAGTGTTTTCAAGTGTATGATTATATTTTAAAGTGTAAAACTATCCTTATTATCTCTAACTATTCTTTGTTTCACTTACCTTGAGTGTTTTCATGCATATCACCTCCATGCTTGAAATACTAATGTTAAAACAATTTAGGATTCTAAGACTAGTGTTGTAGGTCATGCTTCTTAGTGCAAGAGTATGGTATAATAGTGTATATCTTTCTAGTGTATCACCTCATTATTTTATCTTAATTTCATGTCTATTTATATCCCTTTTAATCTAAACAAATAGTTAGTGTAGGTGATAAGCACTTAAAGATCGATCTAGGGAGCTAGCCCTTAAACCTAGAGGTCTACCTCTACTATAGGCAACCCATAGGCCTAAAGGTATTACAATGTTTCCCAAATATTAGATTAGGATTGAAAAACCTCCTCTATTTTTGATATTTGGTGATAAAAATTTTGGCACACCTGATGGGATCAAGTTCCAATAGAGTGGAAATATTATTGGTGTGTCTTTCATCGAATCAGCTTTTAGAAGCAAGTAAGCTAGCACCAATGACAACTCTAAATGAAATATTATAGCTGTGAGAATCAAAAGTATCTCTTATTGAAGGTTTTGATTATTTATTTTATTTCATTTGACTCATGATGTTAGTATGGATGGATATGATGATAACCCCTACTATGCACCTCCCTATCAACCTTGTTATAAGCCATGTTATATCCCTCAACAATCCTATCAAATTGATATCAATCCTATGGTCCATGGAAGCCCTATAATCATCCTAGTCCTTCTCCATATGAGCATCATGTTGTTGAAAATCCTTATGAATAATCATATGAGAAAGGCCATCAAGAATAGTATTAATAAGTTCCTTTTTATCAACCCCAATATGACTCCTATCAACATTATCATGATGTATATCAACCTTAAGATGACTCATATCAATCTTGTCATGAGGAATTGGATGACACCATTGATTATACATAAATATATTTCAAAATAAAGTATGAATCCTTATTCTACAAATATAATTTCATCACAATACCCATTATTACACTCTTCCTCTATCAACCCCATCTCATATCAAATCCTTGTTGGAACTCATACCAAATTTGATAGATGGTAAAAACTGGATGGGAACATGGGATAATGAGTCTGATGTACCCCCTAACCATATAATTGAATTCTTAAGAGTTTTTTTTATAAATGGATGGACATGTGGGAGGTGGTTGAAGATAAAAATCAAAGTGATATCAATAAGCAACTGTACTTAGAAAAAAAGTGTTTCTAATGCTCAATAAATAGACTAAGAATGTGGGAAAACAAAAATCTTGAAAATGAGCCTAAAGCTATTGAAGAGCCTCAAGGAGGGTATGAATAAGGTGTATTTCTTATTGAACAACCTAACTTTTCATCTCACTATTAGCCCACTCAATAATCCTTCATTCCCAAACCCATTCTCAAGCCCCCCATCAAACTATATACTATCCCTTCAACCCAAAAGCCTAACCATCACCCTCCCACCTCATCCCTTCTTGAAGGATAACCCCTTTTATGGGAAGCATGGGAAGAGGAGAAAACTCAAGCCACAACTAAGCAAAAAATCACTATAGGGACCCCTCTTGGTGAAATTAAGTGCAATTCAATCTTCTTGAGTGAAATAAAAGATGTTAGATGTCATGTTGTACTTTTATAAAAAGATTGCAGTCAAGGTATAAAAAAATAAGTTCTTGAGAAGTGCTCTATAACTGATCAGTTAGTTGATGTTCATGAACATGATAAAGAACTTAAACCTACAAATACCATTGAAGAATAAACTACTTTACTCCTTGATGGTGCGATCTTAAAAGATGATCTTATGCCATCCCAACCTCTTGAAATTGCATTCAATTTTGAAGTTGATTAAATTTTCAAGGACTAATAAGATAAATTTGAAGAGGTGGTGGTTCTCAAAGACAAGGAGGGCAAAGATGATTGGTAGTAGTAGATGAGGCTTTTCCAAGAGCTTGAATAACTTTTCCAATTTGAATTCTAAGTACATAAGAAGACATAACAAGAATTTTATATAGATGATAATGATCAAGATTGGGTGGACTATGCAAAGCTCCTAGATGAGATTGAGGAGCTTACAACTAGCAAACAATCTGATCTCTCTCAAGATACCATAGAAGTCAAGGAGGTATGTTTTGTTGAAGCACCATTAGAGGTTGTAGCTAAGCTATCCCATGATAAGGTTGAGGTTGTTGAATTCCAAGAGGAGTTCACCTTCATAGTTTATCTCTTTGTAGATATCTTGATTGCATTAAGGATCATACTAAGAAGATTGGCAAACACCATGAAGGAGATGGAGGCATCCATACCAAGGCTTAAAAGGTAATATGTTTCATTCAATCCATTTCATGGAATAAGAAAGGTTTCAAACTTCCCCTTTGATCTAGGAGGAAGATTTTCATTCATGTTAGTTTTTGTTTAAGTTAGGTTTGTTTGAATTTGTTGTGTGTTTCCACAAGTGTTCTTGAGAATCAAGTGTGTTTTCTTAGTTTATTGTCTTGTGTGTCTATTTCTTATTGTTTGTTGTGTGGTTGGTGTTTTTTCAAATTCAATTTAATTTCAAATATGTGCATAGGTTACTCCATATCCAAATGTATAGGAGTAGGCTATTGGTGTTTGGTATAGCTAGCTTGTCACCCCTAGGAAATCACGAAGAATGTTGACTATTTTCACAAGTCAAAATAGTCAACCCTATATAGTTTAAAACTTGATAGAGTGGTATTATAAGGTTTAATAAGGTGTACTATGGTCCTATTTGGGTGATTTAATGTGTCATTATATTTTTCATACTCATTTTTAGTCCTATATCATTCTAAGGCCACTTTTGGGGTCATTTATGAAATTGTACGATTTCCCAAAGAAGACAAGTATGTCAAAAGTTATCCAACATCTCAAATGCATTAATAAGTGTCAAATAACTATTTATAACAAAAAATTCTATAGGTGCAATGTTGAAAAGAGAATAAATGCTTTCAAAAAAGTCATTTTCAAGTAAATTGTACAGTCTGAATGGCTTATTGGCAGGGTTTATCCCGCAAAAGTGTCTTTTGGGATTCCCACATGTTTTCCCAAAGATTCAAAAAACTTTTACAGATTCAAGAATGAAGAAAACCATCTTACCTTTCCCATCTCTCTCTTGGAAAGTATTTGGAAGTCAAACAGTTTTCTAATGGTATGACCAGTAGGAGAGAAATCAGGTTGAATGCTCTTGATGGATGAAATTAATCTCCTTGTACTTCCATTATAAGTTAATGGTATTCAATTGGTGAATCATGCTTCATGAATAAATTTTAAGAAAATAGGGTGCTTATAAAGAGGTTTCAAATCCCACCACCTTATAAAATGAAGAGGTTTCACTTAAATTTTGGGTTCTTTATTGTAGGTTGGATGTAAAAGAAGTGTGATATGGGTCTAAGTATATTACAGTACTCTTTCATCAAATCATATTACATGTACACATACAAAAACTCCATCTTCCTTTCATAAGTCATAATTCTACCTTTTCAGGTGATGGACTCCAAAATGACCAATGAAGTTTTTCAGAGCTCATGAGCAAGCAACGAGTTTCAAGGTGATGATAAAGATGCCATTGTTATAAGGACCTCAACATGATGGTTTGATTCATCCATGAAATATATATGTTAAATTCTTGAAAGCTTAATAAGGTTTTTGGTTGAGAGGATTTGATATAAAGGCTTAAATCATTGTTTTTAGAGTATCCATGTTTTGGGTAAGCTCATGGCTCATTGAACATCTATATTCCACTCTATATACATTTACCTTACATGATTTATATCTATGATTGAAAATAATACACCTATATACCTCATGGAATCTAATGGTCTGAGTATGGACAAAGATAGCTACAGTCAAGCTCAATCACAAAGGTCTGAGATAGAATATGAAAGGTCTTGGAGGGGTTTTGAACCTAATTGAGGTTTCTTCTTGGTCCAAGAGTGTAGACAAATCATTATTATGATGGAGAGTTTAATAAATTCTCAAGACAACATCTGTATTAAATGTAAAACTTAAAAAGTTACAAATGGGACACCTTTTTATTTCTCCAAAGTGGCTCTCTACCTTACATAGTTTCATGCCATGGTAGAGGTATTTGAGGACAAGGCTAGTCAAATCAATTCATCATTATAGCCTAGGCCTAGAGAAACATGCCCATGCAAGAATGAGTCATTTTATTGAAGGATGATGATGATTATATGATGTTTCAACTTATTCTATGATTGACTAGAAATATTTAGTGTATACAATGCCCATACATCAAAACCAACTTTGAAATAATTTGAAAGTGGAGTTAGTATATTGATGAAGAATGAGACATGGTCTCAAGGCATGAAATAGGTATATTCAATATTATACTTACCTTATAATAAATAAAATAAATCAGATGCAATATTTGAGCATAAATCACCACCTATAGGATTTCCAATTCCATAACATAACTTACAGTTGTGTTTGGTACTTTGAAAGACTAGCAATGATGCTTGAAAGATAAATTGTCTAGTCATCAATGAATATGGGGTTTGTGATAAATCATATTGGCTTATTTACCCTAAGAAACTTAAAATAGATTGATACAAGTTTCTTGAGGTAAATTAGCACCTACAGGGGTCTCAGAGTTTATAGTAACTTGAAACTATACTAATGTATACTAAAGAAGGATTGTGGAGTGTTCAACAAGGAGGTGAAATTAAGACTCAGGATAATATAATGAATCTCATGGATTATATTAATAAAATTGATGAAGATGAGACACACACATGTCTCAGAGCCTATTCATGCTTACAGTAACTTCAATACTCAAAACATCACCTACAATAGTGTTTTAGTGTTCAGAGGAGAGTTTGTTGATGTAAGGTGTCCTAGAATGGACAAGTGACCTAATAAATATAATGTGGAAGAAAAATAAGGTTCATAATAATTTTTAGTGCATTCAAAGTTCTAAGAGTGTTATGTCACTCTCACATGGAGTCTAAGACTAGAAGTTATAGTCTGTACACCACTCAGTCTAGTACACCAACTTATGCAAACATGGAAACCATGAAACTAAGAGATGAATGGAAGTATGCTTATAAATTTTAGGACTATTTAAAAATTAATTTTAATGTTATAAGTTTTTCAATGATATCTTGAGGCTACTATGATCATCTCTTAAGTGGTTGCATACACATAATAGTATTAAGAAGCCCACTGACCTAGTGTGCTCTCATACGTATTATATTGAAATATTCTTCTTAGGGAAGTTGCAGAGTTGTAGCATTGAATGAATAATCTGACTTCAATTTAAATTTGAATATATAACACTCCACATAACATTTATATGAAGACAAGTAGAGGTAAAGTTGAGAAAATGGTTTCAGATAGTACACATAGTCACTGTTGAATGCTAGTTTAGAGAAATTGAGGAGTTGAGAATTATAGAGAGATGATATGTTTAGGTAATTTGAAAATAAGGTACTTATGAATTATAAAATCCATAAATATATTAAATTTTTTAGGACAAATAGTGGAGATGCCCTCTATTTTATCTCAGATAGAGGGCAATCCCAAAAAGTTTAAACTACAGCAAAGGAATATGAAGGATAAGAGGATGACACAAGGAGTATTTGAACACTAAAATAAGGTGTGGGGAGTTTTATTTAATGTTAAAAATCATAGGATAGGCCTTACATTATTTATAAAGCATTCAGAGGTGGTGATAGGAGATGAACACAATCAATCATGTTAGGCCTACGACTAGGACTAAAGCCCTAATGGGAATCAATCTCATTTTCAAGACCAATTGAACCTTACCACATATTTTATGACCTTTATCAGGAGGTATAAGTTTTGTTTTAAACTATTTTTTTATAGATATATCACAAACATTGGTCATTTTTAACCTAATTCCATCATAGGGTATGCAGAATGCACGTAAGAGCTTGATAGGCCATCTTTGAAAGCTCACATATTTATGGATTAATATAATGTTAACCCAAATATTTGGGGAGATTTTATTAGGGTTCTAATCTTGAAATTTTTTTAATTTTTTTGGAGGGTGGACATTAGGATTGTATGAACAATCCTAAAGAGTCCAAACCCTCTAAAACCCTCCTAAACCCTTCATTTTGACCTAATGGAGAAGATAAGAAAAATGATGCATCTAAATGAGCGATTTTTTATTATAAAGTTATTGTAACTTTTGTAATCCTCTATTAATATCATTATCATATTTTTTTGTATCTGACTTGTACATATAGGTACAAAATAAGGTTGTTTGATAGATTTTCATTGGTTTATGGTGCAAAAGAGTTTTTAAGAATGAGATCCATGTTGAGAATGTGTTCTAAGGTATTCATGTAGTTTTAATTTATGTCATTAAATTTTAATTTATATCATTATTATTTGTCTTTTTTTTTCTCAAGGTTGAGTTCATAAGCCATGTACTTGAGAGACCTAGTGAGAAGGCACAAGCTTGGTAAAATGATGAGGTGAGTAATCTAAGGCTTGTGATAAGAATATTGGTAATGTGTGATCATTTTATGAGGTTTTATTACATGAGAATGAAGTTGTGATAATATTACAAAGGTTTTTAGTTATTTTCAAGGTCTAAGTGTGATTGGTAGTTTAAGGCCTAATGTGCAAAGAGACCTATTATGGCCTAATGAGGGGTCAAGTTTAGTTTCTAAGGTGAAAAGAGATCATGAGAGAATTTTCATAGGTTTTATATTTTTTTCAAGTATTTTTACCACTTTTTAGGTCAAATTATATAGGAAAAATCATGAAATATGGTTTTGAGGTTTTTTGTGTGCATAGAATGAGGTATTGTAGAGCTGAGAATGATTTTCTTATGCTCATTGATAGGTGAAACCTTTTAATGAATATCCAATAAATTAATGGTATTTTGGTAATTATAATATATCAAGTTTATGATCATTATTTTCTTGATTAAGGGATCAAGATTTATGAATGATCATTAAGATTGTAAGGTGGTCTTAACCCTCTCTAAAACCCTAACAATGACCCAATATGAAATATCTTGATATAAATGGATTAAAAAAAATGTGTTGACATATTTTTATTATATTATGTGGTATTAAACTCTCCCAAGTACCTCCAAGTGGTATTGTTCTATCATAAGAGTGAGTGGAGGCCACAAGAAACCCCTTATTTCTTGGATTTTTGATGAAGCATACAGGGTTGACCATGTCAAATTATAAAAATTGTTAGAGGGTGATGTGTGATACTTTTATTTTATTATCATGTAATTTTAGTATCAAGTTATATACTTCAAATATTCTAAACCGGTCATGTAAGTTTTCCTATCGCTAAAAAGGCCTAGTGAGGAAGATAATGAGAAAACCATATAGAAGTGATAATGAGATTAGGGATGGGTTGCAGTAGATTAGGGATGAATAAAAATTAATGGTTTATTTTTAAATACCTATAACACAAATCCATAATTAATTTAATTTTTTAATAATCTTGTGTATGGAAAAAAGTAGATCTCAAAGTGATTAGTCTAACACAGTGAGGTTTGTGTAGGGTGAAGACATGAGATTGGTCTGAAATACCAATATTGATATTTAAGACTATAATATATTTATTTTAAATTAATATAATTATTTTTTAATATCATATAAACCCATTTTAATTTCATAAAATTTTTCACATAGGTGTTCCAAGCCTTGGTTTCCATGACCATGTTTTGGAGCATTCAGGTATTTTTTTGTGTGTTAGTGAGAATGATGTTTCTAAGTCACATATTTGAAAAATATAATGCATATTAATTTTTTATATATGTATCATAGGTTAATTTTCAATATTTATCTTCATTATAAACTTATATGAAGGTGTAAAAATTCAAAGGTTCTTGACTAGGTTCTTGAAGCCTGTCTGCAGTTCTTAGTGAGAATATGGAAATGATCAGGTTAAGGTATTTTTCCCTATGCGTTGAAATATAATGGAATTTTTTATGATCTTAAGGTAATTTAAGTTATATAAATATTATTTTTTAATTTTTTTATGTACAAAATTTGAGTGTATACTTTAGATATTTAAGGTAGACGTTCTAGCAGTGAGAAGGGCTAATTGTGAGTAGGCCTAATGGTGTGTTTCAAGCAGTGAAATGATCTAAATGGTGTTGGGTATATAATTTTATATTATCATGGGTATAATTTAATATTTTTTTAAGTTTTTCATCCATTTTTTTAGGCTTAATATGTTCCAAAGTGGTCAATATGAAACAAGTGCTTTGAGAAGACCTAATTGCATTAGGTCTCTATTAGGCCTATTGGTGGCTTTAGTCCTTATGAATGGTGAAAAAAATATGTAGTAATTATTTCATATATGAAATGTTTTTTTGATCAATTACAATTTTTATCTAAGTATTTATAGGTTTGTGTCTGACCAAAGTGGGTGAGAGCAAGAGTCAAGTATAAAAAGAAGGTCTAATAGGCATAATTTGACTAGTTAGAACATTTGAGGATATGAGTGAATGAGATAAAATTTGGAAACTAGGTAGAGGAATGAAAGACCATAAAATAGTTGTTTTGAGTATTTAATTAATTTTTAACATTAATTCTATAGATTATGATCAAGGTGATATTACCTAAATCTGCCAAGAAGAGAGATAGTTGAGTGAAGAGTCATAATAGGCTATTTGAGAAAGAAAGAAGAGTGTGAAGAGAAAAATAAGGTAATCATCATCATTTGAGTGATAAATAGCTGTCCAAAGGTGATCATAGGTTCTAGGTATTTTATATGGTGTTAATTTACCTAGGGTGTTGGTGCTTCCTTAGAAGTTGGTACTTACTAAAAAACTAATTGAGTTGATGCTTGACTAGTGAGGGGTTAGTGCCTTACTAAATCTTGATTCATTTCTTATAGGAATGCAGTCCAGGCTATCTGTCAGTGGTTTTATTCCCCATGAGTTTTTTTGACATACATTTTATATTCATGTGTTATATTCTTTCTTCATGCTCATATGAATGGTTGATTATGCATCGATATATCTCTATATTAGTTTGAATGATTAATGAATGATATATGGAATTGAAAGAAAATTTTGTACACTAATTCAACCCCCCACCCTCTTAGTGGTTTTTATTCCAACAATTGGTATCATAGAAAGGTTCCTTGTGTACTCCTAACAATCTAAGGGACATATTTGGAGCATAGGTATGGATTGTGATAATGAAAATGTTTATTATGATTGCAATGAAGATCTATACATAGTCATTGAAACATCCTATAAATGTTGTTAAAAATAAAAGAATAATATGGAATAATGCACCCAACTTAGAATGAAATTAAAGTCTTTAGAAACACAAGTAGATCAAGAAGCAATCAAGATGAAGACATATCATAAACTTGAGGAGAGTACTAGAAAGCTTAAAAATATTTTAGATAGTCAAAGGTCCTCTCATGATAACATAGGTTTGGGTTTAAAAAATAACCAAAATTATTTCAAGGAGAGTTATTTTCCAAAATTAAATGATATATCAAGGAGCGATAATATTGGTAAAATAAAGACCTATGTAGAAATGGTCAAGTTTGAGGTCAATCATCAATAAGCCAAAAAGGGTGTTGTTCCATCAAAGGATATCAAATTTAGTGGTGTATCATCTAATGATAATCAAAATACAAATTAGGTTAGATAGTCAAAATATTTGGATTAATTCAATGGTTATTATTTCTCTTGTGGTCAATTTAGACATACAGGTATTGAATGTAGATGGAGAAGTAGAATACTATGTTATAACTACAACCAAAGAAGACATATTATAGGAGATTGTAAGATAAGACCTATGAGGAAGACTAGTCAAGTTAATAAGACATATAGTCATGATACTAAATAATGGATCAAGAAAGTAGACCCTATGGGTAAGATGAAGGAAAAGTAGGAATCTAGAGGAGAAGAAACTATGATTACTCAAACTACCTTTCATACTTAGAATGAAGATTTGAAATGGTACATAGATAGTGGCTATTCAAGTCACATGATAGGAGATAAAATCAAATTCATCACTTTGAAAAATAATACCATAGGATTAGTAAGGTTTGGAGATAACATGTCTACTAATATAGTTGTCAAAGGTTCCTTGATCTTGGATAATGGGAAGGCTAAGATAGAAAATATATTTTAAATAGATGGAATGGAACACAAGTTGTTGATTTTAATTAAAATGTGCACCCAATGACATACCCTAACTTTTCATGGCAAAGGATGTGAGATAAGAAGAGCAAAATCAGGTAGGTTGATTGCCAAAGCCAAAAGACCTAAGAATAATCTATATGTATTGAATGAGATCACAAAAGAGAAGTGATTTATGATCAAGGTAAATGAAATTTGTCTATTTTATATGAGCTTATTTCATTTAAACTTTGACAATCTGGTCAATATCAGCTCCAAGGGGTCCAAAAAGAACATGCTTAAATTTTCCAAACCTGCAAATACTCTTTGCAATTCATGTCAACATGGTAAAAAAACTAAGAGGAGATTCAAGTCTAAATAATATTCTAATAATATACCTTTAGAATTAAATCATGTTGATTTATTTGGTCTTACAAGGATTCAAATTATTCAAGGTGACAACTAATTCATGTTGTTTATAGATGACTTCACAAGAATGACTTAGGTAGCATTCTTAAAAGAGAAGTTAGAAGTTCTAAGTAAGTTCAAACTTTTCAAGGCTTTGCTTGAAAATGAGATGAATGTGAATATCAAGTTTATTAGGTATGATAAAGGAGGAGAGTTTTGGTCAAATGATTTTGATGATTTTTATGAGGTAAATGGAGTAAAAAGATAGTTCTCAGCTACTAAAACACCTCAATAGAATGGGGTAGTTGAAAGAAAGAATAGAATAGTTCAAGAAATGGAAAATACCATGTTGAATGAGTCAAATTTGTTTGGTGGATACTAAAGAGAAGTAATGGGTACTATATTTTACACCTTGAATAGAGGATATATTAGAATCAATAGTGAGAAGACTCCATATGAATTGTAGAAGGCAAACCTCTTAGTATTGAACACTTTAAGGTGTTTAAAAGTAAGTGTTATATCAAGAGATATGAGGAAGACTTAGGAAATTTTGACTTAGGTTTGATGAAGGTATTTTCTTAGAATATTCATCAGTTAGTGTTTCCTATAAATGCTACAACAAGAGGTTACAAAATATAGTGGAGAGCACAAATGTGAAGGTTGATGAGACAAATAAATCATACTCTCATTCAAATAATTATGAAGGAGAAATAGAGATAGATGATTATGAACAATAAATTAAGGAGAGAAATGACTCAAAATATCCTTCAAATTAGATTCAAAAGGAACATCCTAAGTCTCAGATCATTGGCAACAAGAGTGTACGTATACAAACAAGAATAAGACTGGTGAGTAATGTTAATCAAGACAATACTACATTACTATCTAAATTTGAACCTAAAATCTATATATAATCAAGAGAAGATAGGTTTTAGATAGATTCCATGAATGAGGAGTTAAATCAAATTGAGAAGAATGAGACTTGGGAGTACCTAGGCCTAAAGACAAAAATATCATTGGTACAAAATGGGTGTTCAGAAACAAGTTGAATGAGAATTGAGAAGTCACCAGAAATAAGGCTAGACTAGTATGAAAAGTATATGCTCAAGTAAAAGGAGTGGAATTTGAGGAAACCTTTGCTCTAGTATCAATTTTAGAGGCTATTTATTGCCTATACATGTTTGAAAGGCTTCAAGATATACCAGATGGATGTCAAATTAGAATTCCTAAATGGAAACTTGGAGGAATAAGTGTACATTGAGTAACTTAAGGGTTTCCTATTGACTGATAACAAGGACTATGTCTACAAGTTTAATAAGGCTCTCTATGGTCTAAAACAAGCCCCTAGAGCTTGGTATGCTAGACTAGATAAGTATCTTTTAGACCAAGGGTTCAAGAGAGGAGTTACAATTAGTAACCTATATATCAAGACTAAAAATGACCATCATTTTATAGTGGTATTTGGTCTGGATGATATCATCTTTGGTGTAATTAATGATAACATGACTAAGGCCTTTGAATAGGTGATGAATTTATAATTTGAAATGCCTATGCTTGGAGAACTATCCTTCTTTCTTGGACTCAAAATTAGTCAATCTAAAAAAGGTATGTTCATTTCATAGGTCAAGTATATAAAAGAGATATTAAAAAAGTTTGAAATGGAAGATTTCAAGGTTGTAATTACACCTATGGTTATAGGATGTAATCTAAACAAGGAAAATTAATCTTCAAAATTCAATCAGATAAAAAATAGATCAATGATTGGGATTTTGTTATATACTACTAATCTAAACTTGACATCATATAAGTAGTAGGTCTTGTGGGAATATTTTAAGCATATCCTAAGTAAATTCATCTACAAGTAGTCAAGAGGGTACTTAGGTATTTTAAAGGAACTATGGAGTATGGATTGTGGTACCCAAGGAAAAAGAAGTTTGATCTAGTAGCCTATATAGATGTAGATTGGGCTAGGAGTCTAGATGATAGAAAGATCACTAGTGGGTGAGCCTTCTTATTAGGTGAGTGCCTAGTATCATCGATAATAAAGAAACAACCATAAGTGGTTGTATCTATTTTTAAGTTTGAGTACATTGTATTAGTTTCATGTTACACTCAAGTGTTGTGGATGAGACAAACCTTAAAAGACTAAAAAGTGGAGTTTGATGGTCTTAGTCCTATTTTTTGTGATAATAATAGTGTCATAAGTATTTAAAATAATCCTATAATGTATTCAAGGACCAATAACATTCCTATCAAGTATCATTTCTTAAGATAACATGTAAGTGAACAAATTAATAATGATGAGATTGTAGATATCTTGATTAAGCCTCTTCCAAAGGCTACTTTTTAACATCTGAGATAGGAATTGGGTGTGATTCCTTATCTTAAAATTCATTAATAAAGTCAAGTGCTTTGGGGGAGATAATAATAAGGTTATTTATCTCTAAGAATAGGAAAAAAGTGCACAATCTGTGAGATAAAAGGGGGATTCATATCAGTTTGTCAATAAGAAAATGTCTAAGGTATACATTGAGATAGGGGGGCTTGTTGATATGATCTTTTATTATTATTTATTTATTTTTTATATATGTAGTGCTTTATCATTAATTTTAAAGGGAGATATTGATATGTATAGGGGAAATGTATCCCAGTGATAAAAGCTTTTTTAAATGGTTGCCATCAATGAGTGGTTGTCATCAATTACAAAAGGGGAGATTTTTGAGAATGTGTTCTAAGGTATGTATGGAGTTGTCATTGATGTCATGAAATCTTAATTGATGTCATGAAAGCTTCATTGATGTCATTATTAGTTGTCTTTGTTGGTTTTTGGGTTGAGTTCATAATCCATGACTCGAGAGACCTAATGAGAAGGCACATGCTTGGTAGCATGATGAGGTGAGTAGTTGGAGGATTTTGAGAAGAAGATTGGTAGTGTGTGAGCATGGTATTATGTTTTATGACATGATAATGAATTTTTTAGAATGGTAAAATAGGTTTCAAGGTGTTTTCAAGGTCTAAGTGTGACTAGCAATTTAAGGCCTAATGTGTAAAGAGACCTAGTGTGGCCTCATAAGGGGAAAAGTTTAGTTTCTAAGGTGCTAAGAGATCATTAGATCATTTTTATAGGTGTGAAAGGTTGTGTCAAGTGTGTTGATCAAGTTTGAGGTCAAATTTTGAATGAAAAATCATGAAATATGGTTTTGAGGTTTACTATGTGCATAAAATGAGGTATTATAGACTTGAGAATGATTTTATTATACTCATTGACATGTGAAACCATTGCATGAGGATCCAAGTAGTTCATGGTAGTTTAAGAAGGATCCTATCTCAAGTTTTCAAGCATTATTTTCTAGATTAAGGGACCAAGATTTATAAATGATCATTAAGATTTTAAGGTGGTCTGAAACCTCTTTAAAACCTTAACAATGACCTGATATGAAAGATCCTAATCTAAATGGCTCAGAATGGTTTGGTTGACCTAGTGTGATGATTTGAGGTTGTATTCAACTCTCCCAAGTCCCTCCAAGTGGTATTAGTTTGTCAGAATAGTGAGTGGAATCTATAATAAACCCCTTATTTCTTAGATTTTTTATGTAGCATATAGGGTTGACTAGGTCAAATCATGAAAATGATTTGGAGGGTGATGTGTGAGACTTTTATTTCATGATCATGTAAGTTTTTGAGTAATTTATAAAGTTCAAATATGTTAAACCAGTCATGGAAGTTTGGAAGATAATGAGTAAATCAGATAGAAGTGAGAATGAGATTAGGGATGGGTTGCAGTGGATTCGGGATGAATCCAAATGCATAGGGTTATTTTTTAATATATCTAACACATATCCCTAATTAAGATAACATTTAAATAAGATTGTGTATGGCAAAAAGTTTATCTCAAAGTCACTTATCTAACACAGTGAGGTCTATGTAGGGTGAAGACATGAGATTGGTCTGCAAAACCAATATTACTATTTGAGCCTATAATCTATTATTGTAAATTAATCTAAGGATGTTTTAGGATCACATAAACCCATTGTAAGTTAATAAAATTATTCACATATGTGTTCTAAGTATTGGTTTCTATGACTGTGTTTTAGAGCATTCAGGTAATTTTCTCTGTGTTAGTGAGAATAGGGCTAATTTTATGTGTGTGTTAGTTTTCTACCAAGAAGAGGGCTAGTTGAGCGAAGAGGCATAATAGGTTATTTGAGAAATAAATAATATTTTGAAGATCAAAAAATGTAACCATCATCATTTGATTGAGAAATAGGTGTCCAAAAGTGATAAGAGGTTTTAGGAAGTTGAGTTGGTGCTAAGTTACCTAGGGGGTTGGTGCCTCCTTCCAAGTTGGTAATTAATAAAGGACTAGTTAAGTTGGCATTTGACTGGTGAGGGGTTAGTGCCTCACTAAATCTTGATTTATTACTTATAGGACTATAGTCTAAGTTATGTGTTAGTTGGTTTTATTCCCCATTAAGGTTTCCCATAGCTTTTGTGTTCATGTGTTATTTTCCTACTTCAGGCTCATATGAATGGTTGATTATGCATTACTATATCGCTATATTAGTTTGAATGATATATTGAATTGAAAGAAAGTTTGTACTCTAATTCACCCCAAAATGGTTGTGGTTACAACAATCCATTGGAGGGGTTCAATTGGGACCTATTCTAACTCTACATGTCTATTTATCATATAAAATTGGCATGGAAACATGACTGTTAACTCATTCACTTTAGGCAGGCTATAGTAGATAATGGAAATGAAGAGTGACTTTCATGTAAGAAGGTGAGAAGTTAAATTGGGGGTCCTTTTAAGGTCTGATTCATGGATTAGAAGGTAAGGGGACCCTATATAGGTGTCATATCACCTCTTCCTTAGATTTGGTGGGGAAACTAAAGGTTACTTGATGACAAATGTGAAGGAGGCCTAAAAGACCAATAAGTGACTAAAGATGGTGAAAACAAGTGTCTAGAGGAAGGCTATGAGTTAGGGACACATATGATGACTATTATGGAATTTTTATAACCCATCCTTGATATTACATGTGTCAACTCTCCATAGTTTATATTCTAGAAGTCAATATATGCCTCATCATGGAGGTAGTTTTTAAGAAAGGAGTTGAAGACCTCTATGCTAGTTTTGAGGAGTTTTCATATTTCACATGGATATTTTTCCAAAGATACCTTTCATGGTTTGTTTCATACTTCATTATTATAAAAAATAACTATTTTTCATGACTTGAAATGTTGCATTTTGACCCTTAAGCTCCACTTTCTTCTCTCTCTTCTCACATTATATAAATGCAATATGTTTTGGCTCTTGTATTCAAATTCCACACCTAGTATGGCAATCCCTTCTAGCTTGATATTGTACTTTACCTTTTGAAATAATATATGAAATATATTTTTTAGTTCACAAACTATCTTGTCTAAGTATGTAAAGTGATGTATTGTGAAATATCAAGTGATTGATATCCATATTTGTCTTCTCTCAAGCCTTCCATGTTTGATGCAAGTTGTTTCACTCTAACATGTCACATGAAGTGTTTTCAAGTGTATGGGTATATTTTCAAGTGTAAAATTATCCTTAATGTTTTAAATTTATCTTTGGTACACTTACCTTGAGTGGTTTCATGTATATCACTTCCAAGTTTGAAATATTAATGTTAGAATAATTCAGGATTCTAAGACTAGTGTTGTAGGTCATGCTTCTTAGTACAAGAGTATGGTAACATAGTGGAGATAATTTTGGTGTATCACCCCTTTAGATTATCTTAATTTTGGGTCTATTTATATCTATTTTAATCCAAATAAATAGTTAGTGTAGGTGATAAGCACTTAAGGATCAATCTAGGGAGCTAGACCTTAAACTTAGAGGTCTACATCTACTATAGGCAACCCACAGGCCTAGTGGTATTCCAATGTTGCCCAAATATTATATTATTATTGAAAAACATCCTATAGGGTGTGATATTTGGATAAAATATTACCACCCATTCATTTTTCAATAATGAGATAACTTCAACTAAATCCCCTAGCTCAATTAGATTTGGTTCCCTTTTTTTACATCATGTTTATAAACTCCCACGAGATCTCTCATAGATTTATATTCCCCTTGGAGGTTCTGAATGACATCCCTCAATTCAATAATTATTTATTTTTTTATTACTACTAGAATCACAATGATTGATTGGGAGGTCAATTAGGCTTCAAAAAATTTCCTTTAAGTTCACTTAAGCAATCATGAATCATTCAGGCAAACATATAGATCTAATAAGCATAAACACTTATCCACATAAGAATGAAACATAAAAACACATCATATATGTGTAATATCATCAAATGGAAGAAAAAACATATATATATATATATATATATATATATATATATATATATATATATATATATATACAAATTTACTATAGTAATATAATAAAAAAACCAAGTTTAGTGAGGCAACAACTTCACATGGAGCACCAAACCCAATTAGCCAAGTACCCACTTGACTAGGCTTTAGCAAGCACCCACTTGAAAGTAGGCACAAACCCTTTAGATTAATTAGAAAAAAATCAGACCCCTAATTTATTTGATCATCTTAAAAACACCTTGTTTCCAAACCAAATGATGATTATCACCTCTTTAGTTCTTCATACTCTTATCTTTCTCAAACTGCCTTCTAAGCCTTTTCACTCAATTAGGTCTCTTAAGGACTGATTAGGTCATATGACCTTGATCTTAAAATGAATACACACTTTCAAGTATTAATTAAATATTTTATATACTCCTATTATGGTCTATAATACATTATTATAATAAACAATGTGTTATATCATTCACATGTACTCTTCTTACGCAAAAAGGACTAAAATTGCCTTGTATATATACCATTCCTTGTTCATATACCACTTATTCAGATACTCACCCTTAATATCTTAGTTAAACCATATAATATGTCTTATTAAATCTCATAAACATGATTAAAATGGATATTGAGTCACTTTTTGTCTATCATAACTCTATTATACCTCATTTCACTTTTCGGTCTTATGGAGACCTAATTCCATTAGGTCTACTTTAGGACACCTTACACGTTTCCCTTATTGAATCACTTTAACTTCATTAAATAACAAGATAATTTCATAAATTGATAAAAATATACCCCAATAATCATCTTATAATCTCCATAAAACTTTTTAGCACCAACTCCTTCATGAACACTCTTTGTAACACTATTCACAATTAGGCTTGTGAACCTACAGAAAGCCTACCAAATAAATCTAAATCATGTACACAATTTAGTCACACAAACATGAAAATAAATCACATTAAAATAAACTAAATTACCTTTAAAACATCACCATCTTATTTATACTTCACAACTCGAGGTGAGAAGACTTAAACACTTCTTTGTAAATAGCCCACTCATAACTGCTAGAACACAACAAAAACTAGTCATGAACAAACTTGATCTTAAACACATAAAATAAAACTTATGAAATTAAAAAATGTCCTTTTACATATATATAAAACTTTAAAATACAAAAATCATAAGGCATAATGTCAAATATTGGTCTTGCAGACTAATCTTTTGACCTCACTACACAGTCAAATCAGAACTAGACAAGCCATTTTGGATTGAACATTTCAACTACTTTTACTAACTATAAAACCTTATAAAAAGAATGAATAGTAAATAAAATTAAAAAAAATAACACCATATATATTATATACTTAAAATCAGGGCATAGATTCTCAAGCTCATCACTGCAACTTGATTACCCAGAACAACCAGTTTACCTTAAAGCACAGTCATGTTGGCATTGACCTTCAACACCAATATGACCATTATCAAAGACTTATTATGCATTAAAAATATCATATTATATAATTATACAATTATAAAATATAAATATCATATGGTCAAATGTAAAATATTGGTCTTACAGACTAATCTTATGACCTCACTGTACACAGACCTCATTGAGCTAGACAAGCCATTTTGGCTTCATCATTTTCACCATTGTACCTAAATTTAAATATTTATACCAAGAATTAATAATACATACCATTCCAAAACATTAATTTATGAACTTGGTTTTATCACTCTATCATAATAACACATTCTTATTCATCTTCTCACTACTACCTAGGTTTCTCACTGTTTGCACCATTAGGCCTATTAGCGATTGGCTAACTTGAATGACTGGATTTTAGTATACTTGATATCTATAAACTATCTATAAACCTTAATGGACATGAAAAATGAGTCTCAAGATTCATCCTTCATCAATTTTCAAACTTTGTCCAATACAAATTTTTACATCTACAATAACTTCTTCAGAAATAATCTTGCATCTTAACATTTTCTCTCTCGTCTCTCTAACCACAACTACCTAGAGGTACCTAAAATATCCACACACTTAAATAATCATTCCAAACAATCCTAATAAATTTTTAATCATATCTTCAACATCAGGTCACTATTAAGATTCTAAGAGGGTTTTAAACACACTTCCACTATTAATGATTATTCATAAACCATAGCCCATCAATCCAAAAAATAAGGGCTAGAATTTTGATCTAGGAACCTTCCCGATATACCATGAACCACTTAGGTTACCATGTAAAGTTTTTATGAGATAATGAACACTATAAAATCCTTCTCAGGTTTAGAACCCTTCATTCTATGTACTTGAGAGACCTTAGAACACATTTTCATGACTTATCCTTCAAACTCAACCTCAAAATACATGAAGACACTTGAAACAACATACCTCACATATAAAAATGCCTAAATATTATCAAACACTCTAAAATATGATCATGACCTCTCATTAGGCCACACTCTCTCTCTCTCTTTACTTGAATAGACCTTGACCTACAAACCACATTAGACCTTAAAACTAACCTTCATACCTCTTTCCATGCACACTTCACCACTCTCACATACTCAAGAAACATAATACATGATTAAAATCTATCACACATCTTTAATATGCCTTAAAAATATATCATGATACCTCATTAGTCCAGGTAGAGTCTAGAAGTGGTCTAGGTGCAAACTTGGTCTAAAGGTCCTACCCCTATAGGCTCACCCTGAGACTCTCATGATTACTATAATACCTCACATGCATGTTCAAGAAACCTCATACATCTATTCATGCCTATTTATACTCACATTACCAAGTCACCATACTCATACCTTCTCACAAGGACATTATATACGATGACTAGGATTCTCAAGACACCTTATACTCAAGAACTAGTACTCAAACATGATTACCTCAATGATATCAAACAAGAAAACTCTTTAGATAACACTCATACACTACTTTAACAATCTCTTTATGATTAACATTATTTCATGTCTTCATTCAAACCTAGAGCCTCATAATCATGATTCAATGCTCACTTAACCATCATACCTCTTTGTGACAACATTGATAACTTCAAGTTTACCTAAACCTCGACACCAACCAAGAGAAGATACATTATATTTTCTTAAAATTAACTCTTGTCACATGACTTCCTTGTCACATCAAGCACACAATTTCATACCTTAAAGACCACTCACCATGCATCTTCACCAGATGCACCTTGACATCAATGACATCAACGACAATAATTATCACCAAACTCCCCCTTCATCATTTATGGTAAAACATTATTCAATATTATCACTCTCATCTCCCCCAATCTGGTCAATCTCCCTTCTTAAAATTTATCCCCCTTTGACATTAATGACAAAGGGTCAAAAATATTGCAACTTTTTGAACCACTCATTATCCTTATTTGGTAAATACTCTTAAAAAATCTTATATGCTTGTCAACAACTACACTTGGAGCTTATGATCAACCTGAATAGTACCCCCCTCAAATCAATCATCCACCATGATTATGCTAACCAAAGAGAGTCTATGTGAATCTTAATATATTCACCCCTCACATAGCGCACTAAAACAACACAAATTTATGAGATTCCCATATCTCCATGCTATCACAAGACTGAATATCTTTCAAGATCTTGTTAGGCTTGATTAGCACCTTAGGCTTGACTTTTCGTCAATCAATAATATCAACTAATATTAGACATTCCTAACTTGATTTCACATTTTAAGTTTTTTCTATCATATAAAATATTCCACTTGGGCTTGTAGACTAATCATAGCTCACCTTTACTATCTTTGGTTTCCACACATACATTTTATTTCTTTCTTACACTCTAGGGGTGTCAAACCTCTTGTTTTGAATTTATGTCCTTCTAAATCTATTAACACATTATCTTTTTTGTGTCCCAAATTATGACAACTATATAAAATTACCTCATTCATACCTCTTGATTTATTATTCTTTTCATAATCCCATGAATATCTATTTTTAGAAGGTCTTCTACACTCTCTTGATCTATGACCAAATTGATTGCATGCAAAATAGTAACCATTGAATTAATTATCATACCTCATAGAAGTAGGATGTTTGATTGGTCTTTTCATGTTGAACTTTTTATCTTCATTAGACTTCTCCTTGACTTGAGTTGCCTCCTTTTGATCTTCTTTGAAACCAAAACTTGTCTTATGACTTGCATACTTCTGACTACTTAGGATGTTATCTAGAGCATCAATAGTCTTTTCAAACTTCACAAAGCTATTAAACTTGTTATATGATTGATCCAATGTAGATTTTAAGTATTGCATTTCATTTCCATACTTGATGCATTTTTCCTCTTTATATTTTAAACTAGTAGTGATTATATTTTTCCATCTGTGCTTCAATCTGATTGATGATCTCATCATACTCCTTGGATGTGTTACTGAGTCTCTCCTCAAACAAACCAATTTTGTATTCATAGTTCTTATATTCTTCCATCTTTTGAAATTTAACTCTAGAGAACTCACCAATTCTTCCTCAAGGTTTAATTCATCTAATTCTTCATCATCTATAAGGCCTTTCCCATTTGAACACCCCTTATTATCTATTTCTATATCCATGAATAAGGTTTCATTGTTGTCATGTTCATGTTACCTACTATCATCATCACTATCAAATGTGTCTATGTCACTTACATCAAATGAGTTATTATCTTCTTTGGTATAGACAATTTTCTTATTCTTGAATGACCTTTTCTTACTTTCATACTACCTAAAATCTTTCTTGTTTTTGTTAGGCTTATAGACATTCTTATCATCTCCATGATGTTCATCATGTTCTTCATCATGCTCAGTATTATCCTTGTTAGGATACTTTGATGCAAAGTGATCAATCTTACCATAGTTGAAACATTTGAAAGGCAAATTACCCTTGTACTTACCAAATCCAAACCTTAATTTCCTATCAAACATGACTATTAGTTTATCATCATCAAAATCTAAACATACCTCATCCTTGACCTTCTTATATTTTGACTTATTCTTAGCTTTTAATGATGCTTCCTTCTTGGGAGATCTTCATTTATTATCATCTCATAGGTAGTCAAGATTCCATGAAGCCCAACCATCTCCAACTTGTCTAAATCTTGCATCTCTTCTACTATAGACACTTTAGAATCAAACTTAGGATTTAGTTATCTCAACACCTTTTGAACCATTGTAGACTCTTTCACTTCTTCTCCTAATCCCTACTTCATCAACCCTTAACATGTAGGATTCAATGATCTCATCTTACTTCATACTCAGACTTTCAAAATGCCTTATGTGAGTCTATAATTTATCCATCTTCACCTTGGTATCTCCTTCATAGATATTCTTAAACTTGTTGCATATTACCTTGGCTAACTTATAGTGCATCACCTTTACAAACTCTTCTTTTGATAGGCCACATAGAATGGCATTCATCTCTAGCTTATCTAAATCTTGCATCTCTTCTACTATAGACACCTTAGAATCAAAGTTAGGAGCTAGTGATCTCAACACCTTTTGAAAAACTATATACTCTTTCACTTCTTATCCTAATCCTCTAATGACATTGACCACTTCATCAACCCTTAACATGTAGGATGCAATGATCTCATCTTACTTCATACTTATAATTTGAAACTACATTTTGTGAGTCTATAATTTATCCATATTTACATTGGTATCTCCTTCATAGATATGTCTTCAACTTGTTTGATATTACCTTGGCTAACTTATATTTCATCACCTTTACAAAATCTACCTCTGATAGGCCACATAGAATGGCATTCATTGCCTTGGAATTGCCCTCACCTTCCTTCTTTCATGTTACATCAGTTGGTGGTGTAAGAGGTGGAGTGTATCAATATACAACTAACTACCATATTTCATAGCCTATTGAAATTAGATATGTCCTCATTCTAATTATATAAAATAAATAATTAGTCCCACTAAATAAAATAGCCTTACTGGTAGAGAATCCACCTTGAGCTTGTTGACTAGACATCCTTGCTTTTAGGATCTCCTTTAGGTTATTATGCTTAGTTCAAAGGACCTAATATAATAAAAAAAATTGAAATCACAATGACTAATATCAAGGATAATTAGTCTCCAAAACCTTTCCTTTAAGTTCACTTAAGCAATCATGAATCATTCAAGCAAACATATAGATCTAGTAAGCATAAACACTTATCCACATAAGCATGAAACATAAGAACACATCATATATATGTGGAAAAACCTTTAAGAGTAAATAAAACCCATAGATATTTTAAAATGGACTATAATCTTATAAGATAAAAATCAATTTTATTAAAGTACCAACTTCACATGGAGCACCAACCCCAATTAGCCAAGTACCCATTTGATTAGGCTTTAGCAAGCACCCACTTACAAGGATGTACCAACCCTTGAGATGATCAGCATAAACTCAGACACATAATTACTTTTATAATTTTAAAAACACTTTATTTATCAACCAAATTTTGAAACAACCTCTTCAGTTCTTAACACTCTTATCTTTCTCAAACTGCATTTTAGGCCTCTTCGCTCAATTAGGTCTCTTTAAGACTGATTAGTTCAAATGACCTTGATATTCATATATAGACACACTTTAAAATATTAATTATATATTATATAAACTATTATAATGGTCTAAAATACTTTATTATTCTCAATAATTTGTTATATCATTTACATGTACTCTTCTTCCATAAATAGGCCTAAAATTACCTTGTATATATACCATTCCTTATTCATATGCCACTTAGCTGGATACTCATCCTTAACCTATTAGGTCAACCATGTAATGTGTATTATTTCATATCACAAACATTATTATAATGTATATTGATTACCTTTTGGTATATCATAACTCTATTAGACCTCATTTCACTTTTAGATCTCATGGAGACCTAATTCCATTAGGTCTATTTTAGGACACGTTACACTTTGCCCTTCTTAGAGAAATTTACCTTAATTGATGAAAAATATAATTTAATAAATTGATAAAATATACCCCAATAAAAATATTATAAGTTCCATAACACTTTTTATCACTAACCCCTTCATGAACACTCATTGTAGCACTGTTCACAATTAGGCCTATGAACCTATAGAAAATCTACCAAATAAAACTAAAGTATGTACACAATTTAGTCACAAAAAATTGAAAATAAATCAAATTAACAAAAAATAAATGACCGCAAAAATACCACCATGTTATTTATACTTCATAACTCAGGGTAAGAGGACTTAAACACTTCTCTATAAATAGCCCCTTAGAACTACTAGAACACACCAAAAACCAGTCATGAATAACTTGATTTTAAACACCTGAAAGAACATTTATCATGACAAATATCACTATAAAATATAATTTTACATCTATATACCACTCTAAAATACAAAAATAACATTTTATAATGTCAAATATTGGTCTTTTAGACCCATCTTTTGACCTCACTACACACAATCAAATCAGAACCAGACAAGCCATTTTTGGCTTGAAAATTTAAACCACTTTAAATAAATATAAAACATTTTAAAAAGAATGGATAGGACATAAACATCCATAAAAACAACACCATATTTATTATATACTTCAAATTAGGGTAGAGTCTCAAACTCATCACTGTAACTTGCTTACCCAGAACTGCCAGTTTACCTTAAAGCACAATCATGGTGACATTGACCTTCAACACCTATATAACCATTATAAGAGACTTATTATTATTTAAAATTATCATACAATATAATTAAACCATTATAAAATTTAAATATCATATTTTTAAATGGAAAATGTTGGTCTTTCAGACTAATCTTATGACCTCACTATACATAGACCTCACTGAGCCAGATAAGCCATTTTGGATTCATAATTTTTACCATTTTACATGAATCTAAATATTTATAAAAATAATAAATAGTACATAACAGTCCTAAAAAACATTTCCATATACTTGGTTTTATCACTTTATCATGATAAAACATTCCTATTCATCTTGTCACTGCTACCTAGGTTTCTCACTATTTGCACCATTAGGCCTGTTAGTGACTGGCTAACTTGGATGACCAAATTAGAAAAATTAAATACTATAACATATATAAAAACCTTCATTTAAATGACACATGAGTCTCAATATTCATCTTTCATCAATTTTAAAACTTTTTCCAATACAAATTTTTACAGTTACAACAACTTCTTCAAAAACAAGTCTGTATCTTCACATTTTATCTCACCTCTCTCTAAAAATCACCACCTAGAGGTACCTGGGAGAGTTAAATACAGTATCCAAAAACTTAAATAATCATTACAAACAATCTTGATCAATTTTGAATCATATCTTCAACATCAGGTCACTATTAGGGTTCTAAGAGGGTTTTAAACACACTTCCATTGTTAACAATTGTTCATAAAGCATAGCCCTTCAATCCAAAAAATAATGCTTATATTTTTTATTTATGACCCTTACCCATATACCATTAACATATTAGGTTCCAATTCAAATGTTTGATAAGCTAATGATAACAATAAAATCCTTCTCGGGTTGAGAACCCTTCATTATATGCACTCAAGAGACCTTAAAACACATTTTCATGCCTTATAATTCAAAATATGACCTCAAAATACATGAAAACACTTGAAAAAACATACCTCACCTCTTAAAATTATTACATAATCTCAAAAACTTTGAAAACTTATCATGACCTCTCATTAGGCCACACCCTCTCTCTCTTTGTTCGCTTAGACCTTGAACTGCAAACCACAATAGGCCTTAAAATTGAAATTCATACCTCTTTCCATGCAATCTACACCACTCTCACATACTCAATAAACCTAATAAATTCTTAAAAACTAACATACATCATTCATATTCCTTGACAATATATCATGATAGGTCATTAGGCTAGGCAGAGTCTAGAAGTGGTCTAGGTGCAGACATGGTCTGAAGGTCCTACCCCTATAGACTCACCCTGAGACTCTTATGAGTGTTCTAATGCCTCACATGCATGATCAATAAAACTCATATATCCACTCATGCATGTGTGTACTCATATTACCAATTCACCACACTCATACCTTCTCACAAGGACTTTACATGCCATTACTAGTGCCATGACTAGGCTTCTCAAGACACCTTGTACTCAATAATGAGTACTCAAACATGCTTACCTTAATGATATCAAATAATAACACTCTTTAGATAGCACTCTCAAACCAATATAATAATATCTTTGTGATAAACATTATCTCATGTCCTCATGTAGACCTATATCCTTATAACCATGCTTTAATGCTCACTTGATCATCATACCTCTTTGTGATAACAATGACAACTTCAAGCTGACCTAAACCTTTAAATCAACCAATAGAAGAGACATTAGGTTGAATTAAAAAAAATTATCTTGTCACATGACTTCCTTGTCACATTAAGCACACAAGATCATACCTCAAATACCACTCACCATGCATCTTCACCAAATGCACCTTGACATCAACGACATCAACCTTGACATCAATGACAACACTTCTCAATGATTATGCCATCCATGTACTTTTATAATTTTTCCTTTAGTTTATAAATAGTTTTTTTATTCTTTTCTCCATATACATTGATGTATCTTACTTTGGGTAGGATGTCCTATTCCCATTACATATCCTGTTTTTTACTTGCATAGAGCTCTTTGTTGATCTTGATTTTTATGACCATTTCAAATCCCTATTGTTCTTCTTTTATACCCAATATCTTTCTATGTAAGTCCTCACAATATTTTGTTTAATGTTCCCCTCCACAATTGGCACAAGTTAGTAAATTTGGACATTTCCTTTGATAATGATATAACACACCACATTTGAAACATATGTCCCATGCATTATCACATCCATTTATGCTCTACAAAACTAATTGAGTATTAGCAGTGGATTATAAAACTAATGATTTATGGTTTTAATTTTTATGTCTGATCTAGGTATGTATGTTGCATGGTTGACAGTCATTATTATTTTTTCATGATTAGTAAATATGTTGGATATCATGATTTATGATTATGACTGACTGTGATTTAATTTTCAAATGATTTAAATTAAAAAAAAATTATTAATTCTCATATATTGATTATTATTACTATAATATCATACTAACTACATGTTTGTTTGATTGAGTTGGTTGCATGAATGTTTCACCCTCATAGGTAGCACAGAGCGAGATTATCATCAAAAAATGGGTTTATATACCAACATTGGGGATTGAAATAATTGACTTGAACCTACACACACCACATTCTAGTTGCTTGAGTGAAATAAATATTGCTTGTTTAGTTGTTCTTTTAGCAGATGAGGCTTGTTTATATTGAATGGGTACATCACTTGTCATGATTTTTATAGTATGTTAAGTCTATAAATTTATTGTTCATGTTCTTAAACATTTATAAGAATTAAACTATGTTTCCATAATCTTGATTACATTATACTCGGTGGAGGTATGTGTGTTATTAATCTTGTTTGGTTGTTTAATTGATCTTGTTTGAAATGGTCACATTATGAATTTTCATTGATATAATGAAAATAGTAAATTCACTCCAAAGGAAATTTTATGATGTTAAATATATTATGTTTATTTTGGCAAATGCCACAAAGCTAAAAGGTAATGAAATATTAGGTTATTTGTAAATTTCATAAAAATAATTAGGGTTTTTTTTTTTTGTTTCTTGCTATTATTGAGGGAGTTGACTTAGTTCATGTAAATATTGAGGGTTCCTATAGCTTCCATACCTAGATATAGGTTGAATGACTACAAGTTAATGACAAGTGTGGATGCATTCAAGCATCAATGAATTAGAGTTCCATGATGTTGAACTTAGAGGATAGTAGTAAAGTTACCTAGACATGCAAAACATGCATGTGTTTTAGAAAAAATAATAAGTGAAAAGGGGGAGTGATAAAAACAAAACAATAGAGAGGAAGAAGATGATAGAGTTTGGCCAAAGTAAATTTATTATTCCACATGTTGAGACTTCAACTTTCATATAACCAAGTTGATTCATCTTTTTATGGAAAGAAAAATATGAATATTGTATGGGTTATTATATATTTTATCTGAATGTGTGGAATGATAATTTTTAGACAAAAATTTAAAAAAATAAGGAATTCATGACTATGGACCTGGGGATGGAACACGGTTCCATCCATAGGCCCACACTCATGATACTAAACCTATGTGTAAAGAAAACTAAATTTCTTGCATAAAATTTTAGACTAAAACCCTAGGGCTCAAGCTTATAAAGATAAGGTTGAGATAGAATTAGGAATAACTAGACATTTAATTGAATAAATGAGCCTAAACTTTATCATTAACGACTATGTTATTTTTTTTTTAAAGGACCTTGTGAAATGAGGAAATATCAAGGACTGTGTTATGTAGACATCCAATTCCTAACACCATTTGTATTGAAATTGTCAATATTACTCTAATTGCACTCAAATACCCAATTTAGGTCAAAATCACTATAATATGCTAAATGGTTTGAACTTGTCATTTGCAGGTGTCGATTTAGACTAAAGTATCCCTAAATAGGGCAATGAATTTTATGTGATTCCTAAATTTAATCAATTCATTTCAGGTTAAAATGATGATTTCACCTTTTTGTGCTCTAGATCACTCTTTTCTCCTAATTTGTTAGTACACATCATGTACAACTATTATTTTATGTTGGAAACATCCTAAATAGGAATACAGTTCTAACACATCTAGCATCACCTTCCAATTCTTCTTGAGTTAAATTATGACCCAGTAATATGAATTTCTAACCATTTTGATTAATTAAGGGCCAATTTCCAAAGAATTTCACAAATATTGATTAATCTTGTTTAAGGTTTATCAATTAAAATCAAGAGCTTAAGTGGATTTTCCATGGAGGTTATTGAATATTTATTTTTATAAATTGATTCCCTATTAACTGCATCACCTAATGACATCATTTTTTGGGAAGGCATACCTAGGCTATAAATGCATAAAATATCTGAATTATGGCCTCATATGCCTCTTTAATGCCTCCCATACCTCATTAATGCCCCTTATTCCCAAATTATGATGAGGTTATTTATGGATTTAATTAAAAATGTTAGATTAATTCATGGCCACACATCTCAATCTTGATATGGACAGTCATGGTTGATCCTGACCAATCTAAAATATATATAAATAGAAGGCCTCACACTACCATTTTTAAGCTAAAATTGTGTAAACTTATTATGCTAAAATATCTCCAAAAGTCATTTGTGTTTTGATTATTGTGTTATTTGCATTTGGATTAGCTTCATTTGATAGGAAAAATCTATAATTTATATCATGAGTCTAGGTTTTGCATAGAGTTCTTGAGGCAATGGAGGAGCAAAAAAGCCATTGTTGACCAAAGACTAGAGCTCTATATCAAGGGGAAAACATGCTTAGAGAATCTCTTGGGTGGTGTAATTGACTTAGTAAGTTAACTAGTATTGTTTTCTTTCATTTTGTTCTTCATTATCATTATCAAACCCTACATGAATAGGTTGGTTTTGTTTATTTAGTTCTTTATGCATTTTCATAAATTTATTGACTAATGCTTGACTAACAACCATCATAATCCACTCTAAATTTTGGCATGCCCATTGGGCCCAACACATCCCATGCACCAAGGAGAACCATATGCAAGTCAAAAATTGAATAAAAGATGTTTAAATCTCTTTAAAAATAATTTTCTAACCTGGTTGTGGTCATATTCTAAATTGTGGTATTTCATGGGTTTACAAAAAGACCATCAATGGTCTTTTTTAACCATCAATAGTTGTAAAATAACCATTGGTGGTCATATATAACCTCCCAAGATCATTGTGTACATCTCGAAACCATTGGTGGTCACTATGCAGGGCAAAAAGCTAATAAGCCATCTTCTGGAGCTTGGTTTGGGGTCATACAAACTTTGTTTTTGATGATTTTTTTTAAAACCACGTGTTTTCTTCTAAATTTTTAGAATATGATATCAATTTAATTTCGAGTTGCATGGTTTTTTAACAAAATATTAAAATAAGAGTTTGAATATTTTTAAATTTTCTAATTGTTGTTTCTTGGTTTTGATAAATTATGTTTTCTTTGTCAAATCCTTGATTTAAAAGTTTTATTGAGATTTTTGCTAAACAAGTCTAATATAATGCATTTGATTTCTTAATTTTTTACCTTCAAGTTAGCAAGTCATCCAAACCCAAGGGCATACCTTTCAATTTTGCTTGTCTCATTTGAAAAAGATCTTTAAAGCTAAACAAGATTCTGACAATTTTCTTGTAGGACATACATGAAGGAATGTCAATTCAAGCTTAATTAAGTATTTTTTAACCTCTTTTTAGTGCTTAAAAATGATTAAGAAATTTCATTTGGTGATAAAGGAAAAACTTAGATGTTTGTTTGAATGTTTCTAAGCTTGTTCTTTAAAAAAATTATAACTTAATGCCAAGGGGCCAAAGAACACCACCAAACATTTCAATTTAGTGTTTTAAAACTAAACTCACTTCAAAGTTTTATTTTAAGTGAGTAATTTATCATTATTTAATTATTTTAATTTTGTTTAGCAAAAAGGAAGTTTTGTGTGTATGCTCTCCTCCCATCCCCTATAGGGAAATTTTGGGATCAAAAGTGCCATCTTCATTACAAATTGCCTTAGTCCAAAGGCATAAAAGAGATGTGTTGAAGGCTCCCCCAAGATCCGTATGGCTTGGATGATCTATAAAAAACCTTAAATATCTTTTACTTAGTTTTAATTTCATTGTATCTTGGCTTGTGAGGGGAGTTTCATTACCTCTCATGAGTTTTATAGGGAACTTTTGACCTAGGGCTTAATCTCCTAACATAGTCTTTAACCCCTATCTACAGAGCAGGGGATGAGGGTATATAAATCAAGATCTCCTCACTGGGATGGTGGTTTAAGTGGTTAAACCATATCCCTTAGTAGAGGCTAATTTGAAGATGTTTGAGCATGTTGTACATTTCATTACATCGAACAAGCGATGGATGTAGTGGTTTTAAAAAGGGCAATACCTTTTTACAACAAACCATATGACATGGATCTAAATGATGTGTTTCTTCTCTTATTTTATAATGTGAAATTCAATAGGCATGAGATCCATCTAGAAACATATGAAACTTGTTAGTTTTAGTTAACCCCACTTTGCCACACATTATCAATATATGGCTTAAGATAATTACTTAGGTGTTTTTATCTGATTTGGTCTTAGATTACTTGGTCTTGATTTAAGTCAAAACTTGCTTGTGAACAAATTTCAAAAACCAAACACATTTTCAACCAATTTTTTGAATAAGGAGGCATTACACTATGTAAGTGTAAATAAATATTTTCCTTCTATTTAAAATTTGTCATCTTAAACATTATTTTTCATATAATCTACTTGGTGTAGTCATGCTACCCAATTGAGTCTAGACCACTTGCAAATTTTTCTTAAGTCCCTCATTAATAATTTAAATTTGGAATTGGAATTTTCTAAGTTTTAAAGGCTAATGTGTTAAATTGGGTTCACCATTTACACTTGACTTCTTTTAACTCAGGTTTAATTTCCCATTTGAATTGAGGGTAATTTATAGACTCATTATCACATTATCATCTTTGGTGGACTCAATTCATCTTACATATCACTCACGCTTTGAGTCTTAGAACACATGTTATACTACCATTCTTATTACCATGTGGCAATGTTGTGCCACCCATTTGGTTCTAGTTTTATTCTTAGGAATTCTTGTATGTTTCCAAATCATGAGTTTTTTGGTTTGCATTGTCTCCTTCCTAATCCAAAGAGCTTTCTTATAGTTTTCTAATATCAATTCATCAAAGCTCAACTAGATTTTATAGTATTGATGTATCTCAAAAGTCTATGTTTAAGTGTACTAGTGAAATTCTAAGCTTTTTGAGTTATCATACCCTCTTCCAATTTGTGGGGATCAACCAACAATATGATTACACTTATGAAAGCAATAAACCGCAGAATTAAATCAGATAGATAAGTAACTAGAATGATAAATAGAAAATAATAAGAGATACAAGAAACCACCTTGAAAAATTGTATTAAACTCTTTACAGAAGGAATACAATTGAAGAAACTTATTTCTTCCACACCTCTCTCAGATGTACAGATCTCTCTCTAGATCTCTTTCCCTCAAGAGCTCTCTCTCTCAAGTATAATCAACTCCAACAACTTGGAATGATTCACCTATACAATTCTGTACTGTTCTTCAACATTCACATACAATGAACTACTACAATAATCTAAGAATATCTTTCCTACATATAGAATTAGGAAACTTGAGCATGCACTTACAACCAACAGTTAAGCCTCTTGAACAAGGGCTCTAAAAATAGTCTTGCTAATAATAGAGATGCAGACTTAAGACTACAAATTAATCTCATCATGCAAACACTCGGTTCTGTCCTCAAAAATAGCTTTTTGGATGCACAGGTAACTGACGCCGGTTCCTGCCTGCTTGCTTGTGACCGACGTCGACCGATCCCTGTCGACGCCGATGTCTCTTCAACTACACCTGACCGATGTCGGTCACTCCTGACCAACGCCGGTGACTGTGTAAACTTGAAAACTATCAAATGTGCTCCTTGGTGAAGCTTTTAGGCTCCACACCTTAACAATCTCCCACTTGGAGATAAACAGTTGCACCAGTACCTGTACAGCAACATCTTCTAGCTCCTCCATCTTCAACTCAATCATGAAGACCAACAGAAGTTGAATGAAGATTCAACTTCTCCTTTGTAACCGGCTTGGTTAACATATCAGCAAGATTCTTATCTGTATGGATTTTCTCCAGTGTCAACTCACCATCCTCCAATACCTATCTTATGAAGTGGTACCTAAGTTGTATATGCTTTGTTCTTGAATGAAAGGCTGAATTCTTAGCCAAATGAATGGCACTCTGACTATCACTGTATAGTCTGCAACTCTCTTTCTCCTTTCCAAGCTCTTCCATGAACCGTGTCATCCATATCATCTCTTTGCTAGCCTCTGTGGCTGCAATATACTCTACTTCTATAGTTGACAAGGCAACAACCTTCTGTAACTTTGATATCTAGCTAACCGCCATTCCACCAACAGTGAAAACATATCCTGTGGTGCTTCTCCTGCCATCCAAATCACCTACCATATCTGAATCTACATAACCATGTAGAGAAGTATCTGAACCTCCATAGCACAAATGCCTACTGTTGGTTCCTCTCAAATATCTAAGGATCCACTGAACTGCTTTCCAATGTTCCTTTCCTAGATTGGCCATATACTTACTTACAACTCCCACTGCTTGGGCAATATCCGGTCTAGTACAAACCATTGCATACATTAAACTCCCTACTGTGGAAGAATATGGAACTTTACTCATGTACTCTACCTCATCATGTGAATTAGGACATTGTTCTTTACTCAATTTAAAATGTCCAGCCAAAGGTGTGCTTACCGATTTAGCATCCTGCATATTGAACCGTTTCAACACCTTGTCCACATAATCCTCTTGAGACAAAATCAACCTATGATTTTTCCTATCTCTCTTAATGGTCATGCCAAGGATTTTCTTTGTTGCTCCCAAATCCTTCATGGCAAATGTTTGAGCTAATTTCACCTTAAGCTCAGAGATATCCTGCATGTGTGATCCTGCAACCATCATATCATCTACATACAACATTAGAATAATATATCTACCATTATCCAATCTCTTAAAATATACACAATGGTCAGATTGACACCTACTATAGCCATGCTCAGTCATAAACCTGTCAAATCTCAAATACCACTGTCTAGGAGCTTGCTTTAGGCCATACAAGCTTTTCTTCAATCTGCACACTAACTTCTCCTTACCTTTGACCTCAAATCCTTCCAGTTGTTCCATATATATTTCCTCATCCAAATCTCCATGAATAAATGTTGTCTTAACATCTAGCTGCTCAAGATGCAAATCCTCAATAGCAACCAAAGACAATACAACCCGTATAGAAGTCATTTTAACAACAGGAGAAAAAATCTCACCAAAATCAATACCTAGATTTTGTGCAAATCCTTTCACTACCAACCTGGCCTTATATCTCATCTGTCCATTCTCACCTTCCTTCAACCTATAGGTCCATCTATTCTTCAGTGTCCTCTTACCAGCTGGCAACTCAACCAAATCCCATGTTTGGTTCTCTCTCAAGGACTCCATCTCCTCAACCATGCCACGCTCCCACTGACTCTTGGACTCCACCTGTAATGCTTCTTCAAAACTCTCTGGTTCTCCACCATCAGTTAGCAATAATAGAATAATGAAGGGGAATATCTAATTAGAGGCTTACTTACCCTTTCTGACCTCCTGATGGGCGTCTGAGACTCATTCACAACACGCTGTCCACCCAAATTCTTTGATAGTGACCGACCTCAGTCACTTTCAGGCCTATTACTGGCCGACGTCGATTCTTCCTGACCGACGTTGGTGCCTGTCCTGCCGATGTCAGTCTCTGTATGACCGACATCGGTTTCTTTTTTGCCGACGTCAGTTCTTACCCTGTCGATGTTGATCTTTGTGTTTTCTTGCAAGTGATTATTTCTTTTTCCCGCAAGCTCATTTTGGACCGTCACCTCATCCAATTCACCATTGCTCTGCCCAGATTGATTCAACTTCTTTAGCTGATCACTATACATCACTTTTTCATTGAAAACAACATCACGGATCATAATTATCTTGTTAGTTCCTGGATTCCAAAATTTGAAACCAAAATCATCTGAGCCATAGCCAATAAACATGCACCTCATAGACTTAGCATCCAGCTTCTTTCTATTTTCCTTATCAACGTGCAAAAAGGTTTCACAACCAAAAACTTTGAGAAAAGAGAGATCTACCTTTTTACCTGTCCATGCCTCTTCTAGAATTCCACCATCCAGAGCTGTAGAGGATCCTCTGTTAATCAGGTACACTATAGTGTCAACAGCTTTTGCCCAAAACTCTAAGGTCAAACTAGCATGCAATCTCATACACCTTACATGCTCCATTATTGTTCTGTTCATCCTTTCAGCAATTCCATTCTACTGAGGTGTCTTTAGAACCATCCTTTGCCTATGGATTCCATGCATATAACAATAATCTCTAAACTTATAGCTGTAAAACTCACCACCATTGTCAGATCTCAGGCACTTCAATCTTCTACCTATTTCATTCTCAACCATAGCTTTCCAAATCTTAAAAGTCTCAAATACATCAGATTTCTTCTTAATACAATAGATCCATACCTTTCTTGTAGCATCATCTATGAATGTAACATAGTACTATGATCCTCTAATAGAAGCTTCCTGAGCCGGTCCCCACACATCTGTGTGAACAAGCTGCAACTTATGTTTCTTCTTTGTTGACTCAGTCTTGACAAAACTCACCCTCTTCTATTTTCCAAACACACAATGCTCAAAAAATTCTAGATCTATGCTTTTCAAATCTAAAAGCTTACCTCTATACTTAAGAATTGACATCCCCTTCTCACTCATGTGGCCAAGCCTTGAGTGCCACAATTTAGCATCCACATCTGAAGTAGATAATACAGAAGGAGAATTGTTAGTAACACAATTACATAAATAGAGAGTACCTACTCTCTTACCTCTAGCCATAACAAGTGCACCCTTGGTCACCTTCCAAGATTCAGCTGTGAGAGTTACTGTACAACCCTCATCCCCTAACTTTTCTATAGAAATCAAATTCCTCTTCAAGCTAGGAACATGCATAACATCTCTCAACACCCATGTGTTGCCATTCTGCATTTTCAGCTGCACTTTACCTTTGCCAATAATTTTACAAGGCTCATCATCCCCTAAATACACTATTCCAAAATCTCCATGGATATAGTCACTAAAATATTCTTTATTGGGGGTAGCATGAAAAGATGCACCAGAATCTAAAACCAAAGATTCTATATTATTATGCAAAGAGAATATTAAAGCATCTTGTGCAATACCTGCAACCTTTGCTTCTTCCTTTCCTTCATGTTGATTGTCCTCCTTAGGCTTTGACCAGCAATCTCTACTTATGTGCCCCATCTTTCCACAATTCTAGCATTGTGGCCTCCTGCCATTTCTGGATTTGGATCTACCTCTCACCTTAGACTTAGATCTTGATCTCCTCTTGCTCTTCTCTTTTTGCCTTCCCCTGCTCTCAAAACTTAAAGCATTTCTTGATGTTTCCTCTGTGTTTTTCCTATGAATTTCCTCATTCAAGATAACACTAACAACATCCTCTACTTTTAAAATATTTGAAGCAGATGCAGTATTACTAACTGCCATTACTAAGCTATGCCAGCTTTCAGGCAAAGAACATAATATTAAAAGAGCTTTAATTTCATCATCAAACACAATATTGACTGAACTTAATTGATTTACAATACCATGGAAATCATTTAGGTCATTAGATACAGATCCACCTTCCTGCATATGCAAATTAAATAACTGCTTCATAAGATATACCTTATTAGAAGCTGAGGGTTTTTCATACAAATTTGCTAAAGTAGTCATCAACTCTACCGTAGACTTTGCTTGTGATAAATTAGATATCACAGTAGATGCTAGACTCAGTCTTATAGACCCAAGAGCCTTTCTATCAAGAACCTCCCATTCTTCATCATCCATGTCTGTGGGCTTCTTTACAATCCCACCTAACGGTAAGTATAGATCTTTCTGATACAGATAATCCTTTATCTGCATTCTCCAATGTTGATAATTTTTTCCATTGAACTTCTCCATTCTCAGTTTACTTTCTTTTGCCATTGCTTCTCCCACTCAAACAGAAATCCCTGCAGAAACTCTTGTGAGCAACCTGTAATCAATACACACTACACAGATCTGAACCACCTATTAGTGAACCTAAGCTCTGATACCACTTGTGGATATCAAGCTCTAAAACCTACAACCAAGGCTCTGATACCACTTGTGGGGATCAACCAACAATATGATTACACTTATGAAAGCAATAAACTGCAGAATTAAATCAGATAGATAAGTAACTAGAATGATAAATAGCAAAGAACAAGAGATACAAGAAACCACCCTGAAAACTTGTATTAAACTCTTTACAAAAGGAATACAATTGAAGAAACTTCTTTCTTCCACACCTCTCTCAGATGTACAGATCTCTCTCTAGATCTCTTTCCCTAAAGAGCTCTCTCTCTCAAGTACAATCAACTCCAACAACTTAGAATGATTCACCTATACAATTCTGTACCGTTCTTCAACATTCACATACAATGAACTAATACAATAAGCTAAGAAGATCTTTCCTACATATAGAATTAGGAAACTTGAGCATGCAATTACAACCAATACTTAAGCCTCTTGAACAAGGGCTCTAAAAATAGTCTTGCTAATAATAGAGACGCGAACTTAAGACTACAACTTAATCTCATCATGCAAACACTCGGTTCTGTCCTTGAAAATAGCTTTCTAGATGCATAGGTAATCAACGCCAGTTCCTGCCTGCTTGCCTGTGACCGACATCGGCCGATCCCTGCCGATGCTGGCGTCTCTTCAATTGCACCTGACTGATGTCGATCGCTCCTGACCGACGCCGGTGACTGTGTAAACTTGCAAACTATCAAATGCGCTCCTTGGTGAAGCTTTTAGGCTCCACACCTTAACACAATTCATATGATTTTAACTTTACCCAAGGTTGAGTAATTTTTTAAACACATTCTTTTAATTGTGTGGTTCCAAGACACCCTCCTTTTATAGTCTCTTTGGTGCCTTAGTCATTTTTTTATAAGAAAGATCATAATCCATAACTTGTGTAAACATTTGTAAAACATTTCCCAAATCTTTTCAAATGTGTATAATAACCTTCTAAACATGACACTAAGGTACACTCATAATGGGGTCTCTTATGGCCTTAGTTATGAGGTAGAGCATTGTTATGGCAGATATGAGTATTTCATCTTGTTTTAGGATGTCACCCTCTTTAATCCTATTTGATGAAAACCATTTCAATATATGTTGATTGTTGTGCATCATCCCCATCCTTCCCCTTTGATTTACATGCCACACTCGAAGGTTACTATTTTGGGTTATCCTCCTTTGATTTTCACACCAAACTCAAAGGTTACCATTCTAGGTTATTCCCCTTCAGCTTTTGTGAAAGCTTTAGATTCATAATGTGCAAAGGTTACCATTTTAATCTATTCTCCTTTAGCTTATGTGAGAAATATATCTCTACAATGCATGAAGGTTACCATTTTAGGACCTCTTCCTTTGGTTTTCACATGCAACCAAACTAAGTAGCATCTTGTTGTTACCATTCTAGGCCCATTGAGCTTATTCTTGAAGAGCACCCATTTGATGAACCTAATTGTGTTGATCCCTTCTTCAATAGCCTAATTTTTGGAGATCCCATTATTGAGCCACAAATCATTGTTCCTGATAAACCAAATGTTCCCCACTTTATAAATTCTATGTTGATCTTCAAGCCAAAACAAGAACCATTGCCTCTTCAAAAACCATCTTATGAGAACCATAATGTGTTCAAAGTTGATATTTTGCAATCTATTGTCAACCAAAACCCTAATTTTATTATTGAAACGCCCATTTATGATGATCCATCCTATGATGAATCACCCATTCATATGTTACCTATTTTTAAATAGCCTTATCTCCTTGCCAATCTAGTCTCTACATAGTTGTCTCTTGATATTTTACCACTCATTGAGGAGTCTCCTTTTGATAGACAAGATTCTATCAAGTCATCACTCGAGTGGTTCCCTCTCTTTGATGGTCTTAACTTAGATGAGTTAGTCTATGTTGAACCCTTCCTAGATGAATCACTTTTTATTGAGCCCATTATGCCATCACAAGACATTACTTGTTTGAAATTTAGCATTCAACATATCATTAACGAAACAACCATATTAGATGAAGAAACAACTTTAGAGTTAGGTTATATTTTTAAACTAACATTAGATTTAGTATCAGAACTAGAATCAACATCAATTGTGACATCAGATTCAGAGTCCCTTATATCAGAAATAGATTTAGAAACATAATATAGTATTGGTTTCTATAACATTGGTTATAATTACCTTGCAGATTAATTCAAATATATTTTTGATCCTTCTAAATTTTTTTGAGGATGATTACTTCAACATCGACATGGGTTTTCCTAGTATATTCTATGAGGATTGTGTTTTCTTTCATCATTTCATTATTCCCACCTAACATAACCATTATATTGACATTCCACCTCCCACATTGATTGGGACCAATAAAATCACACTTTATTGAACTGCATATATGGAGACATACCATTTTGTAGAATATAAGGGGGACCAAGACCAAATTTATGCAAAATAAGAACACTCTCCTCATGAAACCTTTTCAAAGGTGATAGGGGATGATCCAATAAAAAAACTCAACATATTTTAGTGAAATCTTTTTGAAGGCACTAGAAGATAATAAAATTCAAATGTTACTATCTCTTCATGAAACCTTCTTAGAGGCACTATGGGATAATCAAGACAAATTCATTGGTGAAAACCTCATCAAGGCACCAATAACTGAGCATAAAATTTCTTCACTAATTGATGAAGACATTATTAAAGAACAAATCAATATAGCTTCCAATCTACAACATAATCAGATGGTATCTACTCTCAAGATCAAACAATATAATAATTTGGTGGTCCTATCAAGTGCATCTTTAGAGGTCTTTGGCCCTACCACAACTAAAATTATGTCAAATATGGTATCAATAATATTACATGTGATTAAAAGTCTTGATCTTCATTTCTTCCCCATTCATTATACATTTCATTATCATCCACCTATTAATTACCCATTTATCCTTTGTCTAACATTATTACCACTAGTAACACTTTCCTCTATAGAGGCTACAAGTATATCTTGTCTCAAATCTAAAGGAAAGAGAGTTAATGACCAACAAAGATCATGAACACATTATTGAGATCCAGATCGATAATAAGTTCTTGATAGAGTAACTTTTCCAAAAGGGTGTTGGGTAGTAATTTTTTTAAACTATTCATTCTAGTTGTATCATATGTTGACTAGGACATGCATCTCTATGTTAGTAGGAGCAGAAAAAACCATTTCATATTACCCTAGACCATTATCACATGAACCCTATTACTTTCATGAATCTAGATAGTGAAATCTTTTAGACCATTGGTACTCTAAACACATTTTAACATAACATGTGCCATTCTCATTAAGAACCATATTCTTTAAACCATTATCTTTGAGAACCCTATTCTTTATTATGTCTTGGGCTTGTTTTAACCTGAACACTTTTATCCCTAGACCAATTATGATCTTATTATGTCTCATCAGCATTATGAACACCTTTGATGCCAATTCTACAAAGAAGTTTGACCAGGATGGTATTGTGTAGCTTCTTCTACATATAAGTAAAGAAGAACACCTTTACAGCTCAAGATCTTTGCCTAACACATGGTTCTAAAAATTGACTTCATGGTTCTTCAAATTGACTTCATGTTACACATTGTTCTATATTACATTTAGTTTTCTTTAGTGAACATTGTTGTCTTTTTAGGATCCTTTCTCTCATTGATTTATGAGCATGTATCATTGAAACTAGTTTTAGCTATTATTAGAGCTCTCAGTTAGTTCCCTGATCCATTATTTATATCCATGATTGTTGTAGTTAGCTTAGATATTTATTTGAACTTCTACTCATAGATGATCATTTCCTTGACTTGTTGGTCCCACTTTGTACTTATTTTATCCTAAAAACACAAAACATATTAGAAAATGATCCACAAAAGAACAAAAACATTATCTTACACTCTTACCATTTTGTAAGCATTTTATCTTACTAACTTTCCACTGTGTAATTCATCTTGTCCCATGCACTTGTAATTTTGCAATATCATTCTTCTTCATCCCACCATGCCATTCTCTTATTGTTTTTCAAGTAAATTCAATTCTGTTGGTTGCCATTTTGTGAGTCATGTCATCTCACCAACTTGTCATTTTGCAATACCAATCCCATTTGTCTTCCCTTTTATTCTAAAACATTAATCATATGTTTCTAATCATCACCTTTTTCTTCTATCCCACTACTTTGGAGAACTACATTTGGCTTGATTTCATATTGGACCATGCATCCATAGAACTATGTAGGCAGTGTCCACTTGTCTTGTACATCTGGAGTCAGCTTAGATAACCCCTTCCTTTTCTTCTCTTCCCCCATTTTTTATATCATTATTTCTCTTTAATTAGGAAAAAAAATTGTGTCCTTTTTATTTGCTACATTGTGGTGGAATTTAACACCTCTCCCACACATTTATGAACAATTATATTTAAACCACACTAACTTGGTCTTTATTTGTGTGTGTTTATTTGAGTTTTATTATTTTTATTGGTGTTTTTTTATGCTTTCACACCTCTCTATTTATTTATTCTTATTTTATCCTTTTATTTCTCCTTGTCTCACCTTGGTCTTGTGTTTCCATGTATTGGTTTTGCTTATCTCTTTTTTTCTTATTTGATTGTTGTTGGTGTTGTTTGGTGTTTTGTTTTCCTGTTTGGTCTTGTTTCTTTGTTTGCTTTCTTTTTATTTTTAAAAAAAAATTGGTTTCTACTTGGATCCTGATTGTTCATATATTGGTTTTAAGTTGGGATCATTTATGTTTATCTTTTTCTTTGTCTTTGCTTTTTTGTTTAAATGTAAATAGTTGTAACTCTAGTTTTGGTCATTATTTACCATTATCCTTAGTTATAGGTATTCACATTTGAACTAGATATATGAATTTTAAATTCCATATCATTATGAGTTATTCATACTTATGATGCCTAATTTATTTTTCAATATCAATCACTTTATGGTCTAGACTCAATTTTAAACATCAACATAGCTATGATGAACAACTCTCAAGAACACTATGCATAAACTAGGCTCAATAGGTTTAGCACTTTGAATATCTACTTAGGCATGCATCTCTTTACATATATCATGAGTCTAATTAAATATTTGGATAGTTTTTCATCACCCCTCATTCCATTCGCTACCATTTTTGGGTGAACTATATTGGCCTAATGTTCATGTTGAAACATTCATCCATGGTATTATGTAGGCATAGTCCACTTGTCTTATACATCTAGAGTTAGCTCAGCCATCTTCATTCTTCTTCTCATCTCTTTCATCACTTTTTGACTTCTTGTATGCTTGGTTTTTCTATGGCTTTTGCAACCATTCCACCATCACATCTATGTTTGTGATCATTCTCTTTAATCTATGAAATAGGTTATATCCTTGACCTAATTGCTTGCCAATTTTCCCATGATGAGGCACAATATTTGAAACAAGTCACAAATATAAATCAGCCATATGAGGGAAATACCATTATTTATTCTTTATCAATGATAAAAATTAGCCCTATTGGGGCACAATAGTCTTATCATGATCAAATCTGCTCTATTGGGGTACTTATTATTATCATCTTTTGGAGACTAAGGTCACCTTTTTCTCTAATTCCAAGCTCTCCACACTTTCGCCCATGATGACAATGTTTTACTGTGAAACTTGTCTCAGGATTGATCTATTTCATAAGCATGCAACTTGCACTATCAAATTGGGTGTATTCAAAGTGTGTTGATTATATGTTTGGATTCAATCCTTCCCATTCCCCCCATCTTTGGGGCCCATTTTCCTCTAACTATTTTTTCATCATTAATGGTATCCATGTGTGCCAAAATTATTTCATTTGGATGTGATTTATTCCATGGGTTAGTTTTAATTTCTCTCTCTTTTCAAGAATCCATCCTTCTCTATCATCCTAATATGTCCTCTCGATGGGGAATCATGGGTCATTTCAAAAAAAATCTTGGTAACTCTTTTCTTTGAAAAGATGTTGCTTCACCTGAATATCTCACTACACATTCTCAAATAGGGGCAAAATGTAGACATCTAATTCCTAACACCATTTATGTTGAAATTCTCAATCTTACTTGAATTACACTCAAATACCCAATTCAGGTCAAAATCACTAAAATGTGTCAAATGGTTCTAAATTGTCATTTAAAAGTGTTGATTTAGGCTATATTATCCCTAAATGGGGTACAGCATTTTATTTGATTCCTAGCTTTGATCAATTCATTTCAAGTCAAAATGATGATTTTACCTCTTTGTGCTCTAGATCACTTTTTTCTTCTAATTCATTAGTACATGTCATGTACAATTGTTATTTTACGTTGAAAACATCCTAAATCGAAATATAGTTCTAACACATCTAACATCACCTTCCAATTCTTCTTGAGTCAAATTATAACCTAGTTATATGACTTTCTCACCATTTTGATTAATTCAGGGCCGATTTCTAAAGAATTGAAAAAATATTGATTAATCTCATTTAAGGCTAATTAATTCAAATCAAGAGCTTAAGTGGATTTTCCATGGAGATTATTAAATATTTATTTTTGTAATCCTATTAACTACAGCACCTAATGACATCTTTTTTTAGGAACGCATCCATCGTCCATGAATGTAAAAAATATCTTAATTATGGCCTCCCATGCCTCTTTAATGCCTCTCATGCCTCATTAATGCATTTAATTACATATATTATATTAATTGATGGCCACACTTCTTAATCTTAAAATGGATGGTCATGGTTGATCCTAACCAATCTCAAAAATCTATAAATAGAAGGCCTCACACTACCATTTTAAAGCTAAAATTGTGTAAAATTATAATGCTAAAATCTCTCCACAAGTCATTTGTGTTTTGATTATTGTGTTATTTTCATTTGGATTAGCTTCATTTGATAGGAAAAAATTATAGTTTATGTCATGAGTCTAGGTTTTACATAGAGTTCTTCAGGTAATGGAGGAGCAAAGAAGCCATTGTTGACAAAGACTAGAGCTCTAAATCAAGGGGAGATTAATTTTAGAGAAGATTTTGGGTGGTGGAATTGACTTGAGAAGGTAACTATTTTTGCTTTCTTTCATTTTGTTCTACATTATCATTAGCAAACCCCAATGAATAGGTTGAATTTGTTTTTTATCTCTTTATGCATTTTCAAGGATTTATTGACTAATGTTTGACTAACAACCATCTTAATCCACTCTACATTATCAAACCCCACATGAAAATTCACCCTACTAGGGCATAAGTATCTTATCATGATCAAATCTACTCTACTGAGGCACTTCTTATTATCATCTTTTGGGGACTACATTGTCCTTTTCCTCTAATTTTAAGCTCTCCACACTTTTTCCTATGATGGAATTTTTTTAGTTTTTAACTTATCAAAAGATTTAATGTCATAAGTGTGTAGCTTGCACTCTCAAATTAGGTGCATTCAAAGCATGTCAATTATATGTTTGGATTGAATCCTTCTCATTCCCCCATATTTTGGGCCCATTTTCATCTAACTATATTTTTATCATTGATGGTATCCACATGTGCAAGCATAATCTTGTTTGGATGTGATCTATTCCATGGGTTAGTTTTACTTTCTCTCTCTTTTTGAGGGTCCATCCTTCTCTATCATCCTAGTATCTCCTCTTAAGGGGGCATCATGGGTCATTTTCAATTTCTTATTGACAAATATTTTTTTTGAAAAGACATTATTTCTCCTAAATGTCTCACTATGCCTTCTCAAATAGAGAAAAAAAATTAGACATCTAATTCTTAACAGCATGTGTGTTGAAATTCTCAATCTTACTCAAATTGAACTCAAATACCTAATTTAGGTCAAAATCACTAAAATGTGCTAAATGGTTTAAACTTGTTATTTACAAGTGTCAATTTAGTCTAAAGTATCCCTAAATGGGGCAATGTATTTTATGTGATTCCTAACTTTGATCAATTCATTTCAAGTCAAAATGATGATTTCACTTTTTTGTGTTATAGATCACTCTTTTATTCTAATTCATTAGTACATGTCATATACCATTATTATTTTATGTTGAGAACATCCCAAATGAGAAAATGTTCTAATGCATCTAACATCACCTTCCAATTCTTCTCGAGTTAAATTATGACCCAGTAGTATGACTTTTTGACTATTTTGATTAACTGAGGACCAATTTCCAAAGAATTGCATAAATATTGATTAATCTTATTTAAGGCTAATTAATTAAAATCAAGAACTTAAGTGTATTTTCCATGGAGGTTGTTTCATATTTCCTTTTGTAAATTGATTCCTATTAAATGTATTACCTAATGACATCATTTTTTAGGAAGGCATCCCTAGGCCATACATGCATAAAATATCTTAATTATGGCCTCCCATGCCTCTTTAATGCCTCTCATGCATCATTAATGCCCCTTATTCCCAAATCATGATGAGGATATTTATGAATTTAATTGTAGAATTAGATTTATTCATGGCCACACATTCAAATCTTGAGATGGACAGTCATGGTTGATCCTAGCCAATCTCAAAAATTTATAAATAGAAGGCCTCACACTACCATTTTTAAGCTAAAATTGTGTAAACTTATCATTCTAAAATATCTCCAAAAGTCATTTGTTTTTTTATTATTGTGTTATTTTCATTTGGATTAGCTTCATTTGATAGGAAAAATCTATAGTTTATATCATGAATCTAGGTTTTGCATAGAGTTCTTGAGGCAATGGAGGAGCAAAGACACCATTGTTGACAAAGACTAGAGCTCTAGATCAAGGAGAGAACACACTTGGAATATCTCTTGGGTGGTGGAATCAACTTGGGAAGGTAATTAGTATTTATTTAATTGATTTTGTTATTCATTATCATTAGCAAACCCTACATGAATAGGTTGGCTTTGTTTGTTTAGTTTTTTATGCATATTTATGAATTTATTTACTAATGTAGAACTAAAAACCATCGTAATCCACTCTATAGGTTATTATACATTTTATTTGAATGTCTAGAATGATAATTTTTAGTCAAAAATTCAAAAAAAATAAGGGATTCATGACTATGGACCTAGGGAAGGAACATAGTTCCATCTATAAGCCCATACTCATGATACTAAACTTATGTGTAAAGAAAGCTAAATTTCTTGGGTAAAATTTTAAACTAAAACCCTAGGTCTCAAGCCTATAAAAATAAGGTTGAGATATAATTAGGAAGAACTAGACATTTAATTGAATACATAAGCCTAAACTTTATCAGTAATGACTGTGTTATTTTTGTTAGCAAGGACCTTTTGAAATGAGGAAATATTGTGTGTTTTGTGTCATTATTACAAATTGGTAATAGTGGGTGAGTCTTATTATTGGTTATATATATTTAAAATACTTTATACATGAGCATACATGTGTTTCACTATATATTTTTAAATCACTTCAATTTTGATGAAACCATACACAAGCTAAGCATATTGTATGCAAGTTACAATAACTAGTCAAAGCTCTCTATATTGTTAATTGTGTTGTTGGTCTTTGTTATGGACTACCTGAAGTTCTAGTGGGATAACATTGGTATGTTTGTCTCATACCAAATACAAATATAGGTTGGCATACTTTTTTTATATACATATATATAAAAGGAAGCAAATACCTATAGGTGTACATTTTTTGTTATAAAAACATGGTTAAGGATGTTTAAGTCTCATTACATAACAAAAATTTGAAATATAAACACAAACACACATGCAAGGATGATTATAGACCTACATATGGACTATTTGGATATGAAATCTTTCATATACAACCATATTTACAATTAATTGGTAAAAACATAACTTGAGTTGTTAACAATAATTTTTTATATATTTTTAGACCTAGTTGTACAATGTATTGGGGATATTTAGTTGAAATACAAAATGGGTAACTAGTATTATATATATATATATATATATATATATATATATATATATATATATATATATATATATATATATATATATATATATATATATATATATATATATATATATATGCAGTTATTTGTAAATGAAATCAAGTAAAATTACATGTGTGTGTGTGTGTGTGATTATTTTAAAAAACCTATGTATTATCAAATATAATCATGATTACACTCAGTTATGTGTGCAAATGTTTAATCAATTGAGACATTAAACCTGTGCAATCATTTGTCTTCCTTTTAGTGATTTTGAAAAACTGTAGGTTTAATTGGGAAATTTGAACTAAGTTTTTATGTATTTTAATTTATTTGAGTGGGTCAACTAATTCATGTGATATAACTAATTTATTGAACTTAAACAATATACCAAGCACGAAATTTATATGTTACTTGATATGTGTGTGTCTGTGTGTGTTACAAGTATAGTAATGTTTTCTTGGAAACTATAAACCTATTGGAATCAAATGAGTATCTAAATTAGTTATTAGGTTATACTAATATATTATAAAATATATATATGCGTGTGTGTGTGTGTGTGTGTGTGTGTGTGTGTGTGTGTGTGTGTGTGTGTGTGTGTGTGTGTGTGTGTGTGTGTGTGTGGAAACTGTGTATGTGTGTGTGTGTGTGTTAGAGAGAGAGAGAGAGAGAGAGAGAGAAATTTCCATCATATATCATAACATAGTGGATTTGAGTAAGGGATATAGAATAACTTAAGAAACTTTTTGAGTTCATAAGTTATTCTAAAGTTGCATAATATTTTAAGAATATTTCCTTGATCTATTTATGAAAAATATAGTAGTTTTATTATATAAAATTTATATAGGTTTTAAGGTGTATTAGGCAAATATATGAGCTTTTCTTGTATTAAAAGAATGATATAATAAGTTTAGAATGCCTGAGTGGAATTTAAAATATAAGTTAAACTTAATCTTATGAGTTGTTTGGAAACTCATTTCTTTATAATATCAACTAAGTTTTATAACTTTATGCTTATATAAATGGTTTTTTTATATAGATATGATATGGATATAGTGTTCTTAGATTTTTGTTCTAAGTCTTTTATTCATTTCAAGATGAATGTATAAAAACATATATATGACTTTCATGTGTTGAAAAAAAAAAATAGTTTAATGATGATTATTTGTACCTTCCATTGTATATTAGATATAACTAATGTATGTTACAATTTTTATTATCTTACCATGATTTGTTATGATAAGTCCTTGACATGTATTATAAATAATAGGGGATATACATATGAGGGTGATAGCATTAAACTCATATACATACCCATTGATATCACATTTTTGTTGTGATTCATTAGCAAAGAGTTTGTGTGAGTGAAATTGACTTAGATCATTAAATATGATTTATATAATAAAAACTTTTGCCAAAGTAATGTTATAGCTGAGACATTGTCATTCAAATATAGTTTTTACTTTACATATTTATGTTGATTTCATAGTAGATATAGGATTGGATTCCATGGTCTATGTGACTATTTCATGTATTAGTGATTGTATACACATGGGTTTGGGTTGATTTATTGATGTCCACACTATTCTTATATGCCCTTCTATGAAGGTGAAGGCCACTCCTAGTGGGGAAGTGTGTGGGAGAGCATTGGTCTATGGTTAGAGGTGTTAGAGGTATAATCATTGAGAGGGGGGGTGAATTAGTGAACCTGGGTATTTATATTTCAATTCCAATCCTTTAAAATTATTAAACAATCAACATATACCAACTTTATCAAGAAACATTAATAAGAGAGCTCATTCATTCAATGCATACACAAGATCAAACACATTACACATAGTTCCTATGGGAAACCCTCATGGGGAATAAAACCCAATAATCTTAGCCTAAAAAACATGAACTACTTGTCCTATAATAAATTACAAACAAGATATTGGTCAAATATTCTAGACAAAAAAACCTTGTTCATATCCTCCTAACCAAAGGCCTTTAGTGAAACAACTATTTTATAAGGAGTAACTACCCCTAATGAAGATCAAGTCCTTTAGACCCTCCTTGAAGTGAACGCCTCCACCTTAGAACTAATGTATTCAACACCTGATGATATATTTCTTATTTCTAACCTATGCACAAACACCCTCTCTATCTCATACATGCCTCTCATATAGGCATGTCACAATCTCTCTTTTTTCACTCAAACTATCCTCATATGTCCACTCAGACCTATTTACATAACCTCAAACTACAAGATCATGTTTTTGACATTATAGATATAACCTATAGGTCATACACATAGTAATCAATTTTCTCTACTTATCAACCCATCCACTGGTCACATCTACTTCTCCTTCGCTCCACAACTCTCACATATACCTTGCACTAGTCTCACTCAAAAGTTTAGAAACCAACACATTTGGTTTCACTATATATAGAGAATTTATGAATTATAAAGTCCAAAATATTTATTTATTTTTCATAATACATGCCTTCATCCTTAATGCATCTCACATGGGTCATACTTAAGCACAACATACTTTCAATTAAGCCTAAGTCACATTTAGGTCCTATAGAGATCCATTCAGATCTTTGACACTTCTTCAAGAAAACTAAGAAACACAATAACACTTTATAACTCATAGACCCATGTCACATGATCTATAAGTCTTACTTAAGTTTTAAAAATCCATCATATCACTCTTATTCTTAAGCACAATTTTCTCAAATAATATTTTATGCATATAGTCACCATGAGTGAATACACGGTCACCTTCTAAGCCTTTATTTAAACTACATATGATTGGTCAAACCTTCATAATGTACATATATCATCCTCATGGAGTATTAAACACTAAAAAATATATAATTCATCATGATATATCGAAACAACATCAGAACAATCTCAAATACCCTTCTTAGGTTACTTACAAAATACACATGAACACATAGTCAACTTTGAATCTCAATATCTTTGTCTGTAATTAAATTCAGACCTTCAAATTTATATTTATAGATGTAACTTGGATTATTATATAAAAAAAATTACTTCATGGTAAAATTCATCTTGGATCAAAATTTATGGCTCAAAAACCAAACATTGGTCTTTCCTTTGTTAAATTTAAACATTTGATTTCAAAAGGTCACAGTTAAACATCAACCACTTTGCTCTCATCTCATTATTTCACATCTTTAGATTGATCATGAACCATAAATATTATTAAAACTTTAACACATAGTTTTCCAATACCCAAACATTAAACCTTGAATCAATTGACCTCATCTCATGCAATCTAGCAACTTTGACTCAGTGTGCACTGTCAATCTTTTGTACATGTAGCTTGGTCTTTAACAATGCTAAATAGCTATCACTTTGACCTCTTGAATTTAATGTGAATAATTTATCTCAATCAGTACAAACATCCACTCAATATTTATCCTTATAATAATCTCAATCTTTATCTCTACTTCAGCATTAAACATTGAACACTTGTCCTCATATCACTACTTCCTCACATCTTGGAAAGAATATGCTTTGTTGATCCTTTTGTAGGGAGCTTGATATTTAACATCATTAACTAATGAAAAATTTGACCCATATAAATTAGTGCACATTTTATACCTATATGTATGAACTCCCATGTACCATTTGATCTCCATCTGGTCTTGATCTTTAATATTATGCAAAAATGACTAAATATGGGGACCATTGCTTATCTACCTGGAAGGCCAAATTTAGACCTCCATATCTTTTGCTTTGCTTAAGTGCATGTTCTAAAAATTGGACCATATGATCTCCTAACATAGGATAATCCAACCATATAAAAATATTATCCTATAATTCTCACACATATGAGATATAATGACATTAAAATGCCTCCTCAAATTTATATGTTCATAGAGCCAACTATGTCAAGAACTATTTGTAAAGACCAAATTTGCACATGCAAATATTTTATCACGCTTCAGTGTTGGACCTAAAAAAAATTATGCATATCAACTAATAAAAAATATGATCAAACTCATATGATCAACTTATCTTGAAACATCCACACGTGTGATATATTCCATCACCAAACTACTTACTTGGTTCTTTCTTTCCTTATGCAAATTTGACTAAGTATGGGAAAATATTGTTAAAATTCTTGAGAGCCCAACTTTACACTTGCATATCTTTTGTCTTGCTTCATCGCTAGACTTGAGACTTTGTACATAGAAAATAGTGATTAATTTTCTCACAACCATATGACCAACTCCCCCTAACTCATCCAGATGTGGCAATGGTGATGTCAGCAAACTACCTACTCAAATTTAATGCTATTAGACCCAAAAGGTCTAGATGAAACCTATGGACTACTAGATGAATTCCACTCATGCACACAATTACTCAAAGCATAGAAAACATTTTAGGGACCTATTTCACAACCTAAAATCACCATATTCATCCCTAAACAAATCTAACCATGTCAAAACTAAAGATCAACCAAGCCAACTTCAAGCACACTAAGACAAGCACATTGCACACTTTGTCATTATCACTCAGGATATCAAAGCACTTAGTCCACTCACTAGGACACCTCCATGACATCACCATGACATCATTTATAAATCTCCAACAATATTCTCCTTTTTCATTAATGTCAACACACATCATATAATAATAAACAACTCACCTTCCTTTTCTATCTTCAAGCACTCTCATAATAGGAACTTTCTCCCCCTTTGAAACAATGAAAAAGTGGGCATCAACTGATCTTGAGGACCTAAAAATACTACAAATATTATAGGACCACCTTATAAAGATGATACAAAATCCCCCTTGCCTTGATCCTACCCTTTCTTATCTTGACACCTTCTTCTTGCTCCATGCCAACACTCTCTTCAATCAAGCACTACAACCAATGAAGAAAGAACACACAAAAGAACTAAAATATGATGGAAATTACCAAGAAAATTTTGAGAGGGACTCCCTCTAATATTTATGAGCCATTTTACCACTTGAGCATCTTTATATCTCCATACACCATGAGGAACCACGATACAGACTTACCAACCTTCTATTTTAAGACACTTCCATGACCACCAACTCTACATCTACACTATAGCTTCTTTAAAAACCTCTAGAGAAATCTCATGAACTTATTTAACCTCCTTAACCAAAGACCTTATACTGATTTATAGATAAATAAATTACACCCAAGCTTTGTCTTGGATACTCAAATGTAGCTTTTGATAATTGTTTGGTCATAATATCTATAAGCTATTCTTTTGTAGGCACACACTCCAACTTGACACTTTGATTACTCACTTGTTCTCTCAAGAAATGATATCCAATAAGAATGTGCTTAGTTTTTAAGTGCATAATATGATTATTTTAGATACTAATTGCACTAGTGTTGTTACAATAGATAGAACAAGGTCCATTTTGTCTTACCTTATAATCTTCCAAATTATGTTTCATCCACATGACTTGCATGCAACAAGAATCAGTTGCTATATATTTAGCTTCTATAGTTGATAGATACACTGAGGATTTCTTATTTCTTATCTAAGACACCAATAATTCCCCTATGAAGAAGACCCCACCACTGGTACTTCTCCTATCATCCACACATCCTACCTAATCTGCATTAGTATAAGATTTCAAAAAGAATTCTTTACTCCTAGGATACCATACACCATAGTCTTTGGTGCCTTTGAGATATATTAAGATCATTTTGACTATTTTTAAGTGATATAATCTAGGGTCAACCTAAAACCCTCCTACAAGACCCACTGCTTGCATGATATTAGGCCTAAAAGTAGTAGAGTACAAAAGACTTCCAATCATATATCTATACAAAGTTTGATCAACTTTGGGTGAATCATCTAGTTTACTTAACTTGCACCCTATGATCATTAGAGTACCCATTGTCTTAGAATCCATCATGTCAAATTTCCATATACTTGATGTATTTAGATTTTGAAATGAATATCCTTACATCAAGTTGATTAATCTATAATCCTAAGAAGAAAGACAATTCTCCCAACTTTGACATTTCAAACTCGGTCTTCATATTATCTACAAATTCTCTACTCATTTTATCATTATCAAATCCAAAAACTATGTCATCAACATATACAACAACTATCAATTGATTATTTCCTTCTATCTTAATGTAAAAATTACTATCATCTACCCCCTTTTTAAAACCTAAAAGATACTTATCTAGCCTGTCATACAAGGATCTAGGAACTTGTTTAAGACCATATAGAGCCTTCTTCAGTTTACACACAAAATCTTGATTACTTGACATGAATTATCCTTAAAGTAACTCAAAATAGACTTATTCTTCTAAGTTTCCATTCAAAAATGTATATTTCACATTCATTTGATATACCTTAAACCCTTGAAGCTTGCATATGCCAAGAAGAGTTTAATTGCTTCCATTATTTCCATTGGATCAAAAGTCTCATCAAATCTATTCCTTCAACCTGAGCATATCCTTTACACACCAATCTAGCCTTGTTCCTTATGACTTATCCTTTATCATTCATTGTTTTTTAAAACCCACTTGGCACCTATCACATTTATATCTTTTGGTCTAGAAATAAAGTCCCATGTTTCATTCCTTTCTATTTGATCGATTTATTCATCCATTGCATCATTCCAAATTTCATCTTTACTAGCGTCCATGAATGTTTTTAGTTCAATCATGGACAATATAGTTGAGTCTTGTTTATGTTGATTGATCAACATTCTCCTTATGTTTTATAACCTTACACTAACATTTCTAATAATTTAAGAGATTGGATGATCTTTCTAAATTCTTATAGATGGAGCTCTAGAATCTTGTCTTTCTTCCTCCTCCTCATCTTCATCATTTGTTTGAAAAAATAACTCATCATTGTTTTCAATAGCATTCTAAATTAAGTCACGTACCTGCAAATTTGGCTTCTTGACTCTACTAGTCTCATCTACCCTTACATTTAAACTTTCAACAATCTTGTAAGTCTCTTGTTGAAGCACCTATAGGTAGTACTAATATAAGAGTAACTTAAGAATATGCCCTTATTATACCTTGAATCAAATTTTCAAATATTCTTTTCATCTCTTTTGATGAAGCACCTACTCCCAAATAATCCAAAATGTTTCACATTAGCTGCTCTATTCTTCCATAACTCATAAGGAGTCTTATCACCATTTTCTCTGATTTGACACCTATTTAGGATGTAAATTGAATTGTTGGCTGTTGTTCCCAATAACCATCTGATAGTTTGGAATCTTGAAGCATGGATCTACTCATCTCTTGAATAGTCATATTCTTCCTTTCAACAACACTATTTTATTGTGGTGTTCTAGCAATAGAATATTGTCTCCTTATCCCTTATTTTTCATAAAAATCATCAAATTCATGAGACCAAAACTCACCTCCTCTATCTAATCTTACAGACTTAATCTTTCACCCTTTATCATTTTCTACAAGTGCTTTGAATGCCATAATTTTTTTAAAAGATTCTAATTTTTATTTAAGAAAAAATATCCAAGTCATCCTAGTAAAATCATCAATAAGAAGCATAAAGTAACTATTACCTTGAATACTTTGGGTTCTCATAGGTCCACATAGATCAATGTGGATCATCTATAATGGCTTTGTAGTGGATAACTCTTTAGATTTGTATCTTCTTTTAGTTTGCTTCCCATGAATAAATGCCTTGAAAAGAGAATGAGGAATCTTAGAAATTTTGGGCTTGTGCCTTACCAACCCCTTTGAACTAATATTTACCATGTTATCAAAATTTATATATCCAAGCCTTCCATGACAAATATAGATTTCTTCCAATTGACTCATGAATAACTCATCCTTCTTGTATTCATGGAATAAATACATTTTGTTCTCTAATTTATAAACATTTGCAACTAATTTGCCAGCCTTTCTTACTTCACAAACATCATCATGAAAATTTATGACATTTCCTTGATTACACATTTGGCTCACACTTAAAAGATTATGTTTTAAACCTTCTACATATAAGACATTCTTAGTCATATAATGACCATTATCCAAACTCATAGTACCTTTGCCAACTATGTTAGTTGATTTGTTGTCACCAAATTTCACTAAACTAGGGTTGGTCTTCCTGAGAGAGATAAACTTGCTCTTATCTCCTATCATATGATTTGAGCATCCACTGTCTATAAACCATCTCTTATTCCCATCTTATTGAGTATGAAAGTTTGTTTGAACAAACATTGACTCTTCCTTTGGTGGACCGCTTGAATTTTACTTCTTTTCTTCTTCAGTCTTAGACTTATTCTTCTTGAACCATTTGATGGTGTCAATGACTTGTATATCCTTTTTCCAAAAAGTTCTTTTGTATTTTTTGGCTATATGACCTTTTTGGTCATAATTGTAGCATATAATAATCCTTTTAATCTTTGGAGAGAAAGCACAATACCTATGTCTATGACAAATTGATTATAGCAGAAGTAATACCCATTGAAGACATCATTCAAATTTGACCTACCTTTCTTTTGATCATTACCTGTCCATGAATTTTCATTCTTAACCCTTTTAGTGGAGTTGAAATCCATTTTTTCCTTGGATAAGAGTAAACCTAAGTAATCCATGAATCTATTTTCAAATTATCCCTCCCTTTGGTTGAGACCATTAACCATCATGACCTATAGATTCTTAATTGTTACTTCTAGATATTTCACTTGCATCTTCACAACATCCATACTTAAATTGACATTTGATAAAGCACATACTAATTTGTATTGAATATAAACCATAACTTTTTTGTCAACCATTATACCTTTGATCACCTTTAAGTGGTTAAAATTGCAAGGACTTGCTATGATACCAATTATCAGAGGTACAATCACTAAGAGGGGGAATGAATCAGTCAACCTCGTTATTTCTATATCAATTTCAATCCTTTAAAAATATTAAAAAATTAGCATATACCAACTTGATCAAGAAACATTAACAAAATAGCTCATTTAATTCATACACAAGATCAAACACATAACACATAGTTCCTATAGGAAACCCTCATGGGGAATAAAACTCACTCTCAAGCCTATAACACATGGACTACTTGTCCTATAAGAAATTATAAACAAGAGACTGGTCAACTCCTTTAGACTAGAAAACCTTGATCATATCCTCTTGACCGAAGGCCTTTAGTGAAACACCTATTTCACAAGGAGAAAATTCTCCTAAGGAATATCTAGTCCTTTAGACCCTCCTTGAAGTGAAAACCTTCAACTTATAACTAATGTCTTTAACACCTGATGATGGATCTCTAGTTTCTAACCTCTACACAAAAAACCTCTTTATCTCATATAGGCCTCTCACATAGGCATGTCATAATCTCTCTCTTTTTCAGACAAACTATCCTCATATGCACACTCAGACCTCTTTGCATATCCTCAAACTTCAAGATCACTTTTTTGACATCATAAATATGAGCTACATGTTATACACATAGTCATCAATCTATTATACTTATCAACCCATCCACTGGGCACATCTACTTCTCTTCATATGCACCTTGCATTAGTTTCACTCAAAAGTATATAAACTAACACATTTAGTTTCCTTTTTAGACACAATACATGTCTTCATCCTTAATGCATCTCACATGGGTCACACTTAAGCACAACATACTTTCAAAGAAGCCTAAGTCACATTTAGATCCTATGGAGAAATTTATAACTCATAGACCCATATCACATGATATATAGATCTTCCTTAACCTCCAACATCCATTATATCACTCTTCTACTTAAGCACAATTTTCTCAAACAACATTATGTGCATATAGTTACCATGAGTGAATACATAGTCACCTTCTAAGACTTTGTTCATACTATATATGATTGGTCAAAACCTTCATAATGAAAATAGATCATCATTATTGAGTATAAAACACTCATAAATATATAATTCATCATGAGATATTGAAACAACATCAGAACGAGCTCAAATACCCTTCTCGAGTTACTTGTAGAATACGCATGAACACATAGTTAACTTTGAATATCAATATATTTGCCTATAAATACATTAATACCTTAAAATTTATATTTATAGATACACCTTAGAGTATTCTATAACTTATCTTTTTATTTCATGGTCAAATTCATCTAAATCAAAAGTTATGGCTCAAAACTTAGACACTAGTCTTTCCTTTGTTAAATTCAAATATTTGAATTCAAACAGTCATAGTTAAACATCGACCACTTTGATCACGTCTCGTGCTCTCACATATTTATATTGATCATGCACCATCAAAATTATTTTACCTTTAATTCATATTTTTATAATTCCTAAACATTAAACCTTAAATCATTTGACCTCATCTCATGTAATCTGGCAAATTTAACTCAACACGTACCATCGATCTTCTGTACATAGCTTGGTCTTTATCAATGCTCAATAGCTATCACTTTGACCTCTTAAATTTAATGTGTACCATTGATCTCAATGAACACCCACTCACTATTGATCCCTAGAATAAGATTTATATTTATCTTTGCTTAGTGTTAAACATTAAACTCTTGTCCTCATCTCACTGCTTCCTGGCATCTTGGAAAGAACATGCTCTATTGATCCTTTTGTAAGGATATTGATCTTTAACATCATTAACCAATGAAAAATTTGACATATTTGACTTACTACACACCATAGATCTAGATGTATCAAATCTCATCCACCTTTATATCTCCATCTAGTCTTAATCTTTAATATTATGTAAAAATGACTATGGGGACCATGTCTTATCTGCCTAGAAGGCCAAATTTGGACCTCCATATCTTTTGCTTTGCTCAATCGTATGTTCTAAAAATTGGACCATATGATCTATTCACATAGGAGAATCCAACCATATAAAAATACACTCCTATAACCCTCACATGTAGGAGATATAATGACATTAAAATGTCTTCTTAGATTTATATGTTCATAGAGCCAATTATGTCAAGAACTGTCTAGAAAGACCAACTTTGCACATGCAAAGATTTTGTCACACTTTAGTGTTGGACCTAAAATTTTGTACATATCAACTAAGCATAAAGATTAACAAACCCATATGATCAACTTATCTTGAAATTTCCAAAAGTATGAGACATACCATTGCCAAACTTCTTACTTGGTTATTTTTTTCCTTATGTAAATTTGGCTAAGTATGGGAAAATATTTTCAAAATCCTTGAGAGCCCAACTTTGCACTTGCATATATTTTGTATTTATTAATTTTTAAAATTGAGACTTTGTGAATAGAAACTAGGAACTAATGTTATCACAACCATATGAACAACTTCCCTTGACTCATCCACATGTGGTAATGATGACATCATCAAACTACCTACTCAGATTTTCTACTTCTAGACTTAAAAGGTCTAGATGAAATCCATGGACTATCAGATGAATTCCACTCATGCACATAAGTGCTCAAATCATAGAAAACATAATAGGGACCTTTTGCATAACCTCAAACCACCATATTCATTTTTGAACATCTCTAACCATGCTAAAACTCAAGGTCAACCAAGCCAACTTCAAGCACACTACAATAAGCACATTACACACTTTATCATTATCACTTAGGCTATCAAAGCAATTCATCCACTCACTAGGAAAAATCCATGACATCACCATGACATTATTTACAACTCTTCAATAGGATTTAAAACATTCAGATGATGTTCTCCCTCTATCTATTTATTTCAACCACTTGGGATCTTACTCATGGATACATTCATTGATTATTGAGTTGTTTGTGAGGCTCATTTGTACTATTGTACATACTATATTGTATATTTTAATTTATATTTAAATGTAACATGTAATAAATTATTATTTAATGAATATTCAACATAATAGTGGTTATGATAATTTTAATTAATTTTGAATATTATAATAGTATTGGTTGTTTGCTTATTTATAGCTAAAATGTGGATTATATTAGTGTTTTGGTGTACTTGATTCATTCCACTGATAAATATTCATGTTGAAATTTATTATAGACTATTTAGAAACTAAATGGATCATTTAATTAACCTATGGATTTATATGTTTCTACATTTATTTTCTTTAGATACATTTAGTAATCAAACATTAATTTTTTAGATAATTTTAATGATTGTTTGAACGTACCAATCATATTTAATTTTTTTTATGTAACTATTGTGTAACCCAATGAGGTTATAACATTTTGGTATCAGAGAAAAGGTTTATCATTATAATCTAATGATTCCACTAATGTAAATATATTCTTATAATTTTAGTTTAAGGAGAATAACATAACTTAAATTAAGTGGTGAGGGGACTTCAAATGTAAACACACAATATGATCCTAATCAACTAGTAACATAACAATCTATAAAACTCAATCAAATACTCACTATCATGAATGATACTAGAGATAGGATAGCATATCTAGAGTGATAAGTTCATGGACCTGAGGAGGAATATGAAAAAAGATATTCCATAAGAATAACCTGATGAACAATAAGTGCCTTAGAATCAAGGACATGATAAAATTCAACAAGTAGCTAGAGTTCAAGTAGCTATAGAGATTGCACATGATATGAATAAATTGAACCCACCCAATTTTGATGGTATAGTCTTGGGTCATGGAGCTAAATCTAAGATCACTGAAATGGAAAAATATTTCAAGATTCAAAATTATTATGAGGTGACTAAGGCTGTGTGGGGAGATTACCAAATGGCTAATGAAGCAATAACTTAATGGGATGATAAGAAGCTTGAAATGAACCTTGATTCCAATACCACCACTTGGGATTAGTGTGTGACTTGTTTTAGATCATGATAGCTACTTTAGCTATATTTTTATCAAAAAATAATAGACTTGTAGAATTTGAAGCAAGGAGATTTGTCGATAAACAAATACTAGGAGTAATTCATTAAGATCTTAAAGTATATTCCACATTATCAAAAATATGAACATGTCTAGATCTAGAAGTTAATTATATGCTTAAAACCCCAAATTGGTTATGAAGTGGATGTGCATGGACCATCCACCATGGATCAAGTCTTTGAGAAGGTGGTTAAGTAGGAATAAAATTTGAAATCACTTGTTGAAGTCAGAAAAAAATTCAAAAATAAGCTTGGAAGTTATAAAACACCCTTTAAGAAAAAGAATTATAAATGGAATGGAAATTCTAAAAATTTATTTAGTAACTAGAATATGAGATTCAGTAATGCTTCAGGGAATAGAAAACTAGGAGGTAGTTTTAGAGAAGGATTCAAGGGTGATAATAAAGTTAAGAGGAAATGACCACCTAATAAATGCTTTCCATGTGGAGGAAATCATTATTCTAAAGATTATCTTTGGTGGAAGACATATGGTAGAAATAAGAATTCATCCACTCTACATCATAGTAAGGAACCTTTTAGTAGCATATTCACATAGTAGTGGATAACTATTAAGTAGAATTTTAAGCCTCTCCCATTGAAGTATAAGGTATTCTATTTTGACATCCTATTTTTACTTTAATAGACATAGGAGTCACTAACTTTTTTATCTCTCTTAGAATGTTAAGTAAATTATCTATGAAAGTAGGGTTTATGGAAAATGCTTGGTTAGTTCAGTATGGGAATCAAGCAGCATCAAGGCTGATAGATGTCTTATTGAGGATGAAATAAAGTTGATAGAGTTCACCATGGGTATTGATCTTTGTGTAACACTAATAGGGTCATATGATGTGATCCTAGGAGTGAATTGGCTCTCTAAACACAAAGCCAAATTTTAATGTTTTCTTAAGAAGGTTAAGTGTTTAGATGATTTGGGAAATCAAACCCAAATCCAAGGAGAATAGGGAGATTTGAAACTTAGGAAAATTTTATCCATACATTTGAATAAGGCTCAATGAAAGGGATGTCAAACATTCATAATCAAAATAAATGAAATTGGTGAAGCCAAGGAACCCACTTTGGAAGACTATCTTTTTTTATAAGAGTTTTAAGATATTTTTCTAAAGGAATTATTGGGTTTACCTACAAAAAGAGAATTTAATTTCACTATTGATAATCATTTTAGGTTCAAAACTACAATCTAAGTCTCCCTACAGAATGACAAAAATTAATTTAATCAAGTTAAAGGCCCAAATTCAGGAGATGTTGGCAAAGAGTTGATTTGACCAAGTGTTTCACCATGGGGTGCACCTACAATATTTATCAAAAATAAGGATGGAACCCTTCATATGTGTGTTGACTACCAAATGCATAACAAGGCAAAAATCAAGAACAAGTATATGTTACCTAGCATTGATGATATTTTTTGTCAGATGTGTGGTGTGATAATATTTTCATCAATTGATCTTCATGTTGGGTGCCATCATCTAAGAATTCAAGAGGAATACATTTTGAAAACAACTTAAGAGACTCTTAATGGGTATTACAAGTTCACAATACTTTATTTGAGACTAATAAATGCATATACAACATTCATGAACCTCATGAATAGTGTATTCAAGGATTACCTTGATCATTTTATGCTAGTATTTTTGATGATATTATTATTTATTCAAAAATTGAAGAACATGTTGAGAACTTGTGTTTAATCTTGTATCAGTTTCATAAGCATAAACTCTATGAAAAGTCATTCAAGTGTGATTTATTTAAAAGAAGAGTACATTACTTATGACACATTATCTATACAAAAATAATTTTAGTATATATAGCCAATATTATAGCCATTAAGGATTGGCCAACACATGAAAATGTGTATGAGGTGTGTAGTTTCATGGGTTTAGTAGGGTACTACAGGAAGTTTGTACTAAATTTCTTCAAGATAGATAATCCAATCACCTCTCTTTAGTGGAAATAATAACATTTTATTTGGTATGATAAGTACATATAAGCCTTGAGGTTATAAAAAAGAGGCTTACTTTAGCACCAATATTACAGATTTCATATCCTAATGGTCATTTTTTATTTATAACAGATGCTTCAAAAGATGGTTTAGGTGGAGTTATTGTGTAGAATGGTTCAATTGTGACCTATAAATCAATGAAATTAAAACCTTATGAAGTAAATTATGTTCCTCATGACCTAGAACTAATTGTCATAGTTCATGCTTTGCAAGTTTAGAGACATTATTTATTTGAAAATCTTATAAGCTTAAAATTGATAATTTGGAACTCAAGTACATATTTACCCAACCTAACCTTAATGCTCATTAGAGGTGATGGTTAGAATTTTTACTAGATTATGATTTCAACATTAACTACATTAAAGGAAAAGAGAATAGAGTTACATATGCCCTTAGTCTTAGAAATTAAATTGTATCTTTGGCCATAATAAGAAGTAATTTTTGAGATTAGGTAGTAAAATTCTCACCTGGAGATGAATTCTACAAATAGGTAAAGAAATCATTGGTTGAGAATTCTCAAGATCATAGATATCAAGGTTTTTAATTCAATGATGATAGGATTTTGAGATACAATCAAAGAATATATGTGCCTGACAAGGAAAAATAAAGGAATGTTGTGCTAAAATAATTTCACAACGTTCCATATTCAAGGCATCCTGGACTGACTAAGTTATTATCAAAATTAAGGCCATTATATTTTTAGAAGGAAATTAAAAAGGGATGCATCAGACTTTGTGTTTATATTCTTGGAGTGTTAGCGAGTTAAAGTTAAACATGTCCATCCTTCTAGGTTGTTGTACCCACATTACATACCAAAATGCAAGTGGCAAGTTATTAACATGGACTTTGCCTAAGGATTGCCTATGTCTAGAAACTATCATGACATGAATTTGGTAGTTGTGGATAAACTTACCAAGGTAACTCACTTTATTCTAGATAGTTTAACATATAATTCACTAATGCTCACAAAAATGTTTGTGAAAGAGGTTTATGGATTTCATGGGTTTTCATAAAATATCATATCAAACAAGGACCTTAAAATGACCTTAAGGTTTTTTCAAACTCTCAATTCAGATTTAGGTACGCAACTAAACTTCAATATAACTTACCATCCATAAACATATGGGAAAATAGAGAGAATAAATCAAGTCTTGGAGGATCATTTGAGGATGTATTTCATGGACCAAAAATAAAAATGGGATTAATATCTACCATTGGTTGAGATTGCTTATAATGACTCATATCAATCAGCTTTGAAAATGGCTCCTTTTGAAACATTAAAGCGTAATAGGTGTATAACACCAATCAATTGGGATAATTTAGAAGATAGGGTGGTATTTGGACCTTCTATACTTATATAAATAAAAGAATGAGTAAAATAAATAAGGTGAAGGTTGACCGAATTCAATGATAGATATAAAAATTATGTTGATCTAAAAAGAACAACAAAGTAGTTATCATTTGGGTATTAAAAAAATTTGCAAGTCAAATCTCAAAAGATTGATATTAATTTTGAGAAATCAATAAAATTTTCACTAATATATGTTGGACACTTTGAATTTATAAAAATAATTAATCCTGTAGTCTATAGACTTGTATTACCACTAGCTTTAGCTCAAATGAATAATGTTTTTCATTTGTTTTATCTTAAGAAAATATATTGTTGATCTTACCCATGTTTTGGATTGGAATGTATTACAGGGAGATCTAGAGCTAGTCATAGTATAAAAAATCAAAATAATTGATACTCAAAATCTTATCTTTCATAACATACAAGTATCACAATGCAAGGTCCAATGAGACTAATATTCTGAGGATAGTGTTACATGAGAAGATTATGAAAAATTATTAAGGTTGTTTCCTTATTTATTTAAATGATATTTTTTTTTTGGACATTATTTTTATTTTTTAAACTATTATTTGAAATAAATGTCACTAGAATGATGACTTATTTTAGGGGGAATGATGTCACATCTTGTTTCGCTCTACAAAATGACTTAAGTATTAGTAGTGGATTATGAAACTAATGATATGTACTTCTAATTTTTATGTTTGATCTGGTATGTATGTTGCATGGTTGACAGTAATATTATTTTTTCATGAATGGTCATTATTTTAGATAGCATTTACATATATTATATTACGTTTATGATCATGATTGACTGTGATTTCATTTGTAAATAATTTACATTGTAATAATTTATTGATGCTTATATATTGATTATTTTTATAATCTTGGATTACCTACTCATTTGTTTGATTGAGGTGGTTATAGGACTATTTCACCTTCATAGGTAGTACAAAGGGAGAGTATCATCAAAGAGAGGGGTGCTTTCAGTATTGAAGATTGAAAGAATTGAGCCAAACTCACACACACCACATTTTAATTTTTTTGAGTGAAATGAATGTTTCTTACATTTATTATTGTAGCAAATGGGGCTTGTTTTCATTGACTGGGTACATCACTTGTCATGATTTATATATTGTATTAAGTCTATAAATTTAATAGTTGTGTTCTCAAATCTTTATAAAAATTAAATTGTGCTTTGATTAATATTGACTACATTATAGTTAGTAG